>JADLZK010010966.1:0-289282 GCA_015847255.1 Hyparrhenia diplandra
ATTTATTCTTTAGAGGAAAGAGGGAGTATTCACGGATTTGCTTTTCTTTTTTCCCCCTTTCTAGACGATTGTTATTATAGGATTAATTACTAATCTCCAAACATTAGTGTTATTCATCTTTTCGTTCTTCCTAACAAGTTACATGACAACAATATATAAAATTGATATAGGAAGGAATCCATGGACTCACATAGGGTAAAATGGTCTTTTCCCATTTCACTTAACAGACACTCTGGGTAAAATAACATCGACGAAAGTGACGAACAGGAAAAAAAAAATTAAACTGGATGGCAGAGAGGGGACTCAACAAGTTCAGTGGAAAACAAGGCACCGGAGGACATTTCAATGACAAATAAGAAATTTTCTCTACTTGTTAAATGGGTTATCATAGAGGGCTATATGGCTCAGAAAATGGCCGTTAATGGTGCACCAACGCTATGCAGCGGAATTTCTAGTGGAAGATGGAATTCATGTTCGGGCTTCCATTTGTTCATGAGGCCTGGAATGGACCAGCACAAGCCAGGGCATCGCGTATCAAATACGGAGACGATAAAAATGTATTTTGTCACAACACGCTTTTGAGATTGAAACGGCAACCCAAGTCAGGGCAAAAGCTAGAATGACATATGTGACGACAAAGTTAGAAACTGTGATTAGTAAAGAAGAATCATTAGTTAAAGTAAAGTACATATCGAAAGAAGAATCCATCGATGAAAGGAGCCGCCGAAAGTAGATAAAAAGTTTACGAAATAATAATAAAAATAAGAGCAATCAACTGCGCTGGTGAGGGAATTTTCTGAGACGCTACAACTACAACCTAACGCCTACACATATTGCTTTTTAAATCCTAAAAAACAACTCTTCTATTTTAAATTATAAATTGTTTTAGCTTTTATTATATAATCTTTTGTTGTATAACTAGATATATAATAAAGGGCAAAAATTTAGTAAAAAACAAATTGACGAATATCGAATGAGGCGATAAAAAGTTTCTAATTAAAGTAAAGTACATATCGAAAGAAGAATCCATCGATGAAAGGAGCCGCCGAAAGTAAAGTTTACGAAATAATAATAAAAAATAAGAGCAATCAACTGCGCTGGTGAGGGAATTTTCTGGAGACGCTAACCACAACCTACTGCCTACATATTGCACCTTAAATTGGGGAATACAACTTCTATTTTAAATTATAAATCGTTTTTAGCTTTTAATATATAATCTTTGTTGTATATCTAGATATATATAATAAAAAGGTAAAAATTTAGTAAAAACAAATTGCAATATCGAATGAGGTTATAAATGTTTCTATCCATATACTTACCTGTGTTCAAATAAATGATATTTAGGTTTATTCTAAGTTAAATTGTTTCAAGTTGATAAAGTGTTATATAAAAATTTTAATATTTACTACCAAAAATGGTGGAATATTATTAGTATTTTATCAAATATACTTAAAACACTATACATATTTGGTATTAGGAGAATTTAGAGGAAAGTTTTTTCTACAAATTTGATCAAACATTAAAATTATTTAACTTAGGAAATCTAAAATTTACTTTTTTTTAATTGTTGACGGGAGTAGAGGAGAAATTCAACTGCATGCAGGGGATCGCGTTGCAAACAAGTCATAACGGGTTTTGCAGCTTAGAACGGAAACATTCAAACTGGAAACGTTTTGGACTTTATTAAAATTGTAATATACAAATAAAGCTACATATAGTGACTCATAAGGATCCGGTCTCCTGAAACGCAATTAGGTGGTTGCCCTAGGGTCAAGGCCACTTGTGAACGCCCGGGAAATATCGTCGAGAAAGATACATAACTAAATTAGGGTTTGGAATAGGTAAAAATGAGTTTAGGATTTGTGTAAGACGATTGATGTAGATGGGATCATTCGCCATGAACCTTCCATTATCAGAGGGGGTGGTCTTATCCCCTTAGGAACCGCCTTAGATTTTTCCAAGCACCAAAATCTCCCACGTGTCGCATTGGGCGAATAGACGGCCTCGACATCCAATCAAGTCATACAGAGGCTGACGCTGGGAGGCACACACGCAGTCGAGCTAATATGGGAACAAAAATCGCCGGACGCCAGCTGGGGAAATAGAACCCGCAGACAGCTAAACTGGCGAACCGGGCCAGTAGCTTAAAGGGATCGGGCTCCTGGTGCCGCCTCTACTGCACTGCGTTGAGCTGGAGGGGTGCGAGAACGTAGAAGCCCTGGCGCGCACCAGTCCTCCGCCTGACCCGGATTTCTTGATCTTTTAACTCTTTTGACTTTTTTCTTGACCCTCATAAAAATGAGCCCTCATAAAATTGGCTAAGTCTGGAAATTTGCGGTGACTTAGCCCTCCATAGAATTGGCTAAGTCTGAAATTTTACCGCACCTTAGTCCAAGCTAATTTTACCGTGCCTTAGTCCAAGCCAATTTTGGGTGCCATCAGATATATTCATTGTAAAAATACATAGAGTTGTCGTACCGGTGACCGGTCTTTAGCCACTGATACGAGATAGTATGCTTATTAGACCTTGTACGTGCAACTCTCAAATTAATCTGAAAATATGTCTAGACCAAATTGCTGCACAATTGCTGGGTTTAGTGGCGTTCAGGTCCCATCTGAATCAGCGGACTGTGACGTGACGAGCCTTGCATTGCTTGCATAGAAAGGATTCCAGTATGGGCTCCATTGACTGACTCATCTCCTTCCCCGTCCTTTCGTTTCTGGTCGTTTCCAATCCCCATTCTGCGTCTCCGCACAAAATTCTGCAAGAGCAGTGCAGGTCCTACTCCTACTCGAAAGGAAGGTTGCTACCAGAAATAGACAGAACTCTGCCAGCCACCGAGCACCGATACAGAGCAGAGAGCACAGAGCATACTAGCTAATACATCGATACAGAGCAGAGAGGAGAGAGCAGACTAGCTAATACATCGCCCATGTCGTCCACCGCCGGCAGCAGCATGCCATCGGGATCCGCTTCAGCGATCGTCACCGACGTCGCATGCGGGTACCACATCCTCAAGATCAGCGGCTACTCGCGCACCAAGGGGACTCCAACTGGGGACCTCATCAAGTCTCACCCGTTCTCTGTGGGCGGTCATCGCTGGTGCATCAAATATTATCCCAACGGACACACCTCCGAGTGTGCAGATTGCATATCCCTTTTTCTTCACCTTGATGAAGGTGTGACCAAGGCGGTGAAGGCACAATATAAGATCCGCTTCATCGACGACGTGGAGGACCAAACACAGCAGTTGACAGCAGAATCACCGTTAAGCTTCGAGAGCCACGGAGGCTGGGGCTATGCAAGGTTCATCGAAAGGGAAAATTTGGAGAAATCCAAGCATCTCAAGGATGATTCTTTTTCGTGGTCCGCTGCGACATCGCCATCGCCAACGAGCTCCGCACAGAGTGAGCTGGCCTTGGCCGAGGCCCCTACCACGACCTTCGTGTCTGTGCCCCATCTGACTTGCATGGACACCTTAGCGACCTCCTCGAGACCGAGAAGGGCGCCGCCGGTGTTCCAGGTCAGCGGCGAGACGTTCAAGGCGCATAGGTGCGTGCTCGCTGCTAGGTCACCGGTGTTCAGTGCAGAGCTCTTCGGCCAGATGAAGGAGAGCGACGCCACAGCAGGCGTCGTCGTCACATAGACGACATGGAGGCGCATGTCTTCAAGGCGTTGCTATTCTTCATTTACACCGACTCGTTGCCAGAGATGATCAGCAAGGAAGATCAAACTGCCATGTCCCAACATCTGCTTGTCGCTGCGGACAGGTATGGCTTGGGAGAGGCCTGCTGATCTGCGAGCACAAACCCCTGCAGTTGCATAGAGGCGACCACTTTGGCAACAATCCTGGCGTTAGCAGAGCAGCACCACTGCCACGGGCTCAAGAAGGCGTGCTTCAGCTTCCTCAGCTCTCCGGCAAATCTGGCTGCCGTCCTTGCAAGCGATGGCTTTGAGCATCTGAATACAAGCTGTCCTTCGGTTATCAAGGAGTTGATTGCCAAGCTTGGTACGTAAATCCATTGTTAGGTACTTAATGTTTGAGAAATAATCGTCCTAAGTAGCAACTGCATTCCGGACTTCCTCTGCTATTGTTTGGTTTTGCACTGTCTATTATTCTGGATACTGTGTAGTATTATCTGCAAATACAGTTTCGTTTTTTTTTTTCTCCCTGCGGCTATGTTGTGCCATTCATATCTATATAGGTCTACCAACTGATGTTGAACAACTTTGTTATTGCTGCACTGAACGCAAGATATCTTTTTCACAATCACAAGGGAAAACCCAAAAAATACCGATCCAAAAGATATATATGCTTCAATGTTTTGATGTTAGTTCAATGCACACCTACGTATTAAGCTACTAGTACTTTGTCATGTTTGCTTTATTTGCACACATTTCGTGTCTCCCTGCAGGTTTGAACTAGTTTATGAGGTCCTCCACAGTACGGTAGTGGTGCCACAGAAATATATCGGTCCCACAGGAGTATTGGCTATTGAGCACCCAGTCCGTGAGAGCGCTGCAGCGTGAGAAATTTCCAGCATGCATCATAGTCAGCTAGAACCCACATCAAATAAAATAAGTTCTCCAATGCCGTTCATTCGGGCGAGGAAAAATCCCCTTTCTCTCTTTCTTCTTTCGGTCCATGCTGCTCTATCAAATCCCAACTCGATCTCTCTCTCATCCAAATAAAATCGATCCTGTTCTTCTTAGATCTTGCCTCCAGTTATGTTTTAGTTGGGATTTGGTGCCATGAAGGAAGGGAAGGCCAGCAGCCATGGCGGCAGGCTGCGCCGACGAGAGAAGGCAAGGGAACTCTTCTGGTAGTAAGAGAGTTGGTAGGGAAATTGGAGGAATGAGAGAAGAGAACTAGAGAGAATTGGGGGAAGAAGAAAGCAGAGAGGTGTGGAAGAATAGCTTTAGAAAGTAGCAATTCCGTTACAGCAGAAACGGCAGTCCTACCGCCCGGACGTCCGGACGGACGCCCGCGTCCGGACGCCAGCGCCCACACTCGGTTTCCCCGCTCGAACCTGCATCTTGCGCCCTCGCGCCACCCCGCGCACACCGGCCCGGACCCATCCACGTCGCCCCACTGCACCCGGGGAGTCCCCGCTCGCAACCCCTCCCTCTGCTCGCGTGCATGAACGGGACAAGCAGCTGCAACAAGTGACTACAACCGGACTACAGCAGGTGGCTAAGCCTGCATCCAAAAAAGAGGGCTAGTGGCAGCTGATGCCCAGCCAAGTGGCGGGGGGAGGAAGAGACACCGAGGCGAAGGTGAGGCAGAAGAAAAAAATGAAGATAGAGCTTATAATACCCGGATATACTTTTGAAACATCTGGATGCAACATTTGCAACATACGCCTAAAACAAATGAAACATATGAAACATGCATCTTACACACTAGCTGCAACACCAGATCGACTTCAAACATCGAGATGAAACAACTGCAACATACGCATTGAAACAAATTTGAAACACTCAAAACATGCATACAAAACACTTCCAAAAAAAAAAACACCATGCAACATCGAGATGAAAAACACTTAACATACGCCTGGAAACAAAATAAAAACAGGTTGAACAAATGTTTGCAACATACATCTAAAACACTTATAACATATGCAACATCCCCCGATGTACTTTTGCAACACGTAAATGAAAAATATTGTAACATGCTTATGAAACTCTCCAAACAATTGAAACGGACATTTGCAACATAGGGGGGAGGAGGCATGCACAAAGCACCACCACCACCACCACCTCTAACCAAGAACGGGCTTGGCTACGGCGACGGTGAGGGATGGGGGCGGGGAGCACCATGGCCACCGAGGGTAGGGGGAGCTTCGGCCACCTCTATGGATCTTGCTCGTGCTCCATGGATCTCACGGGTGTGGGGATAGAGGGCCACCGGATCCGCGCCTCCCGGTGGGCGAGGGACGTTGGGTGTTGGGAATGGGAGCCACGCCGGGTGGGGGGCTTTGGGTGTGGGTGAGGGGCGCCGGCTGTTTTGGGAGGCAGCCATGGCCGCACGAAGGGGTAGCCACACCTGAGGGAGGAGGAGGAGGATCTAGACCTACCATGCCGGTTGCCCTCGCCCTCACCTTGAGATCCGGGGGCGGAGGAAGGGAGCAGAAGGGCGGCGCGACCTCTTGCTGGCATGACGCCCGTCCCCGGGGCGGCCCGGAGAATGGCGCGAGGCATGGAGGTGGAGGAAGAGAGGGAGCGCAGCGACAACAACAAATACCTGCACGGGCAGACGCTGTAGCGAAAGCGAGAAGAGCGAGCGAGTGGACCGAAAGGAAGTGGAGGACGCCGGGTCACGGGTTGATGCGAGTGGGGGTCACATATCTCTCTCCCCCTTTTAACGATATATCTGGCTCAGCCTCTTTTCATGCAAGCCACTAACATCAACATATGGGACCCACGGTTACATTAAAAGGTGCGCATTTGGCTTTACGGTTCACATGCACAAGAGAGGAGAGGACTCTCGTTCAATTTTTGTTCGCCATGGTTCACACTCCAAACATGGTTCGCTTTTTCTCGTCTCCCCTTGGTTCGTTGCCTATAGTGTATTTGGTTCGGTTAGCGAACTTACATGTCGAGTTCGGTTTGATTGGCAGCAACACTAGAGCTGCTCCATAGGCTTTTTTGATAATCTATGATTAACCTCCTTTTATAATACTCCCTACCCCAGGAAAAGTCGAATCCCCGCTGTCTCCTTGAAAAGAGATGTCCTGACCCACTAGACGATGGGGGCATCACTAGATGATAGCACCGTATACGACCACTCGTCATTATACTATAATGATAGTATGAGCAGTTTTTTGGAATTATCAATATACTCTTTGAACTAGATCAAAGAAAAGAGCCTTTACTACTTTTCTGTTATGCTTTTCATAGGATTTTTTAGTTAATGGTTAGGTTAATTCTCTCTGCAACTCATGATTTTCGCGAGAAAAACCAAATCCAAGTTGGTGAGATGCTTCATCAGCTGCGGGCCCTGTTGCTGGATGGGCAATACTTGTGATGCCAGCTGTAACATCCTTCCTTTTGGCAGGCTGCTTCACCCTAAGCAGCAGCTCGGAAACTCCATACGGATGGCTTCAGAGTCTTCCCAGGTAGCCAACGATGGAGGAAGATTGTTCCACTTGAGAACTTGTTGGGCACATGTTGAGAGTCTCGGAACACAAAGCGGGTCTGCAGTACCTATTCAGGAGCCAGTTTTAGAGCAAAGTCAGTGGGCAATACCAGTGTTACCTAATGACCAGAGCCAACAGCACATTTCAACTGAGAAACGTGGGACACGGGGTGCACTGAAGTGTGAGGTGGTAATTTGTGGTAGAACCGCTTGATTTAATTTAATCCCAAGAGTACTTGTCTTTCATTAGACATTAAGAGTGCACACTAAACCCAACAGTTTCGTCGAGCACACCCAATTGGAGAACTTAAAAATTCACATTTTCCATTAGGATCGTAAACAAGTGAACACACAGCTTACAACATTCTTAACCATTTTATACATCACAAGATTATAAAGATCGGAGTTATTACCAAACAAATTTCTTAAAAGCAGCGGAAAGAACAATTATAGTGCAACATGAATAAGAGTTGATATATTACAGGTTTACAAGTTTTTTTATCTTGCAGCCAGAAAATAACATATGATTGTTGATATTTCTTAGCGCAATTACTAAACGGCAACTACACTAAGAAATGTTGTTGGTATAAAAATAATTCATCACTTAATTTAACAATTAAAAAGAATATAATCATATGCATAAATTGATATCCACAAGCTTACAGATAATTAACTCTATACCATTGTAGCATCTCACCTAGAGTATTCCGTGGGGTATAATTTATTTTTTTTTTTCCTAAAGGAAGGACCGTGAGGCAAATGTTAATATGACTCATAATTAATTAATACTATATCTACTATAATAAATCAATCATTCCAATGCTTTTGCAGGGGTAAAGTCAATATAAATATAAATATAAATAATAAAATGATAATTGATAATAATGATAATAATAAAAAGGTAATGATAATGATAACTATGATAATGGTATTCGAGACGAGTAAAATATATAGAGACTCAACTAATGTAGGAAAGACAATCATAACTACTATTGACACCGCTATTGCATATATTTAATAGTCAACTAAACATGAAATAAGGGCATAAAAGAAATATCAACATAGTCTGGGGGACCGACTAACATAATTCCATGAGTTTTGGTGATTTATATATTTTTTAGGGATTAAACGAGGGGAAAAGGCCGGAGTTTGCAAGCCATACGACGTGAGAACGTGTCCACCAAACAACTCAACCCAAAACCCACGCTAAAACATTCTAGAAGGCACCTCGAAAGACTGAGCCCCGAAGTAGAGGCCCATTCGGCACAAGTCCTGGCGGCCGCCAGGCCGGACTCCTCGGCGCCCGCCGAGTCCTAAGCCCAATACCAAAATTACCGCCGTAGGTCGGTTCCAAACCGCCATTGAGGTTCAATCTACGCCGTTGTTGAAGGTCAGTTTGATCCAAGGGCTGTCGTGCATTGCCCCGGGCTATATAAGGGAGACCTCCGACCCCCTGGGTGAAACCCTAAGTCATTCCATTCATTATCTCTTGACGCATTTGGTCATCGAGGTGTCCCAATGTGAGGACAACCTCTCCTCCATACTAGAGAATTAGGGCTAGACTCTCCAATGTAGTAGATTAGCAACTAGAGAGTTAGGAGAGAGCTTTTTGCCAAGCGATTCATTCACGGAGATGTCTTCAAAGTTTGGTATGTCTTGTATCCTTCCTTTGTAAGACTTATGGTTTATATATTCATCTTCTCTATTTACTTTCATGCCTTTCATTGATTAGTATAGTTATTATACCATTGCATGGGTTCTCCGCTCGTATTGAGGGGGCTCTAGTTATTCGGGGGTAGCTAGAGTTGTAATCGATAGTATAGACTTAGTGTCTAGGCTAGAGGTTGCCCGAGATTGCACCCAATTCCACGGGTAGTTTGTGGTAGCCCGTGTGGTGACGGCCACGATGGCACGTATTCCACCACGTTGGGTTGGTGTTTGTAGGACTTTTAGCCGGAGCTTCCTAGCCCCCTTCTCATCTCTTTCTCGTGGCTAGTGTTACGATGTCGGTGCTTTTGGTGTGATTGCTATCATAGAACCTAAGTAATAGAAGTACATAGAAACCTTGATCTCTCATTTGTCCTCTCAACTTGCTAGCTATACATCCACCATGGGATTCTCTTGTGTGTGATATTGTTCATAACTCCTATCATCTACCCTCCTCACTTTAGTCTAGTGGTTTGCTAAGTTAGTAGATGCATGATTGTGAGTTATTAGATTCTTTTAGCCAAAGCTTCCCCGTGGATACGATACTCTAGAATACTCTCCTAGGGAAAAGCTACAATGGTATTACGCGGCGCCATGAATCCTTCATATTCTTTTTAGCACTTAATAAATACCAACAACTACTCTATGAGTAAAAAGACCTCTAATAACTACCAATCATTAAGTCTAAGGATAGCAGATAAAATATCCTTATCTATAGCATAGTTAAATTATAATTGTATAACATAAGGAACATCAACTAAGGAGGTTTCATTATAAGATAAATCACCCTCCCACAGCGACCACGTTCTACCGTTTTTCTATATACGGGGAGGATTATAGAAGACTCAATAGGGCTGTCACCCCCACGAACTACCCCCCACCCCAAACATAGATGGCATCCGCAAATAACTCATATCTAAGCACCATGCTCACATATGACTTATGACTTAACTCCCTCGAGAATAAAGCTAAGTTGTCCACGATCTCATGTATATAATCATCATTAACTAGAACTATATCAAATATCAAATATCAAACTAGAATATACTAAGAACATAACAAGGAGTAATATAATAAAATAAAGCAAAGTCATAATGAGAACTCAAATAAATATATTACGAATCTTCAAGAATAACAATCTAAAGTCCTAAGCAATGCTCGAACTCTTCCTTGAATCTCTAATAGATTGTCTAAACTCTAAACCTTGAAGAACTAGAGCTCTCTAATTCTCTAATCTCTGAAAATCCTAGTTGCTAATCAACTCTTTTTGAATTCTGCTAATGAATAATAATAATTAGGGTTACAGAGGTGAGCTCTGCCCTTGCTTATATAGCCTTGAGGGATGAATCGTGGCCGTTGCATCAAACTGACTTAATTGGACGGCGTAGATGCAATCTCAAAGGCGGTTGGAGGAAGCTTCTGGAAGATGGACACGTGGCGACACACCTGGTCAGGGCGCCCCCTCTCGAGGAGGTGGGACCCACCTTTCTCCTGGGTTGTTTCTCGGATCTTCTAGGGTCTATGCATTAAGTTGTCGATAAATAATAGACCATAAAGATCGTCAACAATGATCAAAGTTGTAGCGGAAATAAATAATTACTCATAGACATGTCTAAGCATTTAATATAGTAAACAATTATACATGATATGATAGTAGAGTTGTAAGACTTTTCTTTATAAAAACATTTGCTGAGGGTTATAAATAAAAACTACGATCGCAGCGTAAAAGGAATCCTTCTTGAGCCCACCAGAGATATCCCCACACAAGAGTTAGCTCTAGCGTCCACCTATTACCCGCAATAGTGTTGAATGAAACCCCGAGTACTCGAAAGTGTGCTTAGCAAGACTTACATTGGGAGAAAAATAAAATGACTCCAAGAATATGCAAGGGTTCTTTTGGTTTTGCTGGTTTGTTGAACTTACGGGGAAGCATTACTAATAGTGTATCCTTATATTCAAGTTTTTGCAATCTCATGATTAGTTCATTATCTAACCATTTTATGTAAGCACTTGTACTACTTTCAAGCATGTGATAAGCAATCATAATTATTTTAATTTCCTCATCCATGTTCCAGTTTCTTATACTACGATCTTTGGATAGTAGTCAAGCAGGTACAGTCTTAAAGAAACGGCGATTCAGGGAATCGATGTATCCTAGCTGGTACCCCAAACACATGCCTTGTCTAAACCCAAAAGCACAGACAAGACTAGCCCCTTCGCAAACCTATCACAGGGTCTAGGTCTCCACCCAAACTCGGACTCCAAGTCCCAACCCCAAGCGGCCTATGCGATAGTTTGGTGCCCTTAGAACTCCACCTGTCCTCGCCTCCATGCAAGTCGGCCCGTAAAGAGCCGAAACTCATGACAAGTAAGGTACGCAGAAACCCGCCATGCCCCCATGAAGCAAGTATGTGAAGGGACATTCGAAACTTGACAGGCAGCCTAGACAACTTAACGGTCCTTAATTGACTTAGGGCGGGAAACCGTGCACCCAGAACAAGGCCCTAATGCACTCGGACCTGCTATGTTGCACCCACCAATAACCACAATATCCACAACATCCACTTTTCTATGTTTCCTGCCCGGTCTCCAATTACTATTCACCTCAAATCCATGTGTGATAATATGATAGTAATATATATTCCTCTCTCTCATGCGTGACAGACAATCACTTTCGACTTCTACCGAGTCCTATAGCATGGCAATCTACACGATCCTGTCATACTAGTGAGACTCATAGGATAAGGAATATATATATATGCAGGTGGTTTCCATTCAACTCCTCAAAACTTAATGCACAAACAAACATAATATAAGTGCTGAAAAGTAGGGGCTATGCACCGGGCATTGTCAGGGTAAATAGCATAATAGAAAGTTAGTATTCCGATCTTTAGGACGGTCACCATTACACCATCTTTTGGCTCGGCTCCAATGTCACGTCCACGTGCCCATCATTTGCGCACTTAAATGAGATACAACGATGCTAAAGAAGGGAAACACCTAATGCATCACATAAAGGCACACAAGATAAGCATCAGGCTTTATAAATCAATTATTACTAGAAAAACAAATTTTTATTGCAATAACACATGTGAGAGCAAGATAAATCTATAGTTCGATATTTTTGTAAATACATGGACATATTAAGTGTTCATTTCACACAAACGACATCATACAAAGGCAGTGGAACTACATTTTCTATTTTACATACTTTTATTATTTATAAACTATTTAACAAGCGCCAAACAAGTAAAATCAATAACTCAGTCATGCATGCACCAACGAGGCTGAAATTTATACTACAGATCATGCATCACATCAATAGTCTACCATAAAATTTTCATAGCACTTGAGCAACATAACTGCAGATATGAATTTAGCCCTAAAAAGCATAGGGAAAAAATCTACAACAACAACTTTCTACTAAGACATGTCATACTATGTATCTACTACATATATCTAGTCATAGGAATCTGAAACAACCATATATTTTCCATTTTACGATTTTTCTATGAATTACTAGGATTTTCAAATTTTCAGCTAATTAAAACATAAAGAAAAAAGGAAAACCCATATAGGACAAATACTTTGCACCAAGGCCCCTAAACTTTTTTAGAAATCAACCCACAGTATGTTGCGATATTTCGACCGAGAAGAGTTTTTAACCAACAACTTGTAGTTTACGGTCTTCGCAACAGAGGAAGTCCACGGGCATGCTTGGCTGTGCTGGAGCATACGAGCAACGTCCAGCGCGGCATGCCGTGCCTCGCCCGGCCGTTGGGGCACTCGCCGATGGCCAAGGAGGGGCGGCGGAGTAAAGGTGCGTGTGGGCATATGCTCGCGGCGGCGGATCGCGGCGCGGTGCAATCGAGCATGACCAGCCACGGCGGCGGCCATGGCGGCCCTAGTTCGCCCGGCGTGGCAAGGCCGTTGAGGCGAACTCAAACCACTAGGTTCAAAACCAGCAGGCATGTGAGTACCGGCTGCGGCTTACGGGCGTATTTGATGTGTTGGTTGAGGCAGAGGAGCCCGAACAACGCTTGGCCCGCGTGCAAAAGAAGAGGCGCGGAGCACACCGTCTTGCGCGGTCGTGTCATGTCGTCTCCGCCTCTCCGATGAGGACTCTATCTAAAACAAGGAAGCACTTGTTGGAACCAAAGCTCCAAATGAGGAGCTCTCGGCGGCACCGCCAGTGTGGTGACCGCAGCGACTAAAGTCCTATCCGGAGGGCGAGAGAAAAGAGCGCAGAAGGCGATGGGACACAACAAGTATTTTCACGCCCGACGCAAAAGGGCTTCAGCTTGCATTGATTGATAGATAGATACACGGCTCACGCCCCCACCCCATCATGGTTCCATGATCGCGCAATGCGTCATTGTTCTCGCACTGGCGACATGCAAAGACCGCGGCCATGATGGGGACTATCCCCGATGAAGCGGTCGAACACGATCGTGCACATCCGGGGATGCGCTCGATTCTAACGCTAACCGAAAACATGACAAGTGTTACAAACTAACGACTAATGCCAAGTACTAATGCAACTACATGCTGATACAATTGACACGATTACAAAAGTGCAACTCAACAAATCACCCCTTAATCGATCAACTCGATAACTCCTAGCTGCCTTCTCATTTCTACAAATCTGATCCCCGCCCAATGGCTTTGTCGAGGAATATCGCCACTGAAAGCATCGATTCTTCACATGCCGCACATCTACCACCTTCTCTCCAAACACATTCTCTCGATGTAGTGGTATCTTGTATCAATGTGTTTAGTTCTCTCATGATGAGCGATTTCTACTCAATTCTTTAGCTGACTTACTCTCGATCATGAGTCTAAATTTCTTCACCTCTCGAACAAGTCAAGTAGGCCCAAGAACGCCGCTTAACCATACTCCCTCGACAAGCCCTAGTTGTACGGGCAACATACTCAGATTCACATGATGATAATGAGACCACCCTTTTGTTTTTGTGAACTCCAAGTAACTATATTTTCACCAAGGGAAAAACACAATGCCTGTGGTGCTCTTCCTCTTCTCCAAATCTCCTCGCATGATCACCGCAAGAAGCCCATCAATTCAAAGATGTGCCCCTTTGACAAACTTGCAACCCTAGCTTAGTTGTCCCCTCGCAACATATCTAATGATCCTCTTTATGGCTGCCCAAAGCTTTCGAGTTTGGTGACTCCATGAATCTGCTAACCATGCCAATAGAGTAAGCTAGATCGGTCTCGAGTTCACCAAGTATCCGAGGCGCCCACAATGCTTTTGTATTTGGTTGCATTTGACACCACCGGTTTTCCCTAGGCAACAATTTGTTGTGCTGTTCCATTGGAGTATCAACAGGGTTACACCCCTTCATCCCCGAGATTTCAACTATTTTTCAGCATAGGCACTTTGACAAATTGTGATCTCGACTGCTCTGTTTCACCTCCGGTCAAGATAGTGGCGAGTAAGCCTAGGTCACTCATGTTGAATCTTTCTTTCATCATTTGCTTGAATTCAGCTATCACCTTTACATTGTTTGGCCCACAGATGATCAAGTCATCTACATACACTCCCACAAGTAGTAGTGACTTTTTCAACCTCTCTCACATACCAAAGACATTTTCTTCTTTGCTTCTCACAAAACCCAACTTGTATAGTTCTTGGTCAAAGTCTAGCATTCCAAGCTCTTGGAGCTTGATTGAGGTCATATAGAGCTTTTCTAAGCCTGAACACTTTTCCTTGTGATCTTGGATCAGAGAACCCAGGTGGTTGTTCCACATAAACTTCCTCTTGAAGATCTCCATTAAGAAAAGCAGACTTAACATCCATGTGGTGTACTTCCCACCCCCTTGAGCTACCAAAGCCCGCAAGAGTCTCACTTTATCTCCAACCTTGCTACGGAGGAGCAAACACCTCATCATAGTCCACCCACGAATTTGTGCATAACCCTTTGCCACCAATCTTGCTTTTGTGTTTCACAATGTTGCCAGCAGGATCTCTCTCTTCACCTTAAACACCCATTTTCGGGCAATAGCTCTGTGTGGATCCTTGGGCAAATCATAACGGCTTCCAAGTTTTGTTCTCAATTATGGACTGCATTTCTACCTCCATGGCCCTTTTCCAACACTTTTCTTCTAGAGCTTGCTCAACATTAGTTGGTTCATCTGGCACGCTAACATGCACACACCACTATACTCAAAGTCATGGATCGCCCGGTGGAGTCAAGGAATGCAATGGTGTTCTGGTACCTACCTTGTGTCCCTCCTCACGAATCTTGACTGGGTGGTGGTGTAACCCACCCATGATTTGGAGCTTGAGGTGATCCGGTGTGTTAGAGAGTTTGGTGGTGTACCATCACCACCACGGATCCCATCATTGCCAACGAGGTTTTCTTTGGATCACTTCCTCAATAGGTTGCTGCATTTCCACTGGCTCCTCCAACATTTGTCAGATTTCGTCAAACAACTCATACTCAACAATGAAGGTGTCCGTCACCTTTGGCCGTCGATTTCCGGGCGTTGTCCAACTCCATGGCTGATTTTCAATGAACACCACATCCGCCACCACCAACTTGGCGTAGTAGGATCATAGAACCTGTATCCTTTGAACCACGTATTTCAAAGGATGACCTCGTATCATAGAACCGTATTTCATAGCCAATGAAGATCATTTTTCTTGCTCTGTCCGGATAGCTTTTGATGGGCTTGGACCAACCAACTTCACACTTGCGGTGCAACCTAAAAGTTCTCGAGATGGCTCACTCTAGGCTTTCTACCATGCCAAGCTTGAATGGGGTCATCTTTGTTTCGGACTCTTTGTAGGGGCCTGTTCAAGTACATAGGCGCATTTTGTATGGGGCGCTCTCCCCAAAATTCAGGGTGGAACATCGCGTTGCTTTCATCATGCATCTTGGCAATCTTGCCATTCCAACTCTTGTCTATTTCCTTCTTTCCACCACCCCATTCTGTTGGGGAGAGTAAAGGGGTAGTTGTATAGTGTTTTTATTCCACCTTCATCAACGTAAAATGCTGAATAGCTTTGACACAAACTCACCTCCTCCTTTGTCGGTTCTCAAAGCTTTGAGCCCGGCCACTACATTCAACTTCAACTCTGGTTTTACTTTCTTGAAACTTTCCTTAGCCCGATCTTTTTGTTTTGAGTAATTCAATCCACATATATACCTGCTATAGTCATCTACTACTAGCCGAAAATATGATGCACTTCCTAGAGACTTAGGGGTAATTTGTCCACAAAAGATCTTTTTTTTTTTGAACTTAATTTGTCCACAAAGATGCGCATGCACTAGTTCAAGTCCTTCTCAAGCCCGAAGCTAGACACTTGAGGAAAAAGGTAATCTATGTTGTTTGCCAAGTGCACAACCATCACACACTTTATCCTCCACTAACAGGTTGGCATTCCTTCAACCATTTTCTTTTTAAAAGCAAGATCACTCAAAGCTCTAAAGTTTAAATGCCCAAACCTAGCATGCCATTGCCATGATGACTCTTCCAATGGCGAGCAAAGCAATTTGGAGGTGTCAATTTGAGAATTTTGCAAGGTACAACCTATTTGCGGTTCTAGGAGCGTAAATCAACGGTGTACCACTTTGATCAAACACACATAGCTTCCCATTCCCCAAGGTGACTTTGAACCCTTTTTTCTTCGGCCGACCAAGACTAACTATATTTGCTTTTCAATTTTGGAATATAGTAGGCTCCGTCAGTACCTTATATTGCGATACGGCGTCTTGCATCACCAAGGGCCCATGCCTTCGATGTCGGCGTGAACCATCACCAAACCGCACCGTTCAGCGTACATCTTGGATGAGTTGTATCAGTGCCGACCTAGTGCTGGTCATGTGATTGCGGCACCGGTGTCGGCACCCACACCCGCTTCGGCACATCCAGCGAGGCACCACCTTCTCCATCATATATACGGTGTGCAGCTAATTGCGGGCACATTGTTCACCTCACCATCGTCGCCCGACATGAGCGCTCCGGCCTCTGAATTGCCGATCACCATGTTGGCTTCGGCTGTTTTGGCCTCCATCTTCTTCTCTTTCTTTGGGCGTTTGCAGTCCTGCGCCCAATGCCCATAGATATTGATTTTACGCATCTTCCTTTTCACCTTGGGTGTGCCCTCCAACGTCAACCTGAATGGTCTTTGGATTGTCGCCAGTGCACGGGCTGCCGCCTTGGCCTTCCGGTGGCGTGAATGGAACCACCACTACCTAGTGCTTTCCACGGTGTTCTTTGCTGCCCCTTTTCTTTGGGCCGTCCCGGAAAGCGGTGCTTGTGTTTCTCCGACCACTCCTCTTTTGCCAACAATCGCCGCCTTGTCGTGATCGGTCCACCTTGTCCTCGAACCGCTCCTCGGCGTACGTAGGTGACCGATCGAAACTCTCAAAGCTTCTTGAGATCATGGATCATCTCGTCGACACCACCACACTATTGGCGTGTTGAGGCACCACCGCGGAATTTTTGACAACCAGCGGCGTCGTCCATCGTCTCACGAATGACTTGAGATTGGCTACGAGGTTGGGTGATGCGCATCAAGTCGTCGATCGTCTCCCAATCCTTGAACAGGATGTTCTCGAACTCCTTCATGAGCTTCTGGCGTTGGCGTCCTTCACACGATCGCACCTAGGCGCATCGCTCGCACCACCTCCCAAGCCTCCTTCACCGTCTTGCGGCTTCCCAGTGGTTTGCCACGTCTCCTTCGGCACCCGAGCACAAGAGCGCCGCTCATGGCTTGCACCCGATCTTGGGCGCTTTGGATTCACTCCGGATCAATCACTTGCCAGATCTCCGGGGCTTCATAATTACACTTTGCATCAACATCGCCCACACTTGATAATTCGGCGAGGTCAACGCCGGCCACATCAGCAAGCTGTCCTCGACACGACCCGCCCGCTCGATGAGCAAGTCTCCCATCTTCTCCTTCCTCTCCTTCTTCGGGATCACAAATTTCTTCTTCAGAGGTTCACGCGGTGGACTCACAGATCCACCGTAGAACATCCACCGGCTCCGATGCCAATTTGGAACCAAAGCTCCGAGGAGCTCCGGCGGCAGCGCTGCACCGCAGGTGGTGACGGCGACTAAAGTCCTATCGAGGGCGAGGAGAAAAGGCGGGAAGGCGATGGACACCAAGTATTTTCACGCCCGGCGCAAGGCGTTTTAGTTGCATTGATCGATAGATAGATACACGGGCTCACGGCCCCCCACCCCGTCACGGTTCCACGACTGCGCGGTGCGCCGTTGTTCTCGGCGCCCGGGCGACATGCAAAGACCGCGGCCATGACGGGGGACTATCCTGATGAAGCGGTCAGAGCGCGATCGTGCACATCTGTGATCCCTCTGATTCTACGCTAACTGAAACATGACATGTGTTACAAACTAACAGCTAATGCCAAGTACTAATGCAACTACATGCTGATACAATTGACAAGATTACAGAAAGTGCAACTCAACAGCACTGGTACGGGGAGGTCACGAGGAGCACAAGCACTGGCTTCGACGGCGAGATCGACCGGCGGCGGGGAAATCCCCAAATTGCACGACGGCAGCGCACGGCTGGGTTTCGATGTGTGGCGGGGTCCGCTAGCTAACTCCCATAGCTGCTTGTGGTTGCGAGGAATCGATTCGATGTGGCGCAAATTTGGGTGTCGAAGTGCGTGCGGTTCGTCTGTGCTATAGACGTGCGAGGGCCGGCGGTGACTTTTCGGCTCGGTCAAGGCCAATAATGGCCGGAGCAGTGCGTCCACGTGCGTGCAGTTGGGTCAGGCACCTTGGTGCGTCGTGTAGCGTTTGGACGAGGCAGCAAAGCCTTGGGCACGGGGACGCACACGCGGCTGCAGACGGCCATCCAGTGCTGGGGGAGCGACTTGACTCGGTCGCCCGGCTCAGTGGAACAGCTATGGCGGCAGCTTGTCGACGTGCGCTGCTCGGCTCGGTCTAAGGGCGTAGCCGGCGGCAGCAACATGACGCGCAATGATGGCACGCGGGGAGATGACCGCAGTGGGCGCTCGGCCATGTGCATAGCAGACGGTCGCGGCAGCGGGACCGAGAACCAGGGTAGGGCACCAGCAGCGGCCGGCGCTCAGGCACGGCCGCGGGCGGTGCAGCAACGCACGCCGCAGCGCCATGATGGCCCCGGGCGACCCTACCTGCGAGGCGACAGTGAAGGCGGGACAGCGGGCAGCGGCGACGGCGATAGAGCGAGGCCACGCGAGGCGCTCGGCCTCGACAACCGTGACCACGCCCAACGTACTCGCCCGTCCCATAAAAATAGTTTTGAGTGTTCGTGCCCTATATTTATTTGATTTATATAAAAAATCGTGTAATATTTATATTTTTAAATAAATTTATTAAAAACAAGACTTTAAAAATCTTCTAATGATACTAATCACTTTAACATAAATATTCATATATTTTAATATATAATTACTTGGCATTATTTCTCAAAAAGCGAGAACGAGACTCTTTTTATGGGACCGAGGAAGTACAACCAGGCCAACAACGTGTGCTGCATGAATTTTAAAGCGCTAGTTCTGGCGTGTTCTTCGTGGCAACTAAGCCCGATCAAGCTACCATGCTTGAGCAGGCACTAAGGTACAAATTTGCTAAAGGTTCACACTCCCTAGATCTATAGGGAGGGAGAGAAGATGGCGCCAAATCGACCTTGTCAGCTGGTATGTCAGCTCACGGGCAAGCCAAAAATAGCATGCATCTAGCGACTTTGACCATGGTTTTGAGAGGCTACGAGCTCGACACACATGCAACCAACTAATAAACAAACTCCAAGTTGGATCCTTCAACTTCAAAACAAAGCAAAAATTGAGCCTATGTGCTAATTGAAATTGAGTGAACATGGCTAGTCAAAGCTGCTAATCAGACTTTGGAAAATTCAAGAAAGGAGGCTCAAGTGAATTTCAACTTCCTATTTTTAGAAACCTATTCATGTATTGAAAACATAACATCACCCAAGGTAATAAGGAGCATACTATTACACTCAAACATTACTATAAATTTTTTTTTATATAAAGAGGTTATTAGAAGAGAAGAATTATATTCAAACTAAGTGATATTACAGTAAACATTGGAAGAGGGGAAGGTATCATTGATTTTTTTTCAAAATTTTCCTTTTATGAGTAATCAACATCAATGAAATGGTTGTTAAATATATAAACTTTTTTATAGACATATGTACTATAGTTGGGAAGAAGTTAAGCATGCCAACTCGGCTAGATGGTTGGTGCATCGGCTTTTGGACTAAAAACCCCAGCACATATGTCAAATTAACACCAAATAGCAAATGAACATCCCAATTTGACCATAAAAAAAAATAAAATATTTTGAATCCTGAACGGGGAGAAATTTTATCATTTGTTTTATTGAGACCTTTAGTCAAGATGTATGTGTAGTTGATTTTTTTATATCATTATTGCAGGGTTACATGTCGCATTTATAAAAACTTAAATAGAAAATCAACACAAGGAGATGCCGAATCAACGAAATTTGCAGTCACTATTAATCGTATAGAAAAGCTATTACTTCGAGTACGCAAAAGAAAAATGACAGACCTTATATGTCTTTCAATATAAACTCTTATATAAAATTTTCTTATTAACATTATAGTCTTAGTCACTGTTTATTTTTTTAGGCTTTTAGTAATTCATCTATTACTTTTTAATTGCTATTCGATTTGAAAACATAGCATGTTACTCTCACAAAATAAAATAAAATTAAGGTTATAATTTTCGTTATTCTGTTCTACTAATTATTTAGTGTGGTAACTAAATTTTTATAATAACTGATTATTAATCACATTTTATAGTTTGACTTTCCCTAATACATCTCATATAGATTACAAAAACTGTAAAGGTCAAAAGAATATCTACAATGCAACTACGAAATTTAAAGAGGCTTTTTAAATTCTATAATTGCATTTAAAGATATTCTGTTTTAACCTTTATAGTTTTTCTATAATCTATATGTGATCTACCAGGAAAAGTCAAACTATATGATTAATAAACGAAAAAGATGCTGCATTCGGTAGTCCAAGGGGTAACCACGATGGTAGATTTGTCGAGGGATCGTCGCAGCGAGACCAAGACCAAGAAGGCGGCAGGAGACACAAGAGTTAAGCAGGTTGTTTCACCGGTATAGCGTAATACCTATGTCCTGTGTGTCTACGTTTGTATTGGCTATCATATGGTGTGCATGGGGGTGAAAGCGAGGGGTCCCCTACCCGTCTTATATAGTCTTGGGGGTAGGGTTACAAATCGTCCTAAGAAGGAAGGCTACGATCTGTTTACAAATTACGAGATTGAGGTCTATCCTATCGGGATCGCCCGTCTTTAGGATATCCTCTGGATGTCTTGCGATTATGCGGCGTCGGTGCCTTGGACGCAATCCGTCTTGTCATGGGCCGGGCCGCCTCGGCGCGGCCCATGTAGTCCGTCGTGGGTACCCGGTTCGCCTAGCTGTCTAAGGGGGTCGGCGGAAAAGTGTGCACCGAGCTATCCGTCCGGCAGGTCGGCCCGGCAGTGCGGCGTGGAAATGCGTGCGCCGAGCTGTGCATCCAGCGAGGTCGGCGGTGGCGAAATAGGTCGGAGAGCGAGGCCTCGGCGGCGAGAGGTCGGAGGTGAGTCCCCGAGCAGCAAGAGAGATCGGAGGCGAGTCCCCGAGTAGCAAGTGGTCAGAGGCGAGCGTAAGAGTCACGCTCAGCGTCGAACCTGATTCCTGCAAAATAAATATGAAGAATGGGTAGTACATGATGTCGAGTTGGGAGTGAGTCACAGCATTGTAAAATGCATATAGAAGATCGGTGATCAGTTGTAGATGAACGTTGTGTTTGTTTATTTGTTTGTTGTAAACGCGCGAGACTGACTATCCCCTTAGTGAACACTCAGCCCTGGCTAACCCGCTGCCTGTAACGTCGGGCCGGAGCCCAGGCACGTGTAAGGAGGTAGGGGCGTGACCAGGGAACCGCTGCCGACGTCCCATGACGCTGGAGGTCGCCTGGACGTGTAGGGGAGGTCGGGGATAAGGTCAGCTCTGAGGGACACGACCCAGGTCATGGTCGGCTTTAATGCGACTTGTTTGAAGAAACAAGGCATGCTGTGGAACCGCTTATTGCGTTGGAGAATGCTTAGTTGTTGCTTCGCGTTGAAGAACGCTTTTCTGGAGAATTTCGCGTTGAAGAACGCTTAGTGAGTGTTCTGCTCGTGGAGAGAAATATTTAGAAAATATTAAAAATATGACGAAGCTTGAATGTTGATTAGGTGGAGGGAGAGGTCGGCGCGCCGTGCCGAGTAGTTGGATGTGGCTCGGATGGCTCGACGTGGCTGAGTCGTCGGCGTAGTCGTCAAGTCGTTGATGTGGTGGATTGCGGCATGTTGATGGTGTTGGAGGTTTCATCGGGGTGCGGGCGATCATGTCAGCGTAGAAAAGTTTGAACTTGTCGTTATCTCAAGAGACATGCTATCTTGATTTTGTTTATGCTTATATTTAGAACTTTTGAGGAGAAAATGAGCTCCAACTATGCTATTTAGTTTTGTAAAATACCAAGTGTGCTATCCGTGAATCCCGCTAGGCATAAACAGCCAACCGGCGCGCTTGCCAAATGCAGCGAAATCGGTGCCACGTTGGATGCCTGCCCAGCGCGCAGCCAGAATAGGGAGTCGAAGAAGGAAGAGGTCCGTGGAAGCGCAGCCAGGAATAGGTCCATTAGTTTGGTGACGTGGCAATTTTCCAAAATAGAAGATGAAAAATAGCAAGTCTGTTGGATAACCCTTCCTTTTTGTGAAGTTGTATATTTTTACAAAATAGCTAAAATGTCAAATTTGCCTACTTATTTTACCACATCTCTTGGAGATGCTCAAGATTGGTTTGGCTTATGCATGCGTGCGCCGCGTGCGTCTTCATGTTATGTCCCATAGATCAGCGCCTGGTGGCGACAAGACTTGATTCTGAAACCTTAATCAATTGAATATCGATATGTGTTGAGGTACGGAGAAAGCGGCGTCATTCAAGATCGGATCAAAAAAATATGTCGCTATGGCTGGCCGCCGCGCCCTTCTTCATAAGTTGTTTTTCTGCTGTTGATCCCGATGGAGTTCAGGAGTCGGAGCCGATCTTTGGGGCGGCGGGCATCCGTGGCGGACTTGGCGTGAGTGATCCGATTACGGTGGCCGGTTCGACTTCGAACGCGGAGACCACGCAGGCGCTCTTAGATTGAATCACTGGGTTTGGGGCTGGTGTCGGGGCCCGGATATCGCGTTTGCGGCGTAGATGCGGAGAGATCATTGCCGCCAGCGGCTTTGGCCGGGAAGTCGATGGATGAAGCTTGTTGGTGTAGGCTCGATGTGGGATCGGCGGGTTGATGTTGTTGTTCTTGAGGTACACCATCTTGATCGATATAGATCCACGCGACAGCCCTATATGGCGCCAACCGCCAACGAAAAGATTCTTCTATAGTCCATCGAGGGTAAATCAATGATGGTAGATTTGTCGAGGATCGCGTGAGACCAAGACCAAGAAGCGCCCGAGAGACAAAAAGAGTTAGGCAGGTTCGGCCGGTATGGCGAATAACTACGCCCTGTGTGTCTCTCGTTTGTATTGGCTATAGTATGTGGTCCGATGAGGTGAAAATGAGGGGGTCCCCTACCCGCCTTATATAGTCAAGGCGGTAGGAGTTACAGATGCAATTTTCTCAAGAAGAAAAGCTCACGATCATTACAAATTACGCGAGATTGAGGTCTATCCTATCAGATCGGGGTACCCTCTGGATGTCTTGCTTTGCGGTGTGCGGCGTCTGGTGCCTTGGACGCAATCCGTCTTGTCATAAAACCAGGCAGCCTCCGGCGTGGCCCATGTAATCGCCGTGGGTACCGGGGTGTATTCCCACAAAGATATAACTGATTATCGGTTATCATAAAAATTAAGTTATCTCATTAAATAATCATGTAGAATGAAATAATGAAAATTGCGACCATAATTTTATTGTTCTTCCTAGGAATAACATACTATGTCTCCGACGAAGAGCAATTATTAAAGTAATAGACAAATTGCTAGAATCCTAAAATGATAGTGACTAAAAATATAATGTCAATCAGAAAATATTATATAAGATTTTGTATTGAAAGGAAATATAATGTATATTACCTTCTTTTTTTGCCTACTGAAGTGATAGTTTTTTATAAGATAAATAGCGACTGCAATTTTCTCTGAAGTTAGCATATCCTTGTGTTAATTTTCTAATTAAACCTTGACAAATGTTATGAATCTCACTCTAAAATGGTGGTGATGTAAAAATCAAGTACACATAAATGCTGACTAAAGATATTCATAGAAACACATGATAAAAGTTTCTCACTTTTATGCTTCGAGATATCTCAAATTTTTTTCCTGGCCTAATTAGGTTGTCCATTTGCTAGTCGGTGATAATTTGACATATTTGCTTAAGTTTTTTAGGTAGCCGAAGCTAACGCATCTAACTTATGTGTCATGCTTAACTTCTCTCTCGCTATAGGACATTACTAACAAAAGAGTGATATATTGAACAACTATTTTATGAATGCAGATTACATATTAAAGGAATAATTTAAAAAGTTTCATAATACCTTTCACCCAAGGCTGGATAGTCTAGGAATTTTTTCTCTTCCAATGTTTGTCGTAACATCACTTGGCTTAGGGTGGGTATAATTCTTTCCTCCTATGCAAACGGTATCAAAATACTGGTGTTGGCCACAACAGAAAAGGAAATACTAGAGCCTATTGTATGTGAGGACTTGGTGCGTGGTGTGTATATATCAAGAAGGTGCGCAGCTTCGTCGTGCGTGGCGAACCACAATTGGGAATTGTTTTTTATGGCAGCTTAATAACACTGCTTGCTTGTAGTTCCATATATAGGCAATAGCAGTACTTGATACAACATAAAAAGCATAACAAACTTCAACAACTAAAAGCCATATTCTTGCAAGTGCCTAGAAGATAAAAGCTGGCATCAACTTTAACAAAGTAAAAGATAACTCAACAAGAAGCACATAGGTTTTATACTCTCAATTCTCCCCTAAGCCTTATGCTCGGTCTTGAGTTGATCTCAATCATCCCAATTCTCCCCCTCATCTCCTGGAACTTTGGTCTCCTAAGGAACTTGAGTGGTGTTGATGTGGTTGTCCTTCACACTCCCATCTTCCAGGCAGCTCGTGATGAAGTTATACCTGATCCCGATATGCTTGCTCCTCTCATGGAAGGCATGATTCTTGGCTAGAGCTAGAGCAGACTTGTAGTCCACCTTGAGCTCTGCTTTGGCCTCCCCCACGAACAGCTCTCCCAGCAGCCTGGGTAGGCAGAGTGCTTGAGTTGCAACAGAGGTGGCGGCGATGTATTCAGCTTCATAACTTGACAGAGCACCACTCACTGTTTGAGTGATTGCCAGTTCACGAGACACCTGCCAAGGAAGAACATTGTTCCACTCGTGCTCTTGCTTGTGTCGACATTGTCAGTGAGGTCGATGTTGCAGAGTACAGACGGTAATCGTGGGTGCACGCCATGTAGTGCAGGATCTACTTGATCGCTTTGCCGGTGCTCCACTGTGGGCCACTACATGAATCGACGCACGTACCCGACGATGAATGTGAGGTCTGGCTGGGTCTACACCACGTAGCATGAACCAGCTCACGTACCCGATGTTGAGCATGAGGTTTGGCAAGGTGTGCCACATGGCGCAGGCTATTGATGATACACCGGTACAGCGTCAAACCGTGCTCCGTTGTCACGTCGACCTCCTCCACCGTGCTCCGTTGTCTTAGAAGCGTTGCGTCTTTATCCGCTCCTCCATCGGAGTGTGGGCTGGATTGCAGCTATCTAGCTCGCCCAGCTCCACGATGCGTTTGGCGTTTGCATCTGGTAAGGATGCATCTGGTGGCGTAGTGATGATGCCCCTTTGCGGACACATTGGCGGTGCGTGTAGCGGAGGCTAATGTCGATGCTGTCCTGCTGCACTCAACGCTGGGGCGGAAAAAGCTTCCTAAATAGAAGCAGAGTGAGTTGCCGCGGTCACTCATGTCGAAGGTAGACTTCATCTTCGCCTTGAACGCCTCTACCTCTGCTTCTTTTGTGCTGCTAGCCCATGCCCCGGCCGCTACACGGCCGCCTCTTTCATGCTTTGCTGGAAGCCCACCTCCTTGAGAGTGGCATCCAGCTTAGCGTTCCAAGAACAGGGGCTGGCGCAGGCCAAAGAGGGCCTTGCACAGGCGGTAGACCTTTCCTTCTTGGCAGGCGACGACGGAGCCAGGTGGGTAGCCCACGTAGACCTGTTCCTTCATGTTGTCATGCAGAAAGGTGGACTTTACGTCTATATGGTGGATGTGCTAGTCTTCTTGAGCCGCCAGCGCGAGGACTAGGACCGACTCCATGTGCGTGACCAATGCGAAGGCGTCATGGTAGTCGATTCCCTCTCACCGGACTAACCCGCGTGCCACCAGCCTCACCTAGTGTTTGGTCATCGCCCCTTATCCAGCTAGCGACGGATGAATTGGTTAGCTCGCATGCTGCCCAACGAATCCAGAGTCTCTGTGTACTACGCCACGTGTTCTTTTATGAGGTGGATTCCCAGGCTTTTTAGTTTCCAATCTTCTCTCCCTCCATGTTTGCTGGAGATTTGGCCACGTCGTTGAGAAGCCCTCATCTGTGGTCCCAACGGCGCGCGGGCGAGGGCAGTAAGGTTGCTTCTTCCAGCGACTTCGCAGGTGACGGACCGCGACGGGCGGACCGCCTCAGCGTGGCGTGGCTTCGCGGCAGTGGGAAGCGGTGCCCATGCTGGGTGGTTGATGGAGGCGCGCGGTGATGTGCGGGCTAGTGTTCCGGCGCGGCGGCGGCGCGGCGCCCGTGGGTGGCGGACGGAGGAGCTGCAGCATGTAGGCTGTGGGGGGCGCGACGGCGTGCGGAGGCCTGGTGCTTTCGGGCATGGTGTTCGTCTTACTACAGTAGTGTTCTACCATTCTGCAGTGTCCGTTGGCGGGAGCGGTGGCGGATCTAAAAACACCTCAAAGGGGTGGGGGGTGGGGCGCTAAAATTAGTACGAGGTATCGTTAGACCTCTCGGGTAGGGTTAAATCTATATTTTTTATGAACTATCTAATGCTAAATATAGGAACTGTTAAGGAGATTTTCGGTCCTCACCCCGGGCAGCCCGGGGTGTAGATTCGCCGCCAGAGGGGATGGCGTGGTTCGCGGCGGCGGCACTGAAAGCTGGGAGCCGGTGGTGGAAGCGGGCATCGTCTCGCTTGTCTGCGGCACCAACCAGCAGGTTTCGACAACTTGGACCCTTTTGATTTCTACAGCCCGCGCTGATCGTGCCTGCTCTCGGTCATGGTAGTTTCACAACTCTAAATTTGGCAAGAAATTACTGCGTTGCAATTTGTTCATCCATGAATCTTGAGCTTGCAAGATTACGCGTTGCGTATTGACAAGTTCACGAGGACAAAGAGGAGCCGTTGAAAGAGATCTTTGTGTGTTCTGAGCGCGCAAGACCGCGTGAGCCGGCGCCGCCGAAGCCTAATTTGTTGGTTGGGGGTGGTTACATTTGGAAGGAGATGACGGCGCTGGGCAGCTTGTGCCACACGCTGATCAAGAGCACCTCTCCGGTCATGCATAGCACGCCGGCGAACCCAGTCGAGCCGGTGCCGTACACTAGCGGCCGTGGGGTGGACATCTCGAAGCCGGGCGGACTGCCACCTCGTGAAGCGAACACAGGTGCACGGTTTGATGCCATGCTCATCATTTGAGCTCCAAGGAGGAAGAGGAGGCTGTAAGATTGAATGAGTGAATGAGTGTAACGTGATTGCCCTCTGGCTCTCTCACGGTTCCGTGTTATAGTGAGGTGTGAAACGCCCCCACCGTAGCATGTACAAGATGCATGTTTACATAAGATGGTGATCCTCTACTCTAGGAATGTTACATGAGATGGTGATCCTCTATTCTAGGACTAAGACTAGGAATACAAGACAAGATTAACTCTCTAGTCTAAACATAGTTACTTCTATTTTCTAACATCCTCCCTCAATCCCAGCCACTCTTGAGGTTGAGATTGTCTTTGAATTTCTTCAATTTTATGACTGGAAGTGCCTTTGTAAATCCATCTGCTAACTCCTGTGGAAATGAATCTGACTTCTAGCAATTTTTGTGCCACTCTTTCATGAACAAAATGGAAATCTATTTCGATGTATTTGGTTCTTGCATGAAATACTGGATCTGCTGATAGATAAGTTGCTCTAAGATTATCACACCATAATCTAGCTTTAGGAGGGGTGGCGTACTCTAATTCTGTCAATAAATTTTGAACCCATAACATTTCAGCAGTTGCATTTGCTAGTGCTTTATATTACGCCTCTGTGCTGGAATGAGAGACCATTGATTGTTTCCGGCTGTCAAGAAATTAGATTATTGCCAAGAAAACTGCGAAGCCACTGTGGACCTTCGATCATCGACACACCACTGCCCAATCAGCATCCGAAAAAGACACTCACCATCATAGACTCGACTTTCCTATTTGCAAGCCAAGTTTGATAGTCGCCTTGTATGTACCTCGGGATCCGTTTCATGGTGCTCCGATGAAGCGTGGCGGGTGAGTGTAAGAACCCGACAAACTTTATTCACGAGAGAAAGAAATGTCGGGTCTAGTTAATGTTAGATATTGTAATGCTCCAACTACACTTCTCTATTTTGTAGCATCTCCGGTCCGAGCCTTTCACCATCTTCTATACTTAGTTTCTCCAAACTAGAGAGTGGTGTATGGCGATTTACATTTTTCCATACCCGACCGTTTGATTACATCTCTCGCATATTTTTCTTGGGTGACAATCAACTTACGTGAGCCCCTCTTGACTTCGATGCCCAAGAAATAGTGTAAATCACCAAGATCCTTAAGTGCAAATTCTTTTTTGATGATCGGCAAGAAGGGCATTAGTTGCTTGTGAGGAAGAACTTGCTACTATAATATCATCAACATAAAGCAACACAAACATGGTGTAATGACCTCCGGTGTAATGGAAGAGAGATCGTCACCTTTGGAAGGAACAAAACCCAAAGCTTCAAGTTTGCCACATAATCTGTCATGCCACGCCCGTGGAGCCTGTTTAAGACCGTAGATGGCTTTATCAAGTTTACAAACATACCCGGGATGCATTGAGTCAACATAGCCTGGTGGTTGATTCATATAAACCTCCTCTTGAAGCACCCCATGAAGAAAAGCGTTTTTCACGTCCAATTGGCAAAGAGACCACCCTCTTGACATAGCAATAGAGAGAATAAGGCGAATGGTGGCAGCCTTGACTACCGGACTGAGCGTGTCTTCATAGTCAATACCATACTTGTGTTTGACTCCTTTTGCAACTAATCGAGCTTTGTATCTTTCAATCTCACCGTTAGCTTTTTGGCTTGGTTTTGTAAACCCATTTGCAATCAATGATGTTCTTGCCGTGAGGTTTTTTGGCACAAGATGCCATGTGCCATTGTGAATTAAGGCAGCATGTTCCTCATTCATTGTTGTAACCCAATTCTTGTCACCCATAGCTTCACCAATTGTTGCTGGTTTTTCGGTGGTAGCAACATTGCATCATTGAACAAAGGCCATCGGAGTAAAGCTTGGGCTTGACAATACCCCCATTGAGAGGCGAGTTGTAGGTAGGGGAGCGTAGGAGGTCTTTGTGGTGGCGACTTGAGAGAGAGACCGCAACAAATGACAAAGTTAGATCTTGCGTGATGGATCCATCGCTCGGCACTCCCGATCCGCCTTGCATCGAGGAGGGGATCCGCCGGATCCGCTTGGCCGAATGCGGGCGCCTGCGGTCGGAGAGGTACCGGGTGTGGTGGCGTAGAGGATCCACGCGGAGCGGCAGGTGCGGTCGACACATCGGGCGTGGGCGAGACAGAGCCGGCCCCGAGCCCTGGCGATCCCATGCCGATCCGATCCGGGCGGGCGCGGCGATGCGAGCGGATCGTCTTCGGTCCTTGTACGCTTCACGAGGGGCACATGAAATATGGACGTCCGGATCTTGAATTTTCAACAATTTGTCTTGAATTTTTGTCCTATAAAACATCACTGACCACATGCGGTGAAGTGTTAGCAGGTAACGGTGATTCAATACACTGGTCACGTGTTGAGTTTTCCCTTGATGTGGGTAAATTGAAGGATGGGTTGAGAAGAATATCTGGTAGGAGTTGAAGCTCGGCACGAAGTTGTGCACCAGCATTGGGGTGGAGCTTGGAGAAAGGAAAAACATTTTCATCGAAAACAACATCCCTAGAGATATAAACTCGACCAGTGGAAGGTTCAAGGCATTTGAAACCTTTATGAAGATTACTATAGCCTAGAAAAACACATTGTTTGGATCGAAACTCTAGTTTGTGGGTGTTATAAGGTATAAGATTTGGCCAACATGCACAGCCAAAGGTACGTAAGGAAGAGTAGTCAGGGGATTGGTGATGAAGTCGATCAAATGGTGTGTCATAGTTGATTACTTTGGAAGGAAGACGATTTATCAAAAAAACTGCGGTCAGAAAAGCTTCATCCCAGAATTTTAGTGGCATTGAGGCGTGAGCTAGTAGGGCTAGACCTACTTCAACAATGTGTCTGTGTTTTTGTTCAGCGGAACCATTTTGTTGGTGTGCATGTGGACAAGAGACATGATGTATAATACCCATGCATTGGAAGAAGGGACTCAAGGATTGGTATTCCCCTCCCCAGTCGGTTTGAACTGTTTTAATCTTGCAATCGAATTATCGTTCAACCATATTTTGGAAATCTTGAAAGCACTGAAAAACATCAGATTTGTGACGTAGTAAATAAATCCATGAATATTTACTATAATCATCATTGAAACTGAGATAATAATTGTTTCAACCAACAGAATTTGGGGCAGGACCCCATACATCTGAAAAAATAAGAGCAAATGGACTAGTTCACACACTGGTGGACCTAGGATATGGCAATTGGTGGCTTTTGCCTTGTTAAAAAGCGTCACATACAGTGTGGTTATTTTTGCCAGGAACAGCAGGAAGTTGGTGACGATTTATGATGCGCTGAATAATGGAAGGAGACGCATGACCAAGGCGATGATGCCACACCGAAGTGGATGGTTTGATGGCACTAAGCACCGTCTTATTTGGGGCCTTGATGGGGTAAAGGCCACGCTCAATACTGAAGGATGGTTTTCCTCGTATCCCGATCCTTAATAAAGAAAATAATTAGGGTGAAATTCAAGATATACATTATTGTCACGAGCAATGCGATTCTGATAGAAGATTTTTGTTGGCTTGGGGAACATGTAAGATGTTTCGAAGATGACAATTGTTAGGATGGGAATTCAAAACACTATGACCAATGTGATTGATCGACATACCTGATCCATTGGCAGTGTGTACTTGATCACCACCATAGTACTTGTCACGAACAGTGAGTCTTTCTTGATCACATGTGATGTGATCTGTTGCACCAGTATACATGTACCAGTTGGTGTCGACTCCATTGCCGTTGTTGCGAGAAGAGACTAATCGTTGTTGTTGTGGTCGCGGGCTGGAGTAAGATGAATCATACCTCTTGAAGCACCGAATGCAGGGTGCCCCTCCTTGCCACAGATTTGGCACAGGACACCTGGTTGAAAGGTGCTTCGACCACCACCACGGCCGCCGTTGTGGCCTCCAGCACCGCAGCCACCTCCATGTCGGCAACCACCGGTGCGGCCACCACGAGGATTGTGGCCACCGGCAGAGCCACCAGCAGAGTGACCACCGGAGCAACCACCTTGGCGACCCCCTTTGGCCACCAAATTTGTAGAAGATTGGTGGCCTCCATTGCGCATTGCAATGCGCTGTTCTTGGCTGACGAGTTGGGTGTACACCTCGCTGACGGAGACAGCCTCTGTCTTGGAAGGCCAGTGAGAAGATAGGAGATGAGTTCGTCATCATCTAATTTCTGCCCCGCTGCCGCCATGTTATCTGCCAGCCCTTTCATCTTAGTGAATACTCATTTATAGTTGAGGTACCTTTGACTGAGGTGGCGAGAGCCATCCAAGTGCTGATGATCTTGGCACGCGACTGGGATGCGAAGAGGCCTTCAATGGCCTCCCAGGCGGAGGTGGCGGTGACGTACGTGTTGACATGCTGAAGTACCTCCGGAGATATGTTGGAGAGGATGTAGTTGAGGACCTGCTGGTCCTTGGCCATAAAGGACGCGTAGTCCAGGTTTGGCTCGGGATCCTTGGCCGTCCCATCAGCCTTGGTGCCCGTCGGCGAAAAGGTGGGCGGTGGTTTGACGCCAGGGGCGATGAAATTCCCCATCTGGGCGCCACCGAGAGCCGAGAGGACTTGGCTCTTCCAAGATTGGAAGTTTGTGCGGGTTAATTTCTCACTTGTAGGAAGGAAAACAAAGGGAATCATGGTGGCGGTGGAGGAGGAGGAGGCAGATAGAGCGAACGCCATGAAATTTGTTTCCGTGGGGAACTAGCTCTTTGATACCATGTAAGATTGAATGAGTGAATGAGTGTGACGTGATTGCCCTCTGGCTCTCTCACGGTTCCATGTTATAGTGAGGTGGGAAACGCCCCCACCGTAGCATGTGCAAGATGCATATTTACATGAGATGGCGATCCTCTACTCTAGGAATATTACAGGAGATGGTGATCCTCTATTCTAGGACTAAGACTAGGAATACAAGACAAGATTAACTCTCTAGTCTAAACATAGTTACTTCTATTTTCTAACAGAGGTGTCCAAGAGCCTGCGGCACTGAAGCCACCACCAGCGCCGGTGGGGCGACCATTCGTAGAAATCCGTGGCGCCACTCAAGGATTTGGGATTCGGCCCGAATTTCCCGAAATTCGGTGAAATTCGTCAAATTCGGACAGGCCCGAATAATTGTTGTCTCGGGCAAATTAATTCGGCCCAATTTGAATTTTTGGCCCGGCCCAAGATCCATAGAAGCCTGCAAATACCTCCTGTTGGTATAAAAGCACGAACCCTGCTCTGGAAACCCTAGGGTTTCATATTTCCTCTCCACTTCGTCTCTGGCTGGCGGCGGCGGTCGCTAGCGCGGGCGCGCGCCCAGCGACCGTGAAGTGCCGGCGATCTCTGATTCCCTCCACTCCAGTCGACCTCCACTCCTCCCCATCGTCTCCCCTTCCACTCCTCTCCTCCCCTAGCAGCCTCCAATCCTCCATTGCAACCAAATCCTCGACCTACTGGTACGTATTTTCCTCGATCCATGATGTGCGATTTCTGGTGTATGTTCTTTCGTCCGTGATGTGCGATATCTGCTGTATGGCACCTCAATGATCTGGTGTTTTTCTTGATCGACACTTTTGGGTGCAGATCTTGCTCATGGAGAGTAGCCTTCTCCGCCGTGGGGCGGGTACCAGTAGCAGCGCCGTCAACCAGATGAGGGCTATGGGTGGTGCAACTAGTGGCCACGCAAGGGCTGGATCTCCGCCGGCAGCAAGGGCTGCATCTCCGCCGGCAGCAAGGGCTGCATCTCCACCGACAGTAGCTTCCCAAGGTATATGTGAAAACAGAGTACCTCTGATTTGTTCTATCTAGAATTCTTTATGCCAAGTATGAAATGATGACTGATGCTCCAGTTAATTTGTCAAGTAATTCTTTTACTTAGTGATGGCTGATGGTTTGATGAAGTGGTGAAGTTTATTTTTTTATCAGGTTCTGTTTTTTTCTATTTTTTTTCCAAAACTGATGGGTGATTTAGCTACCTATTTATCATACTGATTGTATATAATTTTGTTCTTTAGGCTTTTTTTATTAAATGTTGTATGATTGAAAGTAACTTGCATTGGTTAGATAATTTATCTCTTAAATTTCCATGTTTTGTATTGCTGATATCTTGCTTGGGGAGTTAATTTGTCAAGTAATTCTTTTACGTAGTGATGGCTGATGGTTTGATGAAGTCGTGAAGTTAACTTTTTTATCAGGTTTTGTTTTTTCTATTTTTTTCCAAAACTGATGGGTGACTTTGCTACCTATTTAGCATACCGATTGGATTTAATTTTGTTCTTTAGGCTTATTATTTTTATTAAATGTTGTATGACTGAATGTAACTTGCATTGGTCTAAATGTTGTAGGCCATAATGATGGAAACATTAACAAGGTGTGGATGCATGGCACAAAGCTTACTGGCCAAGGTTTCAAATGTGGGTATTGTGGGACTGTAAACAAAGGTGGAGGTGCAACCAGGTTTAGGGACCATCTTGGTTGTATTGTTGGTGAAGTGAAGTCATGCACCAATGTGCCTAGAGATGTGCTTGGGATGCGATGAGGGAATTGCGGAAGACATCAATGGAGAATAAAAGAGAGAAAAAGGAACGTATGCTCGGGTTGGAGAGAGATCTCATGCAAGGGGTGCAAGGACAGGAAGTGATTGACCTTGCAAGTGATGAAGAAGACCAAGTCCGTTTGAATATTAGGCGGCAGGTTGGGAGACAAGAACCTTTCTCGTGCAATAGAGAGGAGATGTGGGAGTGGCAAAGGTGTCCGTGTTTCTATTGGTAAAAAGTAGTGTCACGGACCTACTTTGACAAGGATATGGCACGCAACAAAGCACCTGTGCAGCCTAGAATTGACTTTGTACTTCAAGTGGGATCTAGAGAGAAGCTTGGTCGGGCATGGGCAAAGTTTTTCCATGCGAATGACATTCTTTGGGTCGAAAGTCGATTGCCCGTACTTTTCGCGGTGCAATTAGGCTTACTCGCCAGCCTAGGGCCTACAAACACGGATCCCTACATCTCATGGAATTGACGGGGGAATTCTTGGAAGCAAACTTTGAGGAAGGTCGAAAAGTCCCTTGAACTATTCAAGCAAGGTTGGCGGCAGTATGGTGTGACTATCATGTGTGATTCATGGACGGGACCTACCGGCATGGCCATCATCAACTTCATGGTGTATTGTAATGCACGCATGTTCTTCGTGAAGTCGGTTGATGTATCGGCCACAAGCAAAGTGCCGATAAGTTGTTATTCTTATTTATTTTTGTCCATCTCTCCTTTTTAAGTTTTATTCCATGTTAAGCCGAATGTATTTACTTCTTATTTGTTAGTAACATGCTTGTAACTGTATATTGAAAAGCACTTGTGTCTATTGATGGCTGTTAGAATGTTAGATGGGCTAAATGTAATTTTCTTGCTAAATGTGTTTTTACTGCTGCAGTTAGTTTCTACTACTTAGCTGCTGCTTGTAACATGTAATTTATTTCTACTATATTTTGCTATGCAGATTTTATACGTCGGGAAATTAGAAAGGTGGTTGACAATATTGGCTGTGAATTGGTAGTTCAAATTGTCACCGACAATGGGGCAAATTACAAGAAAGCATGTGAGAAGCTAATTGAGGAACCCAAATACAAGCATATTTTTCGGCAGCCATGTGCAGCTCACACTATCAATCTGATGTTGAAGGACATTGGCAAGTTAGAAAGGTTGCTAATGTTGTTAAAAGTGCCAAGATTATCTGTAGGTTCTGTACAATCATAACAGGCTACATGATGAGATGAAGAAGAAGATTGGTGGCGAACCGATAAGGCCAAATGCTACTCGCTTTGAACTGTATTTATGTTCCTCCGAGTTTCCTTGATAGGAAAGAAAATCTTAGAGCTTGGATGGTTTCACAAGATTGGAAGGAGAGTGATTGGAAGGCTGAGGAGCACTATGAGTACACTGAATCCTGTCTCACAAGTTCTACATGGTGGTCGGCACTGAAGTGGGTAGTGGATGCACTAAAACCACTCTACTTGGGTGCTGCGATATTCGGATACACGAAGTCATGTACACTTTTCGGGTTCAAACCTAGAATGATGGCAGCCATACAAGCAATGGAAGTTCGCTTGGCATTGGATCAAGACAGTTTGATCGGTTTATGAGTAAGGTGACAAATGAGGGTTAACAATATGGAGAAAAACACATTAATGGTTGCGGTATTGATACTACTACTCAATTTCATTAATACATGTCTAGTATTTCCATAAAATCTGACTCTTGCTCACCTTTTTTATGTAGCTGCTGCTCTTGATCCCGAGACCCATTACAAGCACAACTTTTGCGGCAAACCAGAATATTCTTTAGCACTAACAGATGCAATAGAGAAGATGGCACAAACATCCGATGAAGCTGTTGGGCAATCAAGGAAATATCAGTCTTTTCGAGAGTGCCTTGGGAGGTTCAACCGCCCCATAGCACGTCTTTGGAGCATCGACTATGTCCCCATGTAAGTCTCATGTGGCTGCACCTTTTTTTTTCTCTCAATAATATGGCGCTGGACTGTAGCTGGACCTTTTTTTTTCTCAATAATAAGGTGCTGGCGCGCTGCTGCTGCACCTCTCTCAATTTACTATAATGACAGACAGTATGCTACAGCGGTAGCTTAATGCTATAAATTGTTGAATCTCTTACATGTCAAATACTAATTCACTATTTAGTTACATGTCTATTAGATTGTTGAATCTGTGTTCTCCTTGTGGCTGACTTTCATTCTCATTTTGGTAGCTGATTGGTGGTTCCGGTTTGGAGGAGAAGTTCCTACTTTGCAAAAAAGTATGCATTACGTATTGTTTCCCAATGTGTGTCATCTAGTGGTTGTGAGAGAAATTGGAGCACTTTTGCACTAGTGCATACAAAAATTAGGAACAAGCTTGGTTATGACAAGTTGCATAAACTTGTGTATGTGCATTATAACTTGAAGGAGCGTATCCGAGAGGACAAGTGGATACCAGCCAGAAAAGACAAGGAAGTTGATCCATGTTCTATGATGTTAGATGCTGCAATTTTTGATGAGAAGAATCCAATATGGGACTGGTTAGATAGATCTATGAATGATGTAGGCCCTAGTTTGGCTGATCTGTGTCGAAGCCAGCTAGGCAATTCATCTAATGGAAAGAGGGCTAGGATGGACCTGGATGAGATTGAGTTTGAGTTGGGGAGAGTGATGAAGAACAGAATGAGGATGGGTTTGAGGAAGACTTAGCTGAAGATGATGACACGATTGACATTGATGATGACAGTTCTGATGGTGAGGGTGAGCCTGTGGTAACTGCAGCAAGAGTTGAAGACAGAGAAGCTTTAGGTGAGGAAGATGGTAATCCTAGTGGCCGTAGATCTGGAAGACTTCAGCAAAAAAGATGAGGACTCAAAGCCTCTCTACTCTCTATGAGAGAGAGTAGCATCTCTTCTGTAGTTCTGTCAAGGTAATATGCTTTGGTACCTATATTTATTATCTATATATAATAATTGTTGCTGCTATATTTGATTGATGTGTATTTCCATAAAACACAAAGCTTATTAATGTTGTTTCATGCATCCTTTTTAGGTACAGTCTAGCAGCAGTTCTCCAGCAGTGGTTTTGGAAGCTGGAAGAAACTTTTGGTGTGTACATGGTGTTGGTTGGATGACTGCCATGAAACACAAAGGTGCAGTGGCAATTAACATTGACGCTGACATATTCTTTTTGCGCTTACTTGTGAGCGACTTAATTCTATTAGGGTACTAGTGTATGTATGGCTGGCTGGACTGTAATCTAAATTTTACTCCATTGACTGTTTAAGTGATGAACTAGACTATGTGGCCTTTGTGTGGACTCTAAAGTCTACTCTGAACTATTTATGGAGTTCTATGAGCAAACTCCTTAAGATTGTTGTCTAAATGTTGATTCTAGGCTATTGTGAAACTGAATCTGTGATTGTTGTAGCCTTGAAAGCCTCATCTAGATCATGGTACTTGTTTTAAGCATTTTTAGTTGATTTATGTGCTGTTACATATTTTATGAAAAAATTCGGACAGAATTTGTCAAAATTCAGTCAAAATTCGGTCAAAATATGAATTTTTGACCAGTCAACTTAATTGAAAACCTGGATGAAATTTTCCGAATTTCCGAAATTCGTCAAATTCGGTGGTCACCGAAATATTTTGTAAACCGAATCCCAAAACCTTGGCGCCACTGCATTAGCAGGGCCGTCCTGAACCTCCAGACGATACAGCACGAAGCGAGGAAGATGTTGCAAGAGCCAAAGATGTAACCGCTTATTCCTTGTCATGCGCGGTCCTTGCTGCACTTCCGATCTCCATTTACATGATGAATTCACTACAAACATACAGGCAGGGGGAGCGACTTGTTCATGTTCGGTAGGAGTAGGACAAATGGCTGGACTACAGAATCATCAGTATTCGCACCACCTGCCAGGCAGGCCATTTTTCGCGTCATTGGCATGGTAATTGTCTCGTATTCTCTTGTTTATTTTCTGCGTCATGAACTTCGTTTATTTTGCCATTGGAGCAGGACTTGATTCAAAAAAAAAAAAAAAGGACTTGATTCAACAGTTGGTAAGTGCATTTCCTATTCAGACTAGAGTATAGCATATATTTTTGGAAAGCAATTCTTTATCATTTAATTTGGGTCACCAACTAATGCAATTTGAGTACTCATATATCCTGAAGACCTGGAGTAGTGTTTTTGTTAATTTTTCTTTTATAGAATGAACATTACTACAAAGAAAACCTCCTTCAGTTTAATAATCTCAATTTTGCTAGACCTATCATGTTGCACAATTTTGGATAGAGACAAGCAGCAAGAATCCAAGCCATGTACCTCAATGCAATTCTGAGACAAGCTATTGCATTTTTTATATGGAAAAGAGGACTGGGCAAGTGATTGAGAGAGTGCCAGGGGATACATTCGTCATTCAAGATGCAATTGGAGAAAAGGTATGATGACTTGAGATTATAAGAAGCAAAGGACTAATGAACAAACAACATTTCTAAGCTGTTAGAGCATCAATATGTTGAAGGTTGTATGGTAAAGGCTATGTCTTTTAAGTCCATGTTCAATGCTATAAATACACCTCTATGATTGATGTCATAAAGATTTTTTCTTTCTTGATGTAAAAATTGTCTGTATAGTGATTCTACATACACGTCCACCTAGCTTACACCTTTTTTTTTTTTTTTGTGGGGGAACCTAGCTACACCTGAACAGAAACTTAAAACTTCATCCCTATAAAGATTTGATGCATAAACAAATAAAATCATTGGTTCTTTTAAATTTCATGTAGTTACTTTCCATGTTATGGCATGCACAGTTTGGGTTCAATATTTTTTTTCTTTATCAAATAATACGCATTATTTTTTCACATTGTGAGACTAGCATATATAAATATGAGTTTTCAGTTCAACTCTTCTCTAATTAGCTGTGTACATATGTTGGCAGGTCTCGGTGAAGAATGGGTACAGCTGGAACTAAGGTAATGTGTATTGTCTGTATATGTGATTGTGTATTTTGTTGATAGGAAATGCAGAGGCCAATGTGATTTATCTGCAGACGCCGGCTGGTGTGGGCTACTCCTATGCTGCTCACTACTAAGGTGTGGATGGCAAAATGACATGTATTGAATTTTGCGCTTTCTTTCCGCCTCCTCTGTTTCAGTCTCTGTTATTCTTCAAGATCCTACAGCTCTCTGCGAGGCTACTAAACATGTGACATGGCTATTTAATGTAGACGTGGACAACCGGGCAGCACGCCACCGTGGTGCGTTGGGCAAGCCCTCATTGTTCTGATTATATCTTCTTTTTGCTGATTCTAGAAGATGCAAATGTTCATGCCATGGGCAATGCTATGGATATCGGGATACTCTTTACTGATTGTCCCTGATGGTAGCCCGATCGATGCTTTTTTTCCCAAGGCTAATGTCAAGTGACTGATCTTGCCTGGACTATGTGATTACTGATAGTTTTATTCTGTAGCATATGTGCATATTCAGTAACAAACACAGGTGCTTCTGTTTCCAGTTGATACCCTCGATCTGTTTCAGTATGCAGAGATTGAATGTCAAGAGCACGTTAACAGTAATCCAATTTTGTCTCTGAATTGATGACAATAATACTAATCCAATTGTACTGAATTGATGTCAGAGATTGAATTTCCAGAGCACATTAACAGTAATCCACCACCACAATGATTTAGGGTGAGGTGCTCGCGGCCTGTGCCTGACGGCAACAGCTCTATTCATATCATTATTATTTTTTAACTAGTCTATCAACCCGTGCTCTCGCACGGGCTAGAATTTCAGGAGATATAAGTATTAGTTACTATTTTACATATGACTAATAAAGAATTAATTATATTAAATTGTATATATGTTTTATATATATAGTTCATTTATACTTATTAACTACTAATTTTCAAGGGACTATATTCATATTTTTTTTTTCCTTTGCATGGCACCTCTATATATTTTTAATATGAAATTAGTTTGAAACCTTACCATTAATTCAGGTGACTATTGTTGCATCATATATCTTATGAAGTCATTAGTCTAAATTTGGTATCTTTTAAATTTTATAACTACTACAGGTTTTTTTTTCCTTCTCAAGTCAATGAGTTGGAAACTCATGCTTATTATATCTTACATTAAGTCTCTTTGTTCACTTTTTTTAAAATAAGGATTTTTACGTTGTAGCGTATGTTTTTAAATATTGTATAATATTAGAATAACATAAGTCATCATGTAAAACTTGCACCATGTCCCTTAAGATAGAGCTTGAAGTGAGATCTAGTAACAATAATAACCTCAAAAGAATTTTAACACTTAAGGGTCAAACTAAATGAATGAATGAATGTTCCAATCAAGAAACTATAGATGCAGTTATGCTTATATTACCAATATAGATCGTCAAACATTTTAGTTACAAATATATATAAATACATATAAATTAACAACCTATATAAATTATATGTCATGGTTACTAATATGATTTTAAGCAATTCCTTAATATAATTTTTATATGAACTATTAAGAAAATACTTTTTTATTTGGTCAAACATAATTTATGTATTTTGCTCATACATGCTCACGGTATGTTTACTTTTAGTTAGATCTTAGTATGTTTATATTGATAAAAAGGGAATTGTAAAAACATATATGTGCTCTATATTAATCTAAAAATTTTCTTATAATAGAAGATGTTGATAATTTAGATGTAGATTTGAGGGAGTATTTGACTTTTCTAATAATGAGATGAAAATTGATTTATGCAAATTTATCAATTATAATAGGAGGGCACGGATAATTAGATAGAAATTTAGAGTCAAGGGTTACTTTACATTGTTTCACACAATTGTAGAGTTGGATAATTATTTAGAAAATAGAATTGATTCAATAGTTATTTTCAATGGTGATTAGGTTATACTGAATTGATGGTAAGATGTTTTTGATTTTTTGAAAATTGCTAGGATCTATGTTTTGTTTACCTATCATGTCTTGTGAGGTTTAACTTAAAAGCTATATTAGGAACTTCTAGTTAGAATTTCAAGTATTTGTTTTTTTGTAGCATGGTATATTGTAGACTTTTAGTTAGGATTTTAAGTATTTATTTACATTTCTTTATAGCATGGTATGTATTTTGTGGAAACCCAATCTTAAGATATATAAACTCTTGTTGTGTCGCTTTCTATGACTTCAGGTCTATAGTTTAGCTTTAATCAAGTTGTTACAACTTTTCACTTGTTAAGTCTAGATTCTAGTTTTCTTTGTCTTTTATCCAATTATTGTTGTTTATTAAAAAATAGTCTATGGTCCTAGTAGTATTGTTCTCCACGTGTTAAGTGAATTGTTGTATTGTTTGCACACAAATGTACAACGAAATGTATATTTACATGTACAACGAAAACTATGTCCTTATATATACATATAATATACCTAAACATAATGTATATTTACATGTACAACGAAAACTATGTCAAAATTATTGGACTTACATTATGACTCGAACCTTGAGCTAGATTATGGTTTTTTAATTCATGGTTGTAGAAGTGTGTAACTTAAAATTACAAATGTGTATTGCACATATTAGGGATATTGATTTTACAATAATATGTATTAGTATTTACACATAATGTGTCTGTTTGGGTCGCTAATCGGATTACATAAGCAGCTCCAACAGTTCTCCATTTGGACTTGGCATTCTCAAATTTTTGGCAAAAGCTCTAAAAACCCGCCTCCAACGGTTTGGCATTTGGAGTTGGCAATTTGGGCAACGTTGGCAAAAGAGGCCATTCTCACGCAAATATGCGCGCTTCTGACGTTTGGCAAACGCCGTATCGAAGAGGAGGAAGGGCATAAACATAATTTTGTTTTTTCGTCTCGGGGTTCCCGATGTAAGTTTTTAAAAGGTGCAAGAGCATAAACATAATTTTGTTTCTCTCTCAGGGTTCCCGATGTAATTTAGATCTGAATTTGGCAAGTGAATTATGCCAAACTGTTGGAGATTAGCTCTTACTTGGCATATCTTTTTAGAAGTTGGCAAAACGAAGATTTGCCAAGTAAAATTTGGCAAACTCTTGGAGATGCACCTCCAACGGTTTGGTAAAATTCACTTGGCAAAAATAGAATTTTGCCAACCCTCTAAAAGTTTTGCCAAGTGAAAAAACCAGTCATGTCCAATGGTTTGGCAAAAATTTAAAGAAAACTTGCATCGAATGCAAGAAACAAAATTGTGTTTCCACTCTTTACGCCTCTCTACGCTAGAGGATGTGCAGAGCGGTGGGCGCATATATATGCGTGGTTTGGCCCGTCAAATGCCAAATCTCACCAATTTGCCAAGCCAAATGCCAAACGGTTAGAGAGGACAATTCACAGATTTTGGCAAAAATATGGAATACCAAGTCCAAATGCTAAACGGTTGGAGTTGCTCACTTGACTTGTCCATATTTTTGTAACCTATATGTATTTTTATAACATGCCCTCAAGTGAGGAGTGTTTGGCTTAGATCATCAGCTGCACACATAGTGCACACATGCGTATGGTGAGTACAACACACATCTAAAGAAATATTATTAGTGATGAATGTGTCTTTCTTAGCGGTAGGTCAACCAACCGGCCAGACACTTGGTGTATACAAATTATACTACATCCTTATAAATACATGACTTCTATTATATACCTAAACATAATGTGTGTTTAGGTGTATATATAGTGAAAAACTATGTAAAAATGATGGGACACTTACAATTTAGAATGGAAGGGAGTACTCTATTTATATATAGCTGGAGGGTAAATGTTTGTCAAATAGACTTTTATCATGATTCGAACTCTGACTTGGAAGTAGGTGTACTGTCGTGCAGAAGAGAGGCCAAAATTATCATTAATCTTTTTTTTCTCCTAGTGGTGGGCTCCATCGATCATTCGGTGGTATTTATGTTGCAAATGTCTTCTTTCCTGCTGATTGCTTGTCGATCTGCAAAATCAGTAGTCTCTCCCTTGTCTGCTGCAGAGCAGACGTGGCAATAGGATATATGTCTAAATATTTTTTCAGAGGAAATCGATGGTAGGAATTTTGTAAGGCATGTATAAATCCTTCATTACAGAGTAGTACGATCAAGAAAGAGTGTGTACCTATGGCTTGTTGTCTGCCAAGTTGCGTGCTACATCTATATTCCGTGTGTTGAAAAAGGATTTCAAGTACTCAAGTTTAGCTCGTCCAAGACACCGCCTTGCCATCTCTTCTCGATCTCGGTTGCTCCTAGTTGGTTGATGAAACCATGTATGCCAAGCCAAAATAAGAGATCGATTAGTAGACAATCAAACCAACAATTATCGCGGGGCCTGCCAACAACCTGGGACATGATTGGAGGGAAGATCTGACATACGTAGCAGGATAGAGAGGTCGATTTAGTTTCCCTGTTTGATTATGGAGTTCGGTGGCTATGGACGATGGCTGCGGTGGCGGGGCTTGGATGACAATTTTAATTGGTAGGCCTGCGAGATAGTATGAGATGACATTTTAATTTGTATTTGTATTTTTAATTAATTAGATTCGTTATATGCTGCACACGTACACCTTCTTTGTAGACATTGACAAATTTTATTAATATTTGTGTGTTATATAATTTTATTAACAAATTAAATATGGGTATGGACGATGAAGATTTCCTTCTTAGGTAAGGCCGATCAAGATTTTCTCTATTATACGTACCAATTTTTTCCCTCTGGAATAATTATATTTTTTTGGTTATCTTTTATGTACGTAATGATTAGATCTGTTATATGCTGCACACGTACACCTTTGTAGACATTGACAAATCTTATTGATATTTGTGTGTTATATAATTTAATTAACCAATTAAATATGGGTATGGCCGATGAAGATTTCCTTCTTAGGTAAGGCCGATCAAGATTTTCTTTATTATACGTAACAAACTTTTTTCCTCTAGAATAATTATATTTTTTTGGTTATCTTTTATCTGTGTAATGGCATAGGTGGGTAATTTTCTAGAAAAGAAATAGATCTAACGGTTACCTGTCGCTAGAGTATTTAGATTGGATGGCTAGATTTATCTTTTTTTTGATTAATGTGGGAATTTCTAGCATTTATCTTTTTTTCTAGTGCATCTGGTGAGGATTAACGTGGAGCCTTCAATTAGTAATAGTAAGATGAGTTAATATGGTGCTCACTTTAAATTGCAAGGAAACTGGTGGCCTTGGCGCGGGGACATATCATTTATCCTTGGGCTGTAGGGAACATTTTTTTCTTTATATGTTCTTTCATGTCTTACTTGTCAGCTATTGCTTATGTAATCTATATGAGATGATTTCGTTTAAACCTCCATATTACTTTGTCCACTACTTGGTCGTTTAAACCTCCATATTACTTCTAGCCTTTTGTTAGTTAGCCCCCCCCCCCCCCCTGCTCCCCGCCCATTCCTGGCTCCGCCACACCACATCCTTGTCCCTAATGACAGGTAATGCAAGAAAGTTCTGTGGTTTCAGCGGCAAAGTCTTGCATCTGTTCTGTGTAACCTAATATAGATTTTGATGGTTCAAGTTTATATGTCTAAAATTGGTCAGTCTACATAACCAGACTTTAGGTGAAACACAACATTGACATATGTTTGCTCACATACTGATCATAAACATTTGTAGTTCTCGACTTCTTGTAATAAGTCTGAAAGGTTCGGCTACCTGTAGTTCTCGACATCTCGTAATAAGTGATTCCTGACAGCTAGCTTTAATGGATTACTAGTATGCTATGCTAAATGTTCTTTCTTGTAAGGTCACTCACAGTGCAGAAACTACCTTAGAGTCTATGCACTGCCACGTAGGCAATTTGATGACATGGCAAGCAATTTAATGAAGAGAGAAGGGAAAAAACGAGGAAACCACGTCTAAGATAGACTCGACGTCTACGAGCCCACTGGACTCCACCGATACGCGCGTTGGGGAGGTCTCCTTCGTTTCATGGATCCCGTACGGCATGCCACCTCTCCCTCTCCGTGTGCCGCCCTGCCTTCTCCCGCGCGAGCCCTGCCTTCCCGCGCGAGCCCTGCCTTCTTTTCCCGCGCCAGCGCCAAATCGCTCCACTCCCTGCTCCCATGCGCGCCAAATCCCGCCAAGCCGCCAAGTCGTCGAGCGCACACTAGTACAGAAAATCTTTTACGTGACACCCCCCAAAAGAACCTATGGCGGGCGTCCAGTTTGCCCGCCACGGTTAATACCCCGATTAACCGTGGCGGGCATTTTTTATTTACCGTGACAGACACTTTTGCCCGCCACGTAAAATAGATTAACCGTGGCGGGCAATATTAAAGCCCACCACGGAAAAGGCAAGGCCCATCAAGGCCCAAGCCAGCCCGATTTCCGCCTCCAAGTATAAATACAGTGCCTTAGGGTTTCACTCTTTCTTCACTTCTCCCTCTCCCTCACAGCAACAAGCCAACACCGCCGCCCTCTCCTCCTTCCCCCGCATGACTCTGCCTAAAGCTGCAACAGGCCTACACCGTGTGACTCGCCTCGCACCGCCGCGAGGCGGCCGGCCCCTCCCTCCTTCTCCCAATCCCCGACCCAATCCCTCCTTCTCCTTCCCCCGACCCTCTCCCAAGCGGCGACGGTGCGGATCCACGGGGGGCGGGTGCAAGGAGGTCTCGGTGGCGTGGATCCACATGAGGGCGGCGGCTCTTTCCCCTTCTTCTCCACCGGCGGCGGCGGCGGCGACGGTTGCGCTCCCGATGGCAAGGAATCCGGGGCCCCACATCCCCGGCGCAGCGGATCCAGACGGGAGGCTTCAACCGACGGCGGATCCGGGCGGGAGGTGTCCACCGGGCGGCGGATCCGGATGGGAGGGCTTCACCGGCGGCGGATCCGGGCGGGAGGGCTTCACCAACGGCGGATCCATGGCGGGCGACGCGGATCCGGGCGGGAGGCTTCACCCCCGGCGGATCCGGGAGTTGCGGGGCGGCCGGTGGCGGATCCAGGGCGGACGTTGGCGGATCCGGGTGGCTCAAGCTGGCCGACGGCAGGGACGGCGGTGGATTGGGTAGCGGATGGTGGCGGCGGCGCCAGGCCCAGATCCATGCCCGACTAGGTTGGGTTGTGGGCTTTTTCCATTTTTTTTTTTTTTTTTTTTTTGTTAACCGTGGTGGGCATTCCATGTCCGCCTCCATGCTGTCGTATTAAACGTGACCTGTGAAGCATGACGGGCGCATCTGCCCGCCATGCAAAATCAAAATTGCCCGTCACCTAAAATGAATTAGGTAGTAGTGGTAGATGCCACAAAATCCATCGTCGCAAGCAAGCCGCCGCCAAATCCCCTTCCCGTCCCCCTCCTACCCTCCCGCAAATCCCCTTCCCTCTGCTGCCCATCTCTAGTCGAGGTTGAGCCCATCTCCTTCCCCATCCAGGGTGCCCCAAGAACATCCCCAAATCTTGAATTGATTAACAAAGACTTCTCGTTCGAGGCAAAAGCGGTCCTGGAACCCGTACTCCATCTGTCCCTGGAACCTGTGCTCCGGTCGCTGAAGCTGCTGCAACGCGAGCTCAAGCTGGAGCCACTGGTGTTCCTCAAGATGCTGGTGTTCCTCAAACTAGTGCTTTCCCCATTGGTGGATGATGGCCAATGTCATCTCCTAGCGAACGGTAAGTTTTGTCCCTATTCCAGTTAGCAATTTGGTTTAGGGTTGCATTGTCCAATTTGGTATAACCTGCTAGATGTCTGTCACTTCAGTATGTTATTAGATTGTTGTAATTATCCAGTGGTTTAGGGTGAGCATTCATGTTTCTATTTAAAAAAATTGGTTGCAGGTTATACCCACCAGGAGGGTTCTCAAATTTTTTGCAGTCAAACCCATTTGCTAACCATCCTAATGGGAATGAAAATTTTCACCTTCAGTTTCACCAATTGACATGTGTGCTACAAGAACAGCCTCTCCAGCACAGCAACCCGATGACATAGTGGCTGATTTAGATGCAGAAGAAGATGAAACAGTTAACATCGATGAGACTTCTAGAGCTGAAAGGCATTTGAATTCGTTGGTCCCTGAAGATATACGAATGGTATGTTGAAAGCATGTTATCTCTATGCACACTTGAAGATTAATGATTGTCTCTTTGTCATTCTGATTTTGTTTGTTGCTTTCGCAGCCGATGCTTGGTTGCGTAATTCAAAGGACCCAGAAGATGGAAATGACAAGAAGGTAGATGCTTATTGGGCAGATGTTACTGAAGAATACAACAAGAACACACAAAGTAGCCGTAGGAGGATCCGAAACCAACTGAAAATACGTTGGGATCGTTGTAAGAAACCATTAACTGATTTTCATGGATGCTATGTAAATGCAAGTAGAGTGTGGCAAAGTGGGATGAGTGATGACCAGTTGGCTGACAAAGCATTAGAGATGTGGGCTGGCCAAAATAATGACAAGGCTTTCCATTTGCAACATATGTGGAAGGTAGTACGTGCTGAGCAAAAGTGGTCAGCATATCTTGCTAGGTTAAAGAAGAAAAAGGAAAAGGGAAAGAGTGCAAAGGCTAGACCAGCTCAACTGGTGGATTTGGAATTAGATGGAGAAAAGCGACCTATGGGACATAAGAAAGCAAAAAAAGAACGCAATGGCAAAAATAAGTCATCTAATGCTTTGGCTGATTTGAGTGGAAAATTTGACAAGTTCGTTGAAGCAAGCACCAAGAATAGGGAAGACAGAGAGAAGATGATCGAAATTCAAAGCAAAGCTTGGGCGATAAGAGGATTGAAGCAAGCTAGGCTTAATCATGAAGCAACTCATGAACAAACTAAGTGCAAAATGCTAGAAACTTACACACAGATTCTTTGCTTGCACCTACTAATCAGCTCGATCTCGATGCTTTGGCTGAGAGGAACTTGGCATTAGAGAGTCTGAAAACTGTTTTATTTCCTAAGGTATGACGCAGTCAACCCTTCTTCAATTGCATATATAGTAATGGCTTAGAACTTGGCAGTAGCTGATGGATTTGGAATTGATTATGCAGTAACTGAATGGAAACTGGTGGACTTGGAATTGATTATGCAGTAACTGAAAGGTAACTTAAATCCTTTTGTTTCCTATGATGGGTGCTATTTTAATTCCCACGGCAAGTGTGAAACTGATGCATGCAAATGTGAACTGAATTATAGCACTATTTTTAGGGTGTGGAGTGCTTGAAAAGGTTTGTTCAGGGTGTCATTGAAGTATATGGTCAAGAGTACCTAAGACGCCCCACAGTACAAGATGTAGAACGATTGTCGGAGATCGGTGAGCGTCGTGGTTTTCCTGGCATGATAGGGAGCATTGGCTGTATGCATTGGCATTGGAAAAAATATCCCTATGCATGGAAAGGACAATATACTCGTGGTGATCAGGGTGTACCAACCATCGTTCTAGAGGCCGTTGCTTCACATGACAGATGGATATGGCATGCTTTCTTTGGGGTAGCGGGGTCCAACAATGACATCAATGTGCTGAATCAATCTCCTTTGTTCGTCGATCAGTTAAGAGGAGAAGCTCCCAGTGCGTATTAATCGTGAATGGAAGGCAATATACCAAAGCTTATTATCTTGCAGATGGAATCTATCCAGATTGGGCTGTTTTTGTCAAGTCCATATGGACACCACAATCAGCTGAGCACAAGCTGTTTGCAGAACAGCAGGAGGGGGCAAGAAAAGATGTTGAATGTGCATTTGGGATTTTGCAATCTCGTTTTTGCATTTTGCGTCGACTGGCACGTCTGTATGAACAGGGTGATCTTGAGAATATCATGTTAGCTTGTATAATACTTCACAACATGATAATCGAGGACGAGAAGGATATAGAAGACGATTCGTTTGACTTGAACGAGGAAGCAACCACGTCTACTGTTCAGCCATCTACAATCACTCAAGGGCATGATCCGATGATGGAGGAGGTACTACAGAGAGATACCGAGATTCGTGATCGTCAAGCTCATAGGCAACTACAATCTGATTTGATTGATCACATCTGGCAAAAGTTTGGAAATCGAACTAATTAAACTAATTAGGTAGTAATATTACTGCAACATGTTACTTGAATACTTTGCTATGAATATGTTACTATAGTTCTGTTAATGTGCTGTCCATCTATTGTTCTTACAACAGAGTTGTTAATTTACTTGCTCATCTTATTTTACAGGTTGATGATCTGCACAACATGAAAGTCTTGATGGCTTCTATCTAGAGGGTCGATGGCTTTTACCGGGAAAACTTCTGCAGTGGCCGGAGATTAACTATTTATTTTAGTTTTGCTATCTATATTTCTATTCTTATTGTAATGGACGACGTTATGTCATGGCTGTTTAGATGCATGCCACAGTTCGCTGTTCTATTTTTATCTAGTCTGATGGTCATCTTTGTAATGGATGACATTTTATTTTTATCTAGTCTAATGGTCATCTTTGTAATGGACGATGTTCTATTTTTATCTATTCTGATGCATCTATGCCACATATTACCTTGCCACACATGATCCTTCTTTGATTGTGGCATTTGCAAATGCTCATTAAATTTTAGTCTTGGTAGAAACTACAACAAGAAACCATGGACTAGGATGGATAGAGTCTAGAACACAATTAATTCATACAGAAACTACCTATGGACTCTATGCACTGTGAGTGCCCTAAGAACACGCCTTTTCAACAAATAACTAACCATAGTTCAATAAATGATAAGTTTCTCTTCACTAATCAAGCTGGTAATTTAATAGGCATTGACATAAAAATACATATAAATCTTTGGACATATGGAGATCAGTGTAGCTTGACAAAATAACACAAAAACTCTCTCACATCCAATTATAATATAGTAGTACATTTCACTATTGCAGCCATACCCTTCTGGAAGAACGCCAACCAATCCCGTGTCAGCAACTAGTCAAACACACTATGCAGACATACAGAACCTAAATATCTGCCGCAGCCTGACCAGACTAGGGAGTTGAGCTAAATTTAAATCTGCCGCAGCCTGCGCCGGGAGGGATGGAGAAGAGTAGTAGTAGATAAGAACCCAGTAGGAGTAAAAGGAGCTATGGAGCATGGTCCCCAATCAAAGTAGTAGCAAACCAGTTCCTGACACTCTCTACTCAAGGGTGAGGCTTACAAAGAACACCCCTTCTGACCCTAGCTTGAGAAAATTACCAACCTTTCACAACATCACAACACGGTGACCTAATCATCCATGGAGAGCGACAAGGGGTGAGAGAAAGGGAGCTGTCCACGGAGGAAATCAACTAGTCACAATCTGCAGGGAGAGGAGGAGTGAGTTGTGGGGGAATAAATCAACGTACAAGAGCTGAAGTAAACATTATTACCAAGGTGAAGTTCACATGCCTAGCTTAAGCATTTTGTTTCAGTAGAAGTAAGAACGCAGAGCACGCACCAAAAGTTAATCTCTCTCTCTTTTGTTGTCAAAAAAAAAAAAAGTTAATCTCTTTGCTTAGCAGTCTCTACAAATAGACACTCAGTAATATATCTTGGCTAAGAAAATATACTAGCTGTTATCAGGACAAGATCTAGTTGGTTTTTTTTTTTCAAGTCGCACTTATACACATACGTACTTGAACCTGAACTAAAACATTTTAACAAGAAAATTTCCACATCTAGCAACAACTCAGGCCATAGCTTTCAGATACAGACCGATAAACTGAGGAGGAAGGTGCAGATGTAGCAGCACCCACTGTCAGGTTGGGGAGAGCATGCTCAGTGCAGCACGCATATGTCTCCTTGGCCCTGTCTTCGCGCCACTGCCGTCGAGCACGACACCACCGTGGAGCAGGTCGCCGCCGCCCCAACCCTGCACGCATCAGAGAGGGGGAAATCAAGGAGAAATCGAAGGGGAGAAATAGATAGATAGCAACTAGAGTTCTTGGGAACTTGATTTGGTATAATAACCGCTGAAATGCTCCAGCCATGAGGATGGATTTTGGCATCCCAAAGTAGACAGCACTAGAAGGCCATATCGGAGGGGAAATGACAGGGATAGCACCAGAGAGAGAGAGAGGAGCATGGAGGTGGTTAGAGGTGAGATTTGCCATCCGTGGAGGTGGATTTGGGCAGCGGGGGCTGTGCCGCATGAAGAACACAGAGGGGGTGAGGAATGAAGCAGAGTTGGGGAGAGGAGACTGTAGGGTGGGTGGAGTGCGTCTCACTTGCACAGTGAACACTCTTGCCTTGCTAGTACAGTCAAAGTTGGGGCTGTAAGCATACCGGAGCTATTTTCTCTTTATGCCACTGCCCATACTCGAGCTTTCTTAGGTGGCCATCATGGTCTCCGTCAACATGCAAACCATGAGTATGGGGCATACTAACCCGACTTGTATCCACACATATCCCACGTGTTAGAATAATATTGGTTAATATCTTCAACTAATAAACATTATTTATATTTAGTTATATGTTTTTTCTTTGTTCATTTTCTAAGACAATAGGATATAAAATTGAATGTGGTGTAGATTGAAATTTATATGATTTTGACAATTAGAATTTCAAGTCTACACCACGTTGCTAAGATCCGCAATAGTTATACCACATTGCTAAGATCAGCAATAGATTTATACTCAAGAGGATATCAATATTTAATGTTTACTAGTAAATATGTCCGTGCGTTGCAATAGGAGCTTGTTGCATGGTCACTTAAACCACATGTCGCTAGAATATTTATTTCAGCTATCACATCTTGTGTTTTGTTTTGGACATGCTATGTTTTTTATTTGGAATCGCACCTGTTCTATGTCTTGTCGCATGCTAGCCTAACTTTTTATGTTACAAGATAGTGATACAAGATGAGAACACTCTGTAATACGATTTATTTTGGAATGGGACTCTGTAGTCTGCACTATGTTTGATCGTTAATATGTCACTCTAACGCATAATGAGCAATATCAGACAAGAAATATCATCCTTTAATATTAAAAAAAGTAAAGGTATTTATACATTGCATGCACTGAAATCCTTCTGCTTCTATTATAATTTGTACCACAAACACGCCCAATTTATCAAATTGCACCAAAGTACTCTCAGCCTTCGGAAATAAATTCACTTCTACGTTTATTTGTTGCATGGTTGACATGTTCGCACGATTCAGTTTTTAAGTAGAAATCAAATTTATTGCATATCTAATCCCCTAACAAATTAATTTTTAAAAGTTGTTGCAGACAAATTGATTTGTAAAATCTGTAGCAGATATAATCATCATACATGATAGTCGATTTATATTTTTATAATAAATTATATTTGTGATCTATTGTCTGAGGGAATGTCGGTTTTTTGTATTGAGGAGCGAAGATAAGTTCAACCGCTAAATGACTGTTTATGGATATTCCTTTCCGCATATAGAGCTCCGGTTCTTTAAACAATTTTAATTGGAGTATATTCTGAAATTTGGATTTGGAGCTTATGTTGATTTTTCCTTCTCTTCTTTCGTTTCTTTTCTTATAATTCTCAAGGATGAATTTCATTCCGACGTTAGGAGCTAGAACATATGACTTGGAGTCTGTTGCGTCATATCTAGTGTAAATTGGCAAATGTAAAGCAGCGGACATATTTAAATATTATTACCACATTTTCAAAAATTTATTTATCGATATATTTTTTTTGTCTTGCCAATCAAAAGGACCATAAATAAAGAAAAACTTTGCATACAATCACCAAAGTAAGGCATTGTTTGGTTCCTATAAGTCACCTGACTTATAAGTCCAAAAGTGAAAAAAAAGTGACTTATTTTGCCAAACACCCCTGACTTGTAAGTCATCCCAACTTATAAGTCATAAGCTGGTACACCCTTGCTTATGGCTTATAAGTCACTATATGGCGTGGGGCCCACATCTTTTCCACATTTTGGTCAAACAAAACTGACTTATAAGTCACAACAACCAAACAGGACTGACTTATAAGTCACTTTTTAAGTCACCTGTTTATAAGTCACCGACTTATTGGAACCAAATAGGGCCTAAATATATAGTGCGGTGGTAAGCCAAGCCCTCCGTACTCCAAGGTTGAAGGCCCCCCTGGGTTCGAATCTTGCGTGTGGCAAATTAAACTTTTAATTGCTCTTGTCTTGGGCAGCGACGACTGCAGCTAGAGTAGGCTGAACATGTGCTCAAACGGGCCTCAACAGGAAGCTGGACTGAGCTGCCGCCTAGAGCGGAAGGGAGCTGGACTGGGCTGCTGAGCTATACTGGCCTAGAGCGGAGAGCGAGAGCGAGTGGACTGGACTGGAGGAGAGTTAGGGTGGAATTGAATGGGCTGCCCACATAGATATAAATAATGATTATTTATTACTCCAAAGGAATCTAAAATGCTAGTAAGATATAGCCACATGTGGTATGCACTAACCTCTATTATGCTTCTCAAGAGTAGGAATTATATGTGCAGTAATAGTTGTAGTATCAATATGCGTTTGTCAAAGATTTATGTTAAAATATATAGATATATCTACATTAACAACTTATATATATTGTATGTAATTTTTATTAATATAAATTTAAATAATTTGTTAATATCATTAATATATGAGTTGTAAACAATATAATTTTCATGAACGCCGTAACATAACATATATATATCTATGGCTTTTGCATGCATTTGTACTTGATCTGCATGATAACACAATATCTATGTTTACTTTAATATAAATGTAATATATTAATATTAATAGAATTTGTTTATTTAAAGACATATATATGCTTTTAATTTTTATTTATATATTTTTGTAGCAGAAGATGTTGATAATCTAGATATAGATTTGAGGGGATATTTTATTTTTTGTTATTTTTACATAATGAGTGAAGTGGTAATTTAGATGCAAACTTACGGGGTTATATAAATTATCTATCATAATAGAAGTAGGTAATTAGATGTAAATTTTAGGTTTAATTTTGGTCATGTTTTTTAATTGCAAAGGTGGGTATTTGAATATAGATTCATGGATTACTTTGTGTTATTTTTACAAATCGCAGATGAGGGTAATTATTCAGAAAATAGATCCAATGGCTATTATTATCAATGGTGATTAGTCTACAAATTGATAACTGGATGTTTTAGTTTTTTTTTTTTTTTTTGGAGATTTGTAGGATATATCTTTTTCTCGCGCAACCTGTGAGAATTTATGTAGGGGCTCAGCTTCATTAGCTACCTATAGTTAGAAGAGAAATTTCTAGGTTTTATCCAGTTTGTAGCGTGATATGGATTTACTTAAAACCTAAGCTTAAACTATATCAGGTCTTGTTAGATCCCTTTCTGTGACATCATGAACTTATAGTTGTCTTTCAAATTTATAATTTAGTTGCGTTTTCTATCTTTATGTTAAATAGAAACTCTGCTGCTCAATGTGTCTTTTATTTGAACACTTTTTATAAAAATATTATAGGCCCGAGGCTACCCTATTAGTTCTTACCATTGTACAAATAATCTTGAGTTAAAAGCACCATCGGCTCTCGAACTTGTAAAAGTGTGTCATATAGGTCCATGAACTTGGGAGATTCATTTCTAGACCCATAAACTTGTTAAGTGATGCATCGATATGGACCCATGCCAGTCATGTGGCATCTTTTTGCTGATGTGGCATTCTAGCATGGCAGGTATCTTTCATTTAAGCCCTCGTGACGGTCTAGTCATTGAAAACTACGAATATACATCTTTTATAAAAGGCTATTTTCATGGAATATACTGGCCGAGGTTTTGGACACCTCTGCAACATGATGGTGCAACAAAGAAGTCTTTCCAATTAGTGAGTAGAAAACTACAGACCACTAGTGGTTAGAGCACCGAGTAGCGAGGTTCGACTCCCCGTGGGAGAAAATAAAACAAGTTTCAAAAATTAAAAATATGTCGGGAATTCCCCTTACAACTATGGTTAAAAGAAAAACATAATTTTTGCATTTCTTGTTTTCCTAACTCATTAGCAATGTCGTTGAAACTACGTAATAATGTAAATATTATGTACGCAGGTGCAGAAGTAGGTGGTCTCTTCCATTTCCTAAAAAAAAAAAAAAGATAATTTTGAGTACTGGTTGATCAATACCCGCTTCTATAAATCAAAATCAGAGCATGCTGAAATATATTTTTCTAGTAATTTTTATTGCCGTCTAAAAATTAAAAAGATATAAAATATTCCGGAACCGAGTTATTGTGGACAGGGGCGCACTACTGCAGTAATCTGGTTTTTTCCCCCATGCGCCTAGCACTCGGTTAGTATTTGACGATTTCGTTGGTGCACTGCGATACATTGTCTGGCGTGTGGAATCTTTTTCGTGAACGCGCCCGTATTTCATTAGGAGAGTAGAGAGTACATAATTACAGCTTGCATGTAGAATTAATAATGGTGGACTAGGTCGATAGTGACTTCTATTTCAAATTTTTGCATTGCAAATTGCGCTAGTCGCCACCAGACAAAACCATGTCACACGCCCACGGAAACACCAGGACGCCGAGCCGAGTTCGGTGGATCGGAGCTCGTACTCTCTCTCTCCACTCCACCATCCGCTCGCCCCCCTCCACCGCCGGCCGTCTGCTGGCCTGCTGGGTCCTCGTGTGCCACAAACAGCATCGCGTGGCCGTTCCCCCCATCCGGTAGGGCGGTAGGAGCTTCAACTCCTCTCCTTTTTACCTGGTCTCTTCTCCGAAGTACTGCTGGCTGCTGGCCACAACGCAGCCGCCAAGGTCTGATCGCAGCAATCGATTCGTTTCCTTCTCATTTCTCTCTCAGTTTCTTGCAGCTTTCAGAGGTGGGATAACATACCTGCATCAGGTAAGTTCAGTTAGATATATGACCTTGTATTAGGTACTAGACACTTTGTTGTAGGTAATAGAAGTAATGATACGTGTATTGCTCTTGCGGAATGTTGTTTCTTATGCATGTATTTGACTGATAGATGTATATCATCCTTAAGGCGATATATAGGGTCCGCTTGGTTCACTTTCAAAATTTGCCATACCAAATATTTGGCAAGCCAAAATTTTGGCTGGTATTTGGTTCACTACCAACCTCTCACATTTGGCTTACCAAATCTATAGCATTTTTTTTGTCTAAGTTTTAGCTACCAAAACTTTGACATAGCAAAATTTGGTCACAAACCAATCAGGCCTATAACCAACAACTAACAAGCAATAATCACCCTTCGTTCGACCCATGGTAACAACTAACAAGCAATAATACCCTTCTTTCGAGTCAGCTGGTACATATACTCTAGATGAATTATAGTCAGAGTTTTTTTTTTTATGCCTGAACTCTTTAAGCACAGGCTATACTCCGTACGTAAAAGCTGTAGACTAACGATGAATTAGGCTGTACTACCCAGAAATCGTCCCAGACGGGGATGGATCCTGGACGGGTGAGCTGCACGACGGCAGTCGCTATCGCTACCAATGGGCTACCAGCGCGTCCGCTAGTCAGAGTTGGCAACTAAGTCAAGCTGAATCACTGATGAATGTAGTTAGAGTTCCGTCTACTTCACTGCGTCCACGTACAAACAAGGAAAATCAAAGGCAGTCAGAGTTTCTATTACACACGAATCAACATGACCCTTGCGCTACTTGACATTAAAATAGAATTAGTCATGGTTCACTAGACCACTACCGTTGTCAAGTCATTGTCCATAAACAAGAATCTCTGTTTCATGCGTCAATTTGACCTAGTATATGGACCCCTTTCTCAGGACAGTTTGAAGTAACGATCCTTGAAGAAAAAGCAACACAGCAATGCCGACAAGGTTGATCTTGCAATCGTGTCTGCTGCTAGCAGCAGCAATGGCTTCAAGAGCTACTCCGGAGCCCGAGAACACCTCGGGCTGCCCTGGCAGCTGCGGCAGCATATCCATCCAATATCCGTTCGGCATCGGCGCCGGCTGCTTCCGAAATGGCTTCGAGATCATCTGCGACCACGGCACGCCGGTTCTCGCCGGCTCCACAAGGCCCGTCCCGGTCAACCTCCTCTCCATCAAAACCGCGGAGGCCCGTGTGATGCTCCCTGTCGCGTGGGAATGCTTCAACTCCTCCAAAATCGTGTCCGCCTCCAGCAACGGCGATGTGCAGTTCAACCGCGACGACATCTACCGCATCTCCAACACGCACAATCAGGTTGTTATCATCGGTTGCAACACCCTGGGTTACACCCAAAGCCAGCGGAGCGAAGGTGACGGCTATTACGCCTATGCCTACTACACCGGCTGCATGTCCTTCTGCAACAACTCCGATAGCGCAGTGGATGGCGCCTGTGCTGGTGTTGGGTGCTGCCATGTCGACATCCCTCCGGGCCTCACCAACAACAACATGGCCTTCGAACACTACAACCACACAGCGGTGCTGGACTTCAGCCCCTGCGACTACGCCTTCCTGGTGGACAAGGACATCTACACCTTCCGCACAACTGACCTGAAGATGGACAAAAACACCATGATGCCAGTGTGGCTGGATTGGGCCATCCGCGACAACCTCACCTGCAACGAGGCAAAGAAGGCACAGAGCTATGCTTGTGTGAGCACCAACAGTGAGTGCCGTGACTCTTCCAATGGACCTGGGTACGTCTGCAACTGCAGCAAGGGATACCAAGGCAATCCCTATATCGCCGGCGGTTGTACTGGTAAGTCTGCACAATTTGATCAGTAAAAGAAAAGCTCAATGTTTTGGAGGAAGCAAAATTCTAAATTCAAGACAGGCTGAATTGAATCATCTGTCCATCTTGCTATTTTAACCACGGGCAATCTGATTGTTAGTTCAGTTAGTATATACCGCACCCTTATGTGGTCTCAGTCCCCTCTCATACATGTGGGACACGAGTCACTGAGAACGGACCAAAGTAGAAAATCGCACTCACCGCCGAAGAGTGACAATAGTTAATTGCACCTGTAACTTTATACTTCAAAAAGTCAATTTAATTTCTAATTGGTTTTCCTTAATTATGGATAGTGTTATATGGCTCTGAATATCTGATAAACATGGCTGGTAAACAATGCAGATATCAACGAGTGTGAACATAAGGAGTATCCATGCCGAGGCATTTGTGAGAACACATCAGGTTCCTATAAGTGTAAATGCCCTAGTGGTACCCACAGTGCCGATCCATTGAATATTCCCTGCAACCCCAATTTTCCGCTTGCAGCAAAAATTGTCACAGGTATATACATATGATCCTTGTGCGTATATATTTTTCACTTATTATTCACTCCTAATAAGTACAAGGTATTTATTCTTGGTATATATAAATTGAGTACATAGGAGCCTTTCATATACCAAAATACCAATTATGACCAATTCAGATACTAATTATGGACCGGCACTTTCAGATACCAATTGTGGACCGCTACTTTACATATGGTACCACCTAATTGTAATAGGATCCACTGGACAGCCTTTAAACTTGATGTATAAAACCTACAACACAAGAGAACCTGGTAGTCTAGGGTTTTTTTTTTTTTTTTTTTTATCACTGAAATGATGAAGATTTTTGAAGTTGTCTTTCATATGTCAAAAGTAGGGGATGTTTTGCCACAACGATTAAAGTACACAAAAAAGAGAAGCAGCAGTGCTGCTGTCATATTTTGAACTGCGTATGTTCTTGTGAGGTTGTCGAGTTCGGATATAGGAACACTTTAATTGATGTTTGTATTTGTTTTGTAGGTGCAATAGGTGGACTTTTCATCATAGCCATTGTGGTGTTCATCTTTCTTCTTGGCAAAGAGAAACAGAAGATGAAAGAATTCTTTAGGAAGAACGGGGGCCCTCTAATTGAAAAGGTTAATAAAATCAAGCTATTCAAAAAGGAGGAGCTAGAGCCAATACTAAAAACAAGTAATCGTATTGGACAAGGTGGCTTCGGTGAGGTTTACATGGGGTATCTTAGAGATGAAATTGGACCAGTGGCAGTCAAGAAGCCCAAGATTGATGTTAAATTGGCAAACCAATTTGCAAATGAAGTTATCATTCAGTCTCGAGTCTTGCATAAGAATATTGTCAACCTCATAGGTTGTTGCCTAGAGGTTGATGTCCCAATTTTGGTCTATGAGTATGTGCCCAATGGTAGCCTTGATAAGATTCTGCATGAAAGTAATGGGATGCCTCTTGACTTGGATCTACGCCTACAGATTGCGGCACAATCAGCGAAGGGCCTAGCATATATGCATTCAGAAATCACAACACCAATTCTCCATGGTGATGTTAAACCAGCTAATATCCTTTTGGACGAGAAGTATGTACCCAAGATCTCTGACTTTGGTACATCTAGGATGATTACCATTGAAGAAAATTACACAAGCACTATCATTGGTAACTGGGGCTACATGGATCCAGAATATGTGCAAACAGGCCTATATACAAGTAAAAGTGACGTCTACAGTTTTGGTGTTGTGCTGTTAGAACTCATTACAAGGAAGAAGGTCTTAGACCCTGAAATCAATAACTTACTCGGGAATTCCTTTGACACCTACACAAAGAAGAAGGGAGTGATCGAGCTTGTTGATCCAGAAATTTCAGAAAAAGGAACCATTGGGATGTTTCATAGTTTGGCAGAAATTATTGTGCAATGTCTAAATCTTGATGTTGATCTAAGGCCGGATATGGCAGATGTAGCAGAGCGTCTTCAATTACTATTGAAGTGATCTCACGGTAGACCAGATAAAACATTATTTGTTGGTGAGTTGCATGTTATAACTAGCGGAACAAATTAGGGTTTTGCTGTGATACACTCAAATGATTGTGAGCCCTCCATTTAGTTAGATCGGATGGTTAGAATCATCTGTTGCTTCTTAGATAAAACATTATGTCGTTCTAGCAAATGGCACACGGACCAAGGAAAGTAGGCATTTGCATGCCTGCATGCAAGCCTCAGTTTCTCTCTCCCGCTATATATACGAGTAGTAGCTCCCCTGCATACAAGCAGCTCGGTGGCGCGTCGTTAGTCCTCGCGCCGCGCGACCGCGCCACCAAAGCTCATCCCCCGGTGCCGGCGTGGCGGATGGCTTTTAGATGGTTGCGGTCGCGGTCGCGCCGAGGCTGGTCCTCGCGCGGCTGCAGCACCCCGAGCAGGCCATCCTTCGTCCTCGTCGGGATCCAACACCATGGTGATTGTCCGGCCCGAGCGCCGGTGCCACTGCCGGCCATGTTTGGTGGAGTAGTACTAGTACTAGTAAAGAAGAGAGAGAATGTCAAGTGAGAAAATGGGCAGGGGCGAGTGGATTGGCAGCGTAGGTGGTGTCAGGCTGCAGGAGCTAGAACGACAAAGTCCGTGGGACACCAGCTTGCCCCTAGAAATAGTGGGGACGGAGGGAGTAATAGATGAAATGTATATTTATTTAATTTTTAATTCTCGAAAATAGGATAAATAAATTTTTTTTTTTAGATGTAAAGATTTTTTTTAAATCTAATTGATGCATACGAGATCTATTTTTATGCAATATAACTCATGTCGTATGTACATACATGCCCAACATACCAAAACGATAGGTGCTTAACATGCTGAAACTTGTACGTGCTCAAAGAACGTGTTTAGTGTACATGAAACTCTACATATGTACATGAAATTTTATATGGCCAACTTTAACATGTTCACTACATACACGTGACAACTATGTATTTCATTAGAAGCCCCCTAAATTATATTCATGGCTTAATTAATAACATGTTAGCTGTTGAAATTATTCATATATGTAACGTATTTTTGGCAAAAAAAAAAAATTATGTACATGTAGTGTATGTATATACATGAATAGATACTAGAAAAAAAAAAAAAAAAATTAAAACTAAAGTAGCAAGGTATTCACGTTGAGCCCAAAGGCAGGGAGCCATGCGGCATGCACACAGAAAAGGCAGGGGGCATAGCGCTGCATTCTCTCTTTGTTAACATAAGGATTTGATGATATCTTTTCCTTTTATATGTAATTAATTAATTTAAAATAAAAAAAAATCAATGGTTCAGATTTATTTGAGATATTACCCCCTAACAAATAAAAGGTGTACCCTAGCATTGCCCAAAAAATTAAGTGTATAAATTCTGTGTCAAATCTCACACAAAAAGAGTTAGGGGCCATCCTTTTTTTTGCTGAGAAAGAAAACATAATTAATTTAGCCAAAGTGTTATTACACAATAGCACAACACGACACCAATTCAGGCATGGGGCATTTCCATTGATAAATGAAACACATCTGCAGACAGGGTGGTAATGGATCATTGCCCTAAAGCCTCCTAAACAATCCAACTCAGCCCTTAAATCATTTTTAGCTCAAAAACGTATAGTATATTTTCCCAGCCAATATTAACCTGATCTGTAAAATTTCTAGGCTAAATTTTGAGCCCTTTACCACTCCTAGCACAACAGCATGCATGTGTTGTGCAACATTATTGGGTTTATGGAAAAAAACTGCATTATGTATGTTGTGTTAAATGCAAGATGACTTTATTATGTCTAGATAGGTGAAGCTGATCACTACATCTTGTTATCTCAAGCTTTTTATTTGCAAAATGCAGTACAAAATGGGACTTCAGGTGCTGAGTCTTATGGGTAAGTTTCACCGTCAGGAACCTAACATACTTTTTCACAAGCATAATTTAGCAATACTAAAAAGGTTTAACTTTCCTCTTACTCACAACCTCAATAACGTTGTATGTAGTAAGTAAAACTTTAGCTTGATTAGACATTCCACTTGATCCATGTGATTCGATGCCCCTGAAATATTCTAAGTGAAAACAGCAGTAATTGATTGCAAGATAACATATGGGCCTAGTGAAGGGGAACAAGAAAAAGAAAATGAAAGCCCAGATCCAATTTGTTGCCATGTGTTACTGATTATAGCGCATCACATAATATCAAGTTTCATGGTATTATTTCAAGTAATGTTTACTGCCTCATTGTCACATGGTCTAAAATCCATAGACATTGGCAAATTGACTCATAAATTGAAATAGGATGCCAATTAAGCAAAATTAACTTACAAATTTACGTTTCCGTTAATGGCTTGCCGGAGAAGGGAAAATGGGAGAGCCGAGAAGGGCCGGCACTGTCGTGCGCCCGCGAACGCCGCCCCTACGCTGCGCCACAACGAAAATCGACGCCTGCGCCCGCCCCCTGCCGCCGCGGCTCTGCCGCTCCTTCGCTCCGCCGTGGCCGAGCGCGCCTCGGCGCCTGCGGACACCGGCCTGCGCAGGCCGCCCGGCCGCGAGCGACGCACCTGCCGCCGCCGTGAAAGTGCAGAACAGCGCCGTACTGGGATGGAGAGAGTATTGGGCGCTTTTGGGCCCGTGATTGGGCCAGGCCAGAGAAGAGAGGTTGAAATTGAATGCTCGAACAGTATTTTGTACTCCCATTTTTCTTAATTAATACATAATAACACATGGTTCTTCTAAAAAACTCTACACACTTTTTAGATAAAGGATATATTTCAATCCGGCCTCTATATCCATAAGTGGATATATATGGCCAAAAACGTTACAAGAGTTCTTAGACTCTAAACCTCAGACGAGGGATTACATGAAACAAGAAAAAAGCTAAAAACAAAGCAAGAAAACTGAAGACTAAGCTTCAATCTTCTTATTGGCTCCCGCTCCAATCTTGCAGCAACTTTGCACAAACACCAATCCGTCACATCACACGTCTACTTAGAAACTTGATGTTCGGATCATCTGTTGCCTGTCAGCTCTCTTCATCCCTCCACAAAGGCCAAGATTGCCCTCACAAGGACTCCGTAGCGACGCCCCGACAGGAAGGCAACATCAACATGCCACCATCGCCCGAACCAACATCAATTCTTCGGTTTTCATCCGGAGGAATCCTTGAGGTTGAGATTCTCATAGCAACGCCCTCGAGAAGGAGAAGGATACACCATAGCACTGCCGTTGCCGGCACCGGTCGAAGACCGAGCAAGCAATTTTAATCCGAGAACCATGGCGGCACCATGACGCACGAGTCAACGGATGCCCGGCCGGCCGAGGCAGCAGCGGTGCCATGGCCGAGGGCACAGAACCGATGGAGGGAGGTGGATCTCGCCACCAAGAAGGGACTCGATAATCAGAATAGGTCAAAGCCGCCAAGCACCGGATGCACCGGATCCAGCCGGCTTCGCCAAACCCAGCCACCTTGAGCATGCCCGCCCGCCTCGATCGCAACCGACCAAGCCACCAACTCCCGCCACCTCGGTCGCCGCCGCCCGGCCCCAGACAAGCGCAGGCGCTGGCGCCGTCCCCGGGTGGATCCGGTTGCCTAGATCCTCGTAGCGACCCAAGCCGTCGCCATAGTCATCGCGCGTGAGGCCCGCTGGGCGCCGGCCCTGACGGCGTCCCCACCGCCCACGGCCTTCACCAGGTCACGCATCCACCCATGGAGGCTGTATCCAAACAAGGAGACGGCCGGTGGCCGGCGACGAAATCACCGCAGCACGGGAGGAGAAAGTAGCATCGCCCGTACGACAACCGTGCTCCTTCCGGCCGCGAGCACGTGCCGCCGCCCCTCCCTTGTAGGTGCCTAGTGTCCGGCCACCCACTCGGGCGACGACAGGGAAGTGAGGGAGCGGGGGGAGGGGTGATATACTAACCTCCGTTTTCCAAATACTTTCACTTTTGACCAATTTATTTAATTCAAAATACTTGTCACTTGACGTTTTTCGAGATACATTTTCCCATTTTGCCCTTATAAGAACACTAAAGGAATGTTCTCGAAACATTAAAGGGACCAATATACTAATAATAAAGGAATGTTCTAGAAATAATTGGTAGCATCATCAAACCGCCGATCTATATAGTATCATTAGAGGAAACAATAGAGGAACATTATTAATTGGCAAATTGTAGTGGTACAGCCTATGAAAAACCTATAGCATCATTAGGGGCCCTGTAACTCTTGGTCCTTAGTCAAATTTTAGTTAGATCATTGGGTGAGGGTCGCTATAACTCTGGGTCCTTAGTCAAATTTACATAACAGGTTTAGCTCCTAAGTTATGCTTAATTCTGACACTACTAGAAAATTCCCATTTTGCAATGTTTAGAAAAATCGTTGCAATATGCTCTAGCACTTATCATAATATCTATCAACAGACACAATAATTTGACATTTTGTTTGCAAGCATGCGTTGTGTACCTAAAATATTAAGTTGTTTCTCTAAGGCACGAGTTCCATAGAATTGGCAGATTATACTATCATGGTCTCACGGAGCCACAATTATTCCGTGTTGAAGGTCTACTTATTAGGCAATTCTTTTTGTTATTTTGTTCAAAAATATATGCTAATGCCACACAATTAATGAAGCATTGCAATAGAAAGTACATGCAACTAATGTCATGGCAACAAATGTATTGCCACGCACACTACTACAAAAAGGATATGTAAGAACTTCCTATTTTTTAGTAGGGGCGGCTCTATCTGAAAGGGTTCCTACAATGGTCGTTTCTCTCCCCATGCAGCAGCCGCCCCTACTTGTAGGGGCGGGTTTTTGTTACGAGCCGCCCCTACAAATGGCGTCTATTTGTAAGAGCGCCTCAATATATAGCCGCCCCGAATATTAAAATGAGGCACCTAAAATTAAATTTTTTAAAATGATCTCGGATGGAAAAATGACCTAAATAAAAAATGTAGATCCCGAAAAGTTATGAATCTTTGTTGTTAACAATTTTTTCATTTCACTTTATTTGATGCCTCAAAAATATGGGGTTTGAATATCTAAATTTTGAAATTTGAATTTTTCAAATGACCTCGGATGGAAAAACTTCCTAAATAAGAGTTGTAGATCTCAAAAAGTTATGAAACTTTATAGTTGACCACTTTTTGATTTCAAATCATCTTATGATGCAAAAACTACGTTTGAATGTCTCAAATTTAAAATTCAAATTTCATAAACGACCTCGGATGGAGAAACACCCTAAATGAAAATTATAGATCTTGAAAAGTTGTGAAACTTTATAGTTGACAACTTTTGATTTGAATTCGTTTAGGACCTCAAATAGTCAATTTTCACTCGGATTTGTATAATAGGTGGGGATCCAAAATGAGTTATACACACATGTGAGTGTGTATTGCAGTGGAGGGGGAGGCTCGCGCGAGCCCTAGGTCGTGGGTTCGAACCCCCATGGCTGCGTAGCGTCACGATTTTATAAAAAAAATGCGTGACTTGCGACTCAATCTGGAAATGATTTTTAGGGCGGCTCAATCACCAACCGTCCCTATAAATCCATTAGCGGGGCGGTGGGAAACCGCCTCCTACGAGCCCGTATCTATAAGAACGCTTAGTTAGGGGCGGCCGGGCAAAACCACCCCTACGTAGGGTTGCCAGCCGCCCGGTAGTCGCTGTGTGGTGTAGTGGCAATTAGGTATTTTCTAAAGATAGTAGTTATACAAGACACCGACATTGTGGCAATGAAGCTATTGCAATGTTCAATGCCATGGCACAATAGCCTAGATATTTTAAGCAATGACAATTTTTTACATGGTAACCATCTTATAGCATCAATGTGGATGACATTAAGTTGCATCACGGTGAATGAGTCATTACCATAACTTATATGTAACATGGAAATGTTTTTTTATCATTTTTCTTATATGAGACTGTCATCGACACTCATGGAGACAAGTTCTTTGCCGAGTGTCTCGGCAAAGGCCAAAATACACTCAAGCAAACGGTTTGCCGAGTGCCAAATATCAAACACTCGGCAAAGGTGGTTTGCCGAGTGTCAAATATCGAACACTCGACAAAGGAGATTTGCCGAAGTTCACCATGACGGAGATGGGGCGACTAACGGAGGTTTGCCGAGTGCCGACATCGGACACTCAAAGAAAGGCAATGAGAAAGGAAACGCATCAGATTACTACCCGGCGCCGCGCGGTTTGCCGCCGAGTGTGACGTTTTTGGCGAAAGTGTCGGGCACTCGCAAAGGGTCCGCTTTTGCCAAGTGTACGTGTTTGCCGAGTGTCGGGCACTTGGCAAAGAAAAGTTCACGTGGAAGATATGAGGTGACTAACGGAGATTTGCCGAAAGTGCCGACGCCGAACACTTTCGGCAAAGGCAATGACAGAGGCAACGACCGTTACTCGTGCCGCAGTTTGATGAGTGTTACGCTTTTGCCGAAGTGTCGGACACTTTCGGCAAAGGGCCCGCTTGCCAAGTGTATGTGTTTGCCGAAAGTGTCGGGCACTCGGCAATGAGCCCCTTTGCCAAGTGTGCTAGTTTGACGAGTGTTGACACTTGGCAAAGAGCCTCTTTGCCAAGTGCTTTTATTTGCCGAGTGTGGGGGAATTCCCCCTGGGTACCCACGGCGCACTACTTGGGCGGCGACCTCGGGGGGTGGCTCACCACCCGACATGATGGAGTGTGGATCAAGGTAGACGCCACATACCGCATGACATCAGGAGGATATCGAAAGACGGTGATCTCCTAGGATAGTCCCCAATCCTGGAAAACATGTAACAGATCGTATCCTACTGTATCTCGTAGTTTCTATCTATAACCCTACCCCCTGACTATATAAGCTGGGTAGGGACCTCCCTCGTTTTTGACCTCATGGTATATGATAGCCAATACATACAACAGAGCATAGGACATAGGGTTTTAAGTCACGTCGACGGCCCAAACCTGGATACATCGGTTTCTTGTGTCTCTGTAACCATCTAGGTCTTGGTCTCGTGCACCCCTCTGATCAATCTACCATCATGGGTAACCCCTCGATGGACTGTCGAGCACATATCTTCGACAGTTGGTGCGCCAGGTAGGGGTGTGCGTGGTAGATCTACATCGATCTAGATGACTTTGTTCAACAACTTTGCTTCCTTGACCTCCACCGGTGGCTTCGCTTTTTGAGTCGGCACCGTGATCTACTTCACAACACCGAGAGCGAGGAGGCTTTTGATGCGCCACCGCCGTGCTTTGGTTCCGTCAAGATTGGAACCGGGCGACCGCTTTTGACACCGGCTCCGACGCCGGGTCGTAGTGGATCCGCTGGTCCCAACACCAGAACTACGACTTTGCTGGATTCAACTTTGAATGCTTCATCGACCTCGGCTACATCGACACTGACATCTACGTTCGTCATCTCGGCGCCTACCTTCGACGCACCGTCAAGTCGCCAGACCCAAAGACCAACCTCCCCGGGTCGGTCTTTGCCGACAACAACGCCTCTCGTGGGGTCCCGAGCGGATCCTCACCGCATCTCTTTGCGAGGCCGGGCTACGCTTTCCCGACCTGGGGCCCAATCAAGGCCGATCCTTACCCGGCCTCGCCGACCACATCGACCGCCGCGTAAGAGGGTCTTCTCCAAGCCTCTCTCAGCGGCCGAGAACGCCATGAGGATTCTACGGAGGAGGCGATGAAGCACCCCCATGGTCCGTGATCCACAAACACATACACAATGCCCGGCCCTCCCACGACCTCGGTGGTTCGTGCGGGTGTCTTGGGTGCACCTTCACCGCCGCTTTCGTGCCCCATGACGACCCGCCCCCTTTCATCACCGCAATAGGGGAACAACAACCGCCCCCGCCGGCGTTTCCCCGCCGTGCTTCCCGCCGTGCTCCACCCCCGGTGGCATCTTCGTCACTACCATGTCGGAGGGGACGCGTGGTGCATGGAGCATCTCTCCTCATATCCAATGCGGTGGGGGACTACATCGACAATGCGCTATCGGCGGCCGAAGACCTGCGCCCGTCATCGACGTCGGTGGGTCCATCCGGAGGACAACATCATCATCACCATCGACGAGGAAGGGCGCGAGGTCCATATGCGACCTCGCGTCAGATCCGATCTACCAACGCCTAGCCCAACCCTAGCTGAACCCTTTGTCCTCCTGAACGGCGCAACCACGTATCAAGACACCATCCGTGATGCCTTCGCCGATGGATACCTCGAGAGACAGAGAATGCGAGGACTCCACCGGCGACCTCTCTATCAACATGGTGAAGCTCGACCTGCTCCCTGACAACACTCTTGCAACAATTCCTGAGGGGCGAGTGTCGAGACCCAGATTGTCCTGGCGGAGGCTACATCCAAGTGTGACAAGCAATAGCTCGAAGAATGGGAAAAGGCGGGAGTGAGGAGGAGGATACAGAGAGGTAAGAACGGGAGCAACAACAGAGTCGTCCCTGATGCCCTGTCAACCGCAGCCTTGATGAAGAGTTCCTTGAGGTCAATGGACACCACATTCATCACACGCCACCACTCCTTACAACTAGATCAATCCACCGCATGATACAATCTAGTCATGAGAAGCTAAAAACATGCATATATCCAAATAGATCTATAAATACTTGTTACTTATTAAAGCGTAACCATATTCGGCAAGATTACCGAATTGGGGTCCATGAAGAAGGAACACACAAATAAGCATAAATAAAACCTATCAGATTAAACTGATCTCTAGTCCACAGGATGGCTAGCTCTAGAGTAACCCAAAGACACACGCATCGCCGCAAGACGGTACCCAATCTGTCAAGGCCTATTTACGTCTAACGTGCATGAATCCGCAACATGTGACAACCTAGATTAATCTTAACTTCGGCTATTATAAGCATGAGATCTAATCATTACAATTAAATTAATAACATAATGGAAGCTTTAAGACAGATCCAAAACAATATGAAGCCGAAGTCTTATTAATCTAGATTGGGCAAAAAGGTGATTGCAATAATAATAATAATAAATAAAAGAATATTGCAACACATGATAACTTAATGAATCTATTAGATCTTGCCAAATCTAATAGAGCCGATAACTAGCTCCGAGCTAGATCTTAGCCTACCGCATGACTCATGACCTAACAGAGAACCTTCTTGCCAACACTTAAATCCACCGCATGATACTAAGCATGAAACAAGACTACTTGCACATATCTAAATCCATCGCATGATACTAGACATGATGCAAGGTACTTACGGAGGTCGACGGATCGATAGTTCCTCTCGCAAAGAAACTTCGGCGACAACGACTTGGACTCGAAGGGTGGCACGGGGCCGATTTTTGTTGTATTGATTGAGAGATCTCCTTTACATTGGTCGAGGGTCACTATTTGTACCGGACGGGCGTGACACGAGTCCTAACCAACTACGATTACAATAAAGAAAACCTAATTTAAAGATAGCTTAAGCTTCAAGCCTTTCGGAATCGACGTGGTGTATGCCCTGTGGGCCCTTCCTCCTTTGGGTAGCTCATCCCCTGTTGCCTTCTCGCCTTGCCGAATGGCTGTGAGATCCCGACCACACGGGTGGTCTCGCCGAATCTTTGTATAGCTTTCGGGTAGCTTGCCGAATGAACGTCTATCTGAATAAATCCTTTGCCGAACGCCCTTATTAACATCTTGCACTGGCCCACCTGTCATCCGGACTTACCAAATTTTAGTGTTAACACCAGGCTCGGTGACTAAGTGTATACATTTCACCTCACGGTGAGTGTATCATTTTCTACTCTCCAAAAGAAGGCCCTCTAGGTTGCACGTCCACAAATTTTCTTTTTTTGCGTCGACATGGGCATAATTTGGGGAAGATTGAAAGACTTTAAAATTTTTGATACAAGAGCACCTTACACCCTTTTGGCACGTCGTGTTCGAGCTCTGGCGGCGTCACTTTCGAGCTTGGCCGTGGCGCTACATGTCTCGACGAGCTATCCACCGACCTCAGCAGATCATTTAGAGACCTCATGGCTACGCCTACCGACCTCTCAAGGAGCTCGGGCGTCAGGCCCTGCCACGTGATGACCTCTCCGGTAGCTCGAGAACCTCAAAGGACGACTTTGTCGATCTTCGTATATGCTTCACCGACCTCAAGTTCCTGTACGCCGACCTCGTGTGTCTTGCATAGCGGCTACAAGGAGCTCGGGGACTAGCTATGGGGGAATTCCCCCCGGGTACCCACGACGCACTACTTGGGCCACGACCTCAGGGGTGGCTCAGCCCATGACATGATGGAGTGTGGATCAAGGCCAGACGCCGCATATTGCATGACATCCGGAGGATATCCTAAAGACGGCGATCTCCTAGGATAGACTCCGATCTTGAAAAACATGTAACAAATCATATCCTACTATATCTCATAGTTTCTATCTGTAACCCTACCCCCAACTATATAAGGCGAGTAGGGACCACCCTCGTTTTTCACCTCATGGTATACGATAGCCAATAAAACCACAGAGCACAGGACGTAGGGTTTTACGTCACGCCGACGGCCCGAACCTGGATACATCGGTGTCTTGTGTCTTTGTAGGTCTCGGTCTCGTGCACCCCTCTAATCAATCTACCATCGTGGGTACCCCTCGGTGGACTGTCGAGCACACTCGGCAAATAGGCTTCTTTGTCGAGTGCTCAAAATTTTACTCCCCGCAAAGTATTTTACACTCGACAAAGACCCTGTCTCCACTAGTGAGATCTAGGCGACTTTTAAAATTTTCCCCTACTACACAAAATCTTTTACAAACCTTTGTCTTTATTAACCATGGCGGTTATTTAGAAAACCACCATGGTTAATGGCTATAAACCATGGCGGTCAAGTTACAAAAACCGCCATGGTTAATAGATTAACTGTGGCATTTTCTTTAACGTAACCACCACAGTTAATCTATATTAATCATGGTGGTTTTTGTTAATTAACCGCCATGGTTATGTCTGGGCTATAAATAGAGCCCCCAACCTCTTCTTCCCCATGGCTCCTCCTCCAAAACCCTAAAAGTGGCCATTTCTTTGGGGGAGTTTTGCCCTTGGATTTGTTGAAGTTTGGCTCGCAAGAGGTTGATTCTTACTCTCCTACCCGAATCCCTCTCTCTTTTTGCATGATTTAGGTGATTTTTGGATCTAGATCCAAATGTAGGAGAGAGAAAATAGATCTAGATCAAAAATTTTGGTGCTTTTAGGTGCTTCTCCTCTCTATTTCTATGATTTAGGTGATTAAGGTGATTTAGGTACTTTTTCTCTCTCTTTCCATGATTTATTTGATTTAGGTGTTTTCCTCTCTCTTTCCATGATTTAGGTGATTAAGGTGCTCATTTAGATACTTTTCCTCTCTCTTTCCATGATTTATGTGATTTAGGTGCTTTTCCTCTCTCTTTTCATGATTTAGGTGATCAAGGTGCTCATTTAGGTACTTTTCCTCCCTCTTTCCATGATTGATGTGATTTAGGTGATTAAGGTGCTCATTTAGGTGCTTTTCCTCTCTTTTTTCCATAACAGGCCAGTCATGGACAGGGATTGGATGTACAAGTCGAGGATAGATCTGTCTTTCTTGGAAAATGTGAGGAAAAAGGTTTTGCCCATTGCGCAAAAGCATCGAGTAAGGCTAGGTCGGTTAGAAATGAGCTACCCATGCCATCACTGCAAGAACAAGTTCTTACATAAGGACAATGTGGTGACATCGCACTTTGTACGGTATGGTTTCATCAAGGAGCCAAAGTACACTATGTGGAGGTATCATGGCGAAAAAGATCCAAGTGTCGCCGGTGCATCTGGAGGACCCTCATTGATGGAGGACAACAACCCTCATCATTAGCCGGAGGCGGAAAGGCCGCCAGCAGCGCCGACATTGAGAATCGTGATTACATCACAATAAATGATCTGCTTCAAAACATGCCGTAAGATGATGGGGGTGGAGATGGTGAGCATCCGAGAACTTAATGAGATGTCGCCCAAGCATGCTGAGCTTTTTGAGGATATTGCTAACCTTAAAGATGAAGACGACGTTCTGTTTGGCAATCCAAAGTGGCTGGAGAATTTCAGAGAGATGAAGCAGGCAGCAACGGATCCCCTCTACAAAGATGGCGGCGGTTGTCCGAAGCATTGCACGGTGCTATGTTTTAACTGCGCAGATGTTGATGTTGAAGGCTCGCCACGGGTGGTCCAACACTAGCCTCAATGACACATTACGGGTCCTTGGTGACAATTTACCAGAGGGGAACAAGGTGCCTGCCAATACCTATCGGGCAAAAGAAGCCGATTAGATCCTATGGCGATGGAAGCTTAGAAAGTTCCATGCATGCCCTAACCACTATTTTCTATACGGGGTCATTATGCGGACTTAGAAGAGTGTCTTCAAGGCTATGCACGAAAGTCGGTAGAAGAGGAATGCTTTGGTTGTCATATTGATGAGGAGGGACCATCAAGAGGGATGAAGAAGTAGAAGGCGGGTGTTGGCGTTTCTTAACATAAACGTAAAGAGTTCATAGCGCCGCGGAAATGCCGTTGTAGCTTTCACCGGGAAGTATTCAGTGGTATCATATTTCCACAGGGGAAGGCATGGTGTAAAAGTCTCTAATATGAATATGGACAAGATAACACGACTAGGCAATAGACCACAATCCATAATAGGGATAAACCAAACGGTAAGATAACTTGACACACACACTTGAATCAATCTCAAGGATAAAGACAAATAAAAGAATGAAAGAATAAATCTAACAAGGAGCAGGCATATCCTAAATAGCTATGTTAAGACGGTAGATATACATACATGCTTTTGTATTGTTAGAGATTCTAAGTGAAGCTAGTCATGGTTGCTATTTTCTTACTTCGACCACCGGAGCGCACGGGTCCCGCCAAGCGATATAGAGGCATAGCATCTACCCTATACGAGACGTGGGGGATTACAAGGGGCTGGACCGGGGGCTGTCACCACCTACCGCCACGCCTCGTCCATCTCAGATATGGAGCGGCCCGAAGGTAACCTCTAGCTTAGACACCACGCGTCACGCTTATGGCCACTACTCTAGCGTGTCGACAAGGCTTACCCGTTCCCGGGGTCCTTCTACTAGAGCACCCGCCTCGAGGGCTGGCAAATAACCTATAATCCAACAAAGAACTAAGACTAATTCAAGGTAGATCTCAACATCTCAACTTAGCTCTTGGTCTAAACATGTATATATGGTAGGTTAAGCACAAAGTTCCATATGGCAAGATCATGTCATAAGAACTATGCTCTAGTTCATAGCTATATTGATAAATGAAGAACAAGAACAATATGGAGAACATAGCATTAACCAACATAAAGGAATTATATTGATCATACCAATAGCTCCAAGAAGATCTTGATCTTCTACATGTTGCCCCTAACTCCTAATACTAACTAAAAAGAAGAAGTAACAAATGAAGGGAGAAAGATCCTTGTGTGTTGTTTCTTCTAAAGAGAGGGGTGGCCTTCTTTTATATAGAGAAAGAGGAAGGAGAATGGAGGGCTCTCCTTATTCATGGAGGTTTCGAGAAGTTTGGCGGGAATCCTTGGCGCCATCCCGAAAAGCACCACATGCAACCGCCTCTCCTATTCGGGATGACTCACGAGACCTGTGTGGCTGAAGGAACGGAGCCAGCTCGCTTGGCGGGTGCAGCGCTGCGCGGCCGCCCAGTGTTTGGCCCGCCCTCGGGTGCAGCGCCTTCCGCAGTGGGCTTGTGGCCCATTGTAGGTCGCGACCTTGGGGGTGCTTTGGCCTGGTTTGCATCGGATTTGGCCCGGAGGTGCTCCCCTTGTCCAAAGCACGGTTCGATGTGCGCTTCCCGCTTTTATTTAGCGTATTTTTTTGTTTTCCACTTTTATACCGCAAAACATATTTCTTGAATACAAGTGGAACTAGGTTAGAAGTAAAAGGTATATGTGACATAAGTTTGCATGTTTCTCATGAATTGGATATAAGTTGGCGGTATTAATTACTCGATAATGACCGCCAACAAATCCCCAAGCTTAACCTTTGCTTGTCCCGAGCAAATAGCTAAGTGTTTGGTTGTTGATTAGGAGTTGCTTCAATACCGATATATTTCAAAATGCATCATGTTTATAACTAAGTGTTCCTCCTTTGTTTAAATAAGTTGGTATTTTTGCACCCTCCTTTTTTACTCAAATCATGTGGGGCTTATAATATTTTTCCAACTCTTGGGTCATTGCAAGATAGAATGGTTTTAATAGAAGCGCTAGTCATTCATTCTTTGATCAACTAATCATCCGGAGATTTTTTTTCATATTTTTATTATTCCTCAAGTCATCTCAAGAAGTAAACCATATGAAGGAACGAGTCACAACCTTTGATCAAGATGCATAAGTTAGATCTTCTTGTTTTTGAGAAGGTATGGGCTAGCTTTTTTTTTTTTTTTTTTTTGGAGAAGTGGGCTCTTTCGCCCTCGGACACTTGTCCTTTATTCTTCTCTTTTATCTTTTTTTAGGCGGGCACGAGTACCCATTGTTTTATTCATTTGTGGACATATGTCCATTTTTTTTGCATAGCCCATACCCTATATTCTAGCATCATTGATCATAGGTGTATGACAAGTTTCGACATAAGTTATCACAATTTTTTAGCTGTTTGATCATTGAGGAAATTGTGAAAATTGATCTCCGGATGTTAAGTTTCTCTTAGAACAAAGTCATAGCAGATTCTAGTTGCACCATATCATATCAGGCAATAACTTAGTGAAGGATCATATACTTGCATTCCCACAAATCATTAAGTTTCTAAGGTGAAGCAAAATTATCCAACAAATCTAAACATAGGGGAATTCAAAGTTATAAACTAGGGCAAAACTGAACTATAAATAGAGCAACTATTCATCATTTCAACTTTAGAGAAAACATAAGCATTCCTATCTCACATATAAGAGTGGAATAAATCTTATTATTATTCTTTTTGTTGTTTTTATCAGCTTTCATTTCATTTGTATATATATATTTAATATTTTTGTTTTTTATTATTATTATTTATATATATTTATATTTTTAATAAAGGGAAAGAAATGAGTTGGGAAATCTGGTAAATGCATACTTACCTCTGTGGGAGTCCTCCCCAAGCTAGCTCGTGGCCTTTGCATCGGGGTTGTACCCTTCGTTGTCCGTAAGGCTCTATCCGACGGTCCACTTCCCGAGGAAGTACCGCTTAATTGGCGACGCCATAGTTCGATTTGTGGATTGTGGCCTCTCTTGAGCGCTAGGAGACTCCCCCAAGCTTGTCTTTGGATGTCATTAAAAATAATAGGACAAGAATACTTGGGTTGAAAGGTTTGTTTTTTTTTATTACTATTATTTTTTTTTTGGTTCACTAAACAAGATTTCAACTCCATTGTCATCTTAAGGACTTACCCTTATGAATTTGACAAATTCTGCATGGATTAGTCCATATGATCAACCAAAATCTATACTAGCGACTTTTAGTTCAATAATCAAACTTCGACTCCATGTCTAATTCGATTAAGGAAGACCTTTTTTGACCTAAGCACCACGCTTTAATTCAAAAAAATCTATAGAAACATGATCTTAACCTCTAAACTAAACACCTTGCTTAATTTAGGAGATATATGATCAGCTTTTGAACCAAAAATATGCTGACCTAGACAAAGGAAGCATGGAAAGATAACAAGATTCATCCAAGAGAGATGAAGACATTTAACCAAGTGAAGAAAAGGTGATCATAAGTTTTATTCATTTTCTATTCTTTATTTATTTTTTTATATGGTAACGGAAAAGAGGTGAGAGTGCATGATATATGTTACCTTGTTGTGGACCTCCCCAAGCTAGCTCAAAGTCCATCGAATCGGGGTTGTACCCCGTCTTTGTCGAGCTTTTTCCCGCATGGTCGCGATATGGTGGAATACGAGGGGACTTACCATCCCTCGTGATTACCTCAATGCAATTCATATGCAGGAAGTAGCAATTGAATGAGCTAGTTGAAATTTTAATCATTCTAGGGGGGACTTTCATTTCACCATAATTTTTATACTCAAGCAAGGCTAAGATAAAGATGCAATGTAAGTCTAGCCTTGTTTTATCTCCATTATAAAATAGTTTTATGACATCAGCCCGAGTTCATTAAACAATTTTCGATGCCTTGTCAAAATTTTGATTTTGGAAGGTCATTTTAACCCTAGCATTATATTTATGAACATGAACCCCCTTTTTTTTTTATGGAGACAAAAACTGAATAAAATGAGTTGGTGAAATATTACCTTGCATACCCGAAGTGTGTATGTACCGGCATTACAACTTCTACGACAATAGCTTGATTATCAAACTTCAGGTGAGCCATATGTGTGAGCCCGACCAATTTATAAGAAATCAAGTATAATTCGCAATCACCGGCGATCACGGTCTACACTTGAGTCCATATAAACCCAAGATTCCGAAATCTCGAGTGATTTCAAACTCATCAACAACACAACAGGATTGTTGAGCTCGGTAGTAAAATCCGCGGTATTTCAAACCAAATTCGATACATTAAACGTCGAGTCGCGAGTATAATTTATTACAAATTCAGGTTCAAGTATGCGGAAGCGGTAGTTTCAAAAACCAAATAGTCTTTTTAGCGAAAACAAATATAAAGTAGTGCCGGTAAATAGTCATCCTGTAGCGGCATGATGAGCAGGGGATATAGATTTGCCTTGCCCCGGCCTTACTCATCCTCAATAGGGAATGTGAGACAAATCTTACAAGTACCCATGGTACACATGCTCACCGCGCAACAACGGGAATAAAACCACGAGTACAAAATACTCGCCTAGACTTACCCGTCAAAATAAAATAAAAGACTCCAAGGATCATGATAGGCTTTATCCGAGTTTAGCTGGCTCACATTAATTTTACAAGTAAAGTTGTTTAGTGATCCTATACATACTACTTGTTTTTTTTCCAAATTAATAGGGTTATTTATTTACTTACATAACCATAAATCTGTATAGTCAAGATTAATCATTGCTCGATTGGAATAAATAACAAAGATAAGTGGCGGATCGAGAATTATATCAGCAACATGATAAATAACATATATTGTAATAATTGAGACTACGTTGCCGTGGGCGCACCCTCGGTTCTCACTAACCGGAGAGATGGCGGTCGAATCGATTTGCAAAACCAAGAGGCGAATACCGACACAAACCCGGTCTACTTTGCAAGGGCGGACTGATCACTCCGGGGATGTTACGGGGACGTAAAGTCTCGGTCTTCGGCTACCCCCCCTCCTTCGAGCACCAAGTGAGCAGCAACGAGTACGACCCCTCGCGGCGCATCTTCTTGTGCCCAATTAACCACACCAACCGTCGCCAAAGGAGGAGCGATAAAGCAAGCATGGCCGGCCCCTAACATTCCCCACGAGCTTAGGGGCTCACGACCAATGGAGCCTACTAAATGCCGTGTACGTTCAACTTCCGACCACATTCCGACAAAGAGTAAGTCCTTAATTGATGGTGGAAAGACCACAATATCCACCCAATCTCACATGTTTTATTTTATCGGGTTCTCAACAAGCGCCTTGACAATCACCCATGTGATTGTGCACAACATATCCTCAAGTTAGGAATCACTGTCTCATCGCGAATCATGATACTTGAGCATTAACCTAGACCTCTATATAGGATAGGGCAACTTTCAGCAAGGATCATAATGCATCAATGGTTTCAACCATTTCCTATACTTAATGCATGAAACATATGAAAGACTCAATTAAAATTAATTGGATGAATTAGGAAAGGGCAGAATGCTCCGAGGGCTTGCCTCGCAGAACGTCGGAACGCGTGCTCGGGCACTCGTGCAGGTCGTCTATCGACTCTTCGCTCCGATGGCTCCTCCGGACTGCACTCCCAGATGGAATAGCTCTCAGGGCTCCTCGATCAGCTCCTCCAACACTTCCCCTCGATCCTGAGATGATGCATATGATGGAGAAAAGATATAATTACGATTATGTAAATATCAACTTGCATAAAGTAATATGCATATGATGGATGGATGCTTCATGATGCAAGCTATTAATAAGTGCATATCTCTTCCGTAGAAACCTAATTAATTCTACACAAGAAACCCTAATAACCTACATCAATCAAAACACCCTTACCTACCCATCAACGAGAAAATGACAGCTAGACATTTGTCACTAAAACAGATCACATGGGGGAGTTCTACAACTCCAAATTCAGTGAACTAGGACTCTATGGAAAGCAAACAAAATTTCCTACAAAACATTCCACATCACCCAGAACTAAATCTGAACTTAACAGCCTCGAAATTAAGGAAAACAGAGGCTCTGTTTTCAACTCAAACATCACATACAATCCCCATAACTCACAAACTACTCATGCAACTTATTTCAAACTTAACCAGCAAGCAAACCAAGTAATTATCTACCAAATAAACCTACTGGACATATCCAAAGATAATCTAAAGCACATAAAATAACATGCCCTAGCAATCACTACACATGCACACTATAATTAAATAAATGCTAGTAACAAGAAAATGTCAAGACTACTAAGGTGACCAAACCAAGCTCACTAACAGATCCTATTCATGCTAGAAACACATAATAAAAATACTAATACACACCACCCTCATATAAACATATATTTCTAGCCTATTTTCCATGCATCATAAATATGATAAATACATAACAACCTCAGAAAATTCTACAAAAATTACCAGAGCATAGTACTGGAATATAACAGCTACCATAAAAATCTTAGGGCAAGATCATGTTCATGCAGCCCTACACAAAAATGACAAGTTTACACCAAACCTAAGCATGAAAATACTTTGTACTATGAAAAGTGTCAGACAACAGATTTCTGAGTATGATAAGCTTCTAAAACCTATCAAACACAAGCATACCAAGTTTCACATCCAAAACCCTAATATTTATTTTTCTATGAATTTCTAAAGATCACCCTACAAAAAAAAGCACATAAATGGGAAATCACATTTCTTCCATAGAACATACTATGCAAGATATTTTCATGGATCCTACTCACAAAAAACAAGCACTTTTTGTACGGGAAGCATATTTTTATCTTGCACCAATTAAAAGATATGATTTTCCTCAATTTCCATGCATTTCTAGACCTAAATAAAACTCTATATAAAAGTTACCAGAAAATAGGATTTCATAATTTTATACTGTAGCCTATCCTATAACAAGCATGACAAAATTTGTTTCACTCAAAATGGACTCAAAATGACCAAGTTATGAATTTTCTAAGCATTTCATTCAAATGCGGAAAAACAGAAAAGAAAAAGAAAAAGGAAAAGGTGTGGGGCGGGGCGTGTCAGCGACTCAAAGCGAGAGCACGGCGGCGGATCTGCGGCGGATCTTCGCCGGCGGTGACCAAATCACGCAACCAGCCTAGCCTAAAAGCATCCACGAGAGGGTCGCGATGGTGCCCCGGCTCGCACTAAAACCGACTACAACGGCGACGACGGCGCACGGCGGCTGCGGCGGCGGGCGGGTGACGGCCGGACCGGCCGTTCTCGGTGAAAGACGGGCGAACCGGCGCGTTTCGACTCTAGGACATCTAACTAAGACATGCAAGCAAGATTGGAGTCCAACTGAACAACGACGGCGACAAAACCAAACGCCGACGGGCGGCGGTGCTCACGGCAGCTCGTCGGGCGACGACGTGTCAGCGAAATGGCGGCTCGATCTACTCATCCATCTAGCTCGAGAGCTCAAGCAACCCTAGGCGACTCTAGGGCTGCGAGAAAGAACGAGCTTAACGCCATTAACGAGCTCAAGCGGTGGCTTGCCCCAGCGGGCGCCATGGCGGTCGTTTCGCCCGGCGGGCGCCGGGATGCGGAAATGGGGGCCGTACCTCGACCTTTACCTCGATTCGATGATGGAGTTGAGTAGAGGACGAAGTAACGGAGCTAGGGACGTGGTTTGGTGTGGTTTGTGCGACGACGGCGGCAAACGCTGGCGGCGGAGCGCGGGACGGCGGCAATGGCGCGCCGGCGGCGGCGTTCTAGCGCGGGGCGGCCGGGGCGGCGGCGAGGAGCTGCGCTTAGGGTTAGGGCGCGGCGTGTGCATCCTATTTATGCGGCGCGCGACCCGGTACCAGCCCATCCGGCCCGACGTCAGCGGTCGTGCGTCGGCGGCCACGTCGCCACGGGCGGTGTCGGCCCGGCGGCGAGCCGACAGTCCCCCTACTCTGTTTTCTGAATCAGTCCTGGTTTTTGACCTGTGCATCGAAATTCGTGCAGAATTTGGAAAAAGTCAAAACATCAACTTTGTAGAGAATTTCATAAGCTACAAAACACTCAATATGAACTTTTTCTAATTCGGCCTAAATTTGAAACTAAAAATTAAAAACAGCAAGGTCAAAACAAACTATTCAAAACAGAGTTTGAATTTGACTCAAATTTGACCCCAAACTGTTGGGCACTATTTGAACCTCTTCCAAACCTTTTCACAAGAAACTCATAAAAGATCATTTGCTCTACATAAAAAGTACTTCATTTCATCTATAGAAACTTTTTGCTAGAAACACTTCTATCAAGCACTTTTGAAAGGAGTTTCAAAATGGGTCAAAGAGGTTTGACCTCTAGGGCAGATTTAAAATAAATTTTCTAAACTGAAACTCAAGCTCAAACATGATCCTAAATTATGTCAAAAATATATCTAGGCACAATCTAGGTCCAAAACATCATTATAGCTAAGATCTTATAGTAGCTAGACCAAACAAGCATGAAATAAGAGCAAATTCAAACTGAATTCTACTAACACATGATTATGCATGAAATGGTGATGATGCTATGCAAATGATCATGCTTTCAAGATGCTTAACACCTAGGGTGTTACACCATAAGGTTTGGGTCAAATGCACAACGAGTGTACATGGACCTTGGGCCTTAGTGGTAGCAAAAGTGTAGAAGTGGAGGTTTCCCTCTTCTCTCTTTTGTTTAACTTTGATTTTTTCTTTTTATCGCAATGCAAAACTGACATCATTTGTTTTTTTTTTGCCATGGTGTGTGGAACTCATGACTTTTCCTCTTCTTCCCAGTACTTGGACTTTTATGTAAAAATCAAGTACAGGGTCCGGGTCTCCTTTTGAGTGTGTTCCATCACCAAGAGCATTGATTTTTTTTAGTTGATGTCGCTCCATGTTCCAAGCATCATATGACCCGTGCTCTCTTGATCTCAACCTGAAATGGTTAATCACAAGAATACCCGAAGGTGCATACTAACTTGAAAACATGCCCTGGCTTTTATTAGTAAGATTTTTTAAAAAAAATAATTTTTTAGGTAATTCTATTATGAACAATGGCTACTACGCATGCATGTTATCATGATTTTTATAAGATCCTTTTAACCAATGCCTTCCCGGCAACGGCGCCAGAAAGCTTGTTGGCGTTTCTTAACGCAAACAAAAAAAGAGTTCCGCAAGCGCACGGAAATGCCGTTGTAGCTTTCACCGGAAGTATTCAGTGGTATCGTATTTCCACGAGGGGAAGGCATGGTGTGAAAGTCTCTAATATGAATATGGACAAGATAACACGACTAGGCAATAGACCACAATCCATAATAGGGATAAACCAAACGGTAAGATAACTTGACACACACACTTGAATCAATCTCAAGGATAAAGACAAATAAAAGAATGAAAGAATAAATCTAACAAGGAGCAGGCATATCCTAAATAGCTATGTTAAGACAGTAGATATACATACATGCTTTTGTATTGTTAGAGATTCTAAGTGAAGCTAGTCATGGTTGCTATTTTCTTACTTCGACCACCGGAGCGCACCTGGTCTGCCAAGCGATACCGGCATAGCATCTACCCCATACGAGACGTGGGGGATTACAAGGGCTGGACAGGGCTTTCACCACCTACCGCCTACTGCCTCGTCCATCCGTATATGGAGCGGCCCGAAGGTAACTTCTAGCTTAGACACCACGTCTACGCTATGGCCACTACTCTAGCGTGTCGACAAGGCTTACCCGTTCCCGGGGTCCTTCTACTAGAGCACCCGCCTCGAGGGCGGGCAGCGAACCTATAATCCAACAGCAACTAAGACTAATTCAAGGTAGATCTCAACATCTCAACTTAGCTCTTGGTCTAAACATGTATATATGGCAGGTTAAGCACAAAGTTCCATATGGCAAGATCATGTCATAAGAACTATACTCTAGTTCATAGCTATATTGATAAATGAAGAACAAGAACAATATGGAGAACATAGCATTAACCAACATAAAGGAATTATATTGATCATACCAATAGCTCCAAGAAGATCTTGATCTTCTACATGTTGCCCCTAACTCCTAATACTAACTAAAAAGAAGAAGTAACAAATGAAGGGAGAAAGATCCTTGTGTGTTGTTTCTTCTAAAGAGAGGGGTGGCCTTCTTTATATAGAGAAAGAGGAAGGAGAATGGAGGGCTCTCCTTATTCATGGAGGTTTCGGGAAGTTTGGCGGGAATCCTTGGCGCCATCCCGAAAAGCACCATATGCAACCGCCTCTCCTATTAGGGACAGCTCACGAGACAAGGCGCGGGGGGAACGGAGCCGAGCTGCTGGCGGGCGCCGCGCCGCGCGGGCGCCCGGCCAGGTTTGGCCCCGCTGGTGCCGCGCCTAAGCGGTGGGCTTGTGGCCCATTGTAGGTCGCAACCTTGGGGGGTGCTTTGGCCTGGTTTGCATCGGATTTGGCCTCGGAGGTGCTCCCCTTGTCCAAAGCACAGTTCTGATGTGCGCTTCCCAGCTTTATTTAGCGTACTTGCACCTGTTTCCACTTTTATACCTGCAAAACATATTTCTTCGAATACAAGTGGAACTAGGTTAGAAGTAAAGGTATATGTGACATAAGTTTGCATGTTTCTCATGAATTGGATATAAGTTGGCGGTATTAATTACTCGATAATGACCGCCAACAACGGGCAAGAAGAAGCAGATGCAACCTCCCGAGGACGAGGAAGAAGAGGGTTACACGCAGAGGAAGAGCCCTGCCCTAGTGGTGTGGTACCTGCTCGTGCTGAATCACCTGCATGCAAAATTTGGGAACCCAGAGGATGCCAAGCTGATGTCCTACCATGCATCAGCGGAACGTAAGAAGGACGATGGCAAGCTGCGACACCCCTCGGATGGCAAGTCGTGGAAGCGTTTCAACACCAAGTTCCCGGAGTTTGGGGAGGAGCCTAGGAACATCAGGTTCGTGTTGAGTACCGGCGGGATGTATCCGTTCGAGACCTCGGCTCGCATAGCACTCGGCCTGGTCACCCTCACCATCTACAACCTACCTCCCTACCAATGTCACGAGCGCAAATATCTTCTACTCACCATGCTTATTTCCGGACCGAAGTAGCCAGGCAACGATATAGATGTGCTTATTGAGCCGGTGATGAAGGAAATGGCGAAACTATGGAAAGGGGTCAAGATTATGGATGCGTCCTGGAAGGGGAAGTTCACTCTTAAGGCCATCATATTTGTCACCGTCACCGATTACCCTTCTCTCTTTTCACTTTGTCGGCCCGATTAAAGGGAACACAAAGTTGCACGCTACTTTGCATTGATGAATTTTGCTACACTTGCCTTAGTGGAGCCAAGAAGCTGGTGTACATGAGGCATCAGCGATTCCTCATCCGAAAGCACAGGTACCAGCAACCTTCGATGAATCAGTACTTCGATGGCCAGGCGGAGCCTGAAATGGAGGAGCCAGAAAGGATAAGGTACAGGCAGAAGGTGTTTGAAATGGTGAAGGACATAAACATCGAGTTCAGGAAGAAGAAGAAGGAAGACGATGTGCCAAAGCCAATGAAGAAGCGAAAGCGGGATGAGACGGCAGAGGAAGAAGAAGCAGAGCCCGAACCGCCCAAAGTGCCATTCAAGAAGCAATTGATTTTCTTTAAGTACCTACCATACTGGAAGGAGCTCCATACACCCTATGCCATCGATTGCATCTGGAGAAGAATGTCTTCGAGAGCTTGATCGGGATCATGCTAGACATCAAGACTAAGATGAAGGATGGTTACAAGTCACGTCAGGATCTTGTCGGCATGGGCATCAGGACCGAAATTCACCTGACACCGGCGGGGAATAGTGGAAAAGTCGACCTTCCATGCGTGAGCTACAACCTAACGTGGGATGAGAGGAGGGCTTTGTGCTGGTGGCTTAGGGCTGTCAAGGTGCTGACTGGTTTCTCTTCCAACATCAAGAGCATTGCGTCAATGAAAGACCTCACACTAACAAACTTCAACTCCCATGAGTACCACGTCATGCTGACGGTATTCCTTCCAATTGTGATCAGGGGTATCGGCCTAGAGTACGTGAAGATGGTCATCGATGAAGATGAGCTTCCTTCCCTGAAATAGTTCATCGCAGAGAATCTTTGCTAGCTCGAGATTCTTTCATCAATATTATGCCATGCCTGATGATGCACATGGTCGATCAGATATAAGAACTAGGGCCTATCTACCTGCACGAGACGTGGACATACGAATGGTTCATGTCCACCCTTAACAGGTACATCCATAACCATGCTTACCCGGAGGGCTCTATGATCGAGGCATACACAACAGAGGAGGTTGTTAACTGCTACACTAAATACATCCAGGATAGAAATGCAATTGGCATGCCCGCCCATCCGCATGAAGGCAGAAACTTGGGGATGGGCTGCATGGGGAGGAAAGTATGCACCGATATAGAGCAAGACACAATTGAAGAAGCCCATGGCAGTGCTCTTAACCAGTTAGTCTTAATGGAAACGTGGGTTGAGAAGCATCTGGAGCAGATCCGTAGCACGGCTGCCAGACACACGGAGGGGTGGATACAAAGACAACACAAGATCAATTTCACGACATGGATCTAAGAACAAGACATACCCCCACATGCGGATACCGAAGAATCGAGACTTGCATCTGGCCCATCTAGCCAAATCACCATGTGGCAAGGTTATGACATCATTGGATACAGGTTCCACACGAAAGACAAGGACAAAAAGAGTGCATCACAGAACAACGGTGTTCGATATGAGGGCATCGACGAGGCGACCGGGCAAACCAAGACATACCATGGGTAGATCGAAGAGATATGTGAACTTCCTTCGTGCAAAGTGAGCTACATATACCCATCTTCCGGTTCCAGTGGGTCAAGCCAAAGGCGGTTGACGTGGACTACTATGAGCTAACCACTGTTGAGCTCGAAAGTGTCAGGTGCACAGATGATGAGTGGGTACTCGCAAACCGCGTGGCGCAGGTAGCCTAGTACCCGAAGCCCAAAGAGGGAAAGAAGCATGTGGTCATGTCTAGGAAACAAAGGATCATGGGAGCCGATGGAGTCCAAAGTCCCGAAGAGTACAACAACTATGCAGAGTTGTCGCTCTTTACTTATCATCCACGCAAGATCAAGGCCATCGAGACCCCGTCAACAAGACCAAGATGAAGCCCTAGTGCCGCACCGGTGGTCTAAAGAAGACCATGGCAGCGTCGGCAACAAAATGAGTCAACATTTATGTAATCAAACCAAATGTTGTATGCCTTTCACTTTTATGTAATAGAACCAAATGTATATGACTTCACATTTCTATAATGACACCGCACTACTCTCTACTACACTACTACTACTAATACTACCCTAAACCCTGAACCCAAATTCCGAATCCCTACTCCCCAAACCCTAAACCCTAATCCCAAATCCCTAAAACCCTAATCCCAAAACCCTAAACCCTAAACCCTAATCCCTAAACCCTAATCCCTAATCCTTAATCCCTAAACCCTAAATTCTAAACCCTAAACTCTAAAGCCTAAACCATAATCATGTAAACCGTGAACCCTAAACCTTAAACTCTAAACCCTAAAACTGAGTCGACATTTATGTAATCAAACCAAACGTATATGGCTTCACATTTATTTATGTCACCGCACTACTACTACTTCGTACTACTACACTTACTCTAAACCCTAATCCCTAAACCATAATCCCTAAACTCTAAACACTAATTCCTAAACCCTAAATTCATTTAAACAAGTAGAAATTTAAAAATATTTGGAAAATATCCTTTAAACAAGTACAAATTCAAAAATATTAGGGAAATATTAACCGTGGCGGTTATTTAACAAAAACCACCACGGTAAATGATTTACCGTGGTGGTTTTTATTAAATAAGCGCCACAAGTAAATAAATGGCTATATATAGCCAAGGCCAGCCCCTAAAATGGCTAAGTCTTTAGCGTTTTCAATCATGACCACGAAGGGCTACCAAAATTTTTCATCGCCGTCGCCTCCACCGATGAGCACCTCCGCCACCTCCTCCGCGATGAGCACCTCCATTTGCCTCCATCGCGCGCCGCCTCTCTCTCCCTCTCCCTCTCCTCCTCACGCCGCCATCGTCCGTCTAGGCCTAGGAAACCCTAGCCACCGCCATCTTGGTCTTCTCCCCTCCTCCCTCTCCCCTGCATCCACTCCCCATTCCCGAGCACTCCAACCGCCGAGATCCTGGCGGAACCCTAGCCGCCGACGGGATCCGCCCCTGATTTCCTCCAAACGTGCCACCGCCGAGCACCATCGCCACCGACCTCCTCCCCCGTCGTCATGGCTGGAGCCCACCGCCCCTCCGATCCATCGCGGTCCGTCCCACGAAGCCGAGCTCGACTACTTCACTTTGGTGCCATTCATCATGACGCTCTCCTCCGGTCCTCCATCGAAACCCTAGCGCCGCCATCATCCAGGTGCGTCACTAGGAGGTTCCCGCGACCCCGTGCCTGTGCTCTCCATCCTTCTATGAGCCTAGCTCCGACTACTCCATCGGCCTTTGTTCCATCTCCTTCCCTTGCTCCATCCGATTGTTGGTGACTGGTGAGCAGGTGATTGAGATTTTTGTGACTGCCTGAGCAAGACTGAGGAATCTGTGATGAACACTAGTGAATTTACTTGGCTAGTTTTTGGCGCTTGTGATGAACTACCTATGTGATGCTATTTTTGGTGCGGTAATGCTAGATTTGGTTTTCATTATGCTGCCTATGATGCTAGTGTCATGAAATGGGATGAAATTTAGCTGAGCATATGCCCTTTGCCGATGATGAAATGGGATGAATTTTATAGGAAAGGGATGTTGTGTCTGGAAGGTTGTGTTTGTTAATTTTGCATGCTTCTGTTCTTATTTTCCTTGGTCAAGTTACGAGTTTACATCCAGCATGCCTCTTCAAGTAATTTGTTGGCGTCTAATTATGTTTGGAATAGGAAATGTTAGCCTGAATCTTGCTAGCTCCGCAATGCTTGCCTGTTCAATTATGTTTGCAATAGCTAATTTTAGCCTAGACCTTGTTAGCTCCTGGTATGCTTGCCTGTTTACTTGGGTTTCTAAATAGATAATGTTAGCCTAAACATGTTAGCTCCTGATATGCTTGCTTGTTTACTTGTTTCTAATATCTAATGTAAACATAAACCTTGTTAGCTCATGGTATTCTTTCCTGTTATTAACTACTAGAAATCTTATGCTTGCCTGTTCAATTATGTTTGCAATAGCTAATTTTAGCATAGACCTTGTTAGCTCCAAGTATGCTTGCCTGTTTACTTGTGTTTCTAAATAGCTAACGTTAGCCTAAACCTGTTAGCTCCTGGTATGCTTGCTTGCTTACTTGTTTCTAATAGCTAATGTTAACATAAACCTTGTTAGCTCCTAGTATGCTTTCCTGTACGTTATTGAACTGAGATGCTATTTTTGATAAGTCCACTATACTGCTTGTTGCTATCCTATACTTGTTGACCTATACATTGCATTCCTATACTTGTTGTTGGTGCTGAGGCAGTGGCATATGCGATGATGTGAATCTTTTTATGCTGAGGCAGCGGCGATGATGAAATGTCCCCATACTTGTGAGTGGCAAAACGAGGACGGCTTGTATACCATATACAAGCAACCGGTTTAGACGCGATGTGATGAGAGTTGGGTACTTCGAGCCAAATACACATTTTACACATTTTTCTACTTTTCATACACAATTATGTACTTTTCTTTTTAATTTTTTTCTACCTACTCCCAATGTAAAAGAAAAAAAGATGTAATCATGTTTTCAGAAGAATACAATAAATGTACTTTTCCTTCAATTTTTTGTACCTACTCTATATAAAAGAAAAAAATATGTAATCATGTTTTAAGAAGAATACAACAAATGATTACTTTATATATATTCTAAGATGGCTTAACGTACTACTACTATACTCTACTCTCTACTACTCTACACTACTATAATATACTTGTCTTCGTGTTCCCGTAGAATCCAATGGCGGCCCAGCCAACCGATAAAGATCGCGAGGTTTCTCCAGATCTGAGTGGTGGGGACTCGACTTCATCCTCAGATGAGGAAACCGAATATGAGAGCAAAGAGATAACACCGAGGCCACAGAAGAAACATTGTATGGAGGAAGAAGCTGATCCAGACTGGACACCAGAGAAGCCCAGAACACAGGGTTCTCGCCATCTAGATCCCGATGATGATACCGAAACTCAAAGGCGCGACGTAAGTATACAGCTAACACAACATCGTGTGCCTCATGTAAGTACACAACTAATGCTATTTCTTGTCCTCGCGACAGATAGCGGTGGTGCCTTTGCGTCTAGAATTCGGAGAAGAGGAGGGAGCTGAGTCGGGGCAGGCATCCGGTCCCACCCCCAGCACTTCAGCGACCAGTCACAAGAAGTCAGACTTGAAGAGGTGCCAGCACGGGAGGCACCAGGTTTCTGACCAGGTGCATTCCATATTCAAGATAGGGCTGCATGGAGAGCCCTTGGAGCCGACTTCTGTCATCGGCACCTTCAGCAACCAGGTCTCCTGTCTAGTCAAGGAGAAGGTGTCGATCACTTACCAAGACTAGAGGAAAGTCCCAAAGAAACTCAAGGGCGATGTGTGGAAAGGCGTGTTGCTCGGTTTCGTATCTAGAGGATCAGTTTGAAGAAAAAATGCATGAAGCATGCATTGTGCATTACAGGCAAAGCGCTTCGCACCCTCCAGAACCACCTATACCAACACTATGTGCTACAAGGCCAGTCACCCTTGGAAGACTACACCTTCATCAAATGACACATTTAGGACGAGTTTGTCCAGATTGTGAGTACCGAAGAACATGTCGCCAAGTCCAAGACGCTCTCTGAGCTCGCAAAGAGGAACGAGTTCAAGCACAACCTAGGCATGATAGGACATGCCGGTCATAGGGAAAAGTGGCGGTAGCAAGAAAAGTTGGCAGCTGAGAAAGGGGAGGATGATCCGTTGCAACCCCTCGATGAGAGGACACATGATTTCCTCCATGGCCGTCTACCGAAGAAGCCAAAGGAGGGCACCAAGACCAAGTACAATGACCCGAAGGTTGAAGAGGTAGAGAAGGATGTGATCTTGATTAATAAGGCCAAGGAATGTGGGGAGTTCCAACCTAAGAGGGAGCACGATGTGCTGACCGAGGCACTAGGAAGACCCGAGCACCACGGCCGAGTTCGGGGCATGGGCTCGAGGCATAGCTAGAAGACCATCGATTCTTGGCAATCCGACAACGGACGGCTACCACACGAGGCGAGAGGTACAAGGATGCACTCGGATCGCAAGGGTATTAGGAAGCTATGAAGGAGATGATCGACAAGAAAATATAAGAGGCATTCACAAGCAACGACCCCAAGCTAATAGATCTACGGGCAAATATGCTTTGCCAGGCTGGTGTGTCGGTACAGCTAGTACAAGGGACAATGACCACTGGAGCCATCAAGTACCCGATCGATGGCCTCAAGGAACCTGTAATGGGCTCTCTCCGGATACCCGTTGACAGAAGAGGAAAGAAAAAGGAGGTGGCTGCCGGACTTGTGCAACCTCCCGTAATGGGCGCCATGTACAACAACGAGCCGATCCTGCCTGACTATGCCGTGGTGGAGGTGGCTTTTACAGACTCAAGCTATGATGATGAGGAGATCGATATTCTAGGTGAACTTGGGGAAACATTCGTTAGAGATATTATGGGTTCGAGAATCCTATGGAACAAGGAAGACATCGTCATTAGGGCGCGAGACGCCTCGGGACGGCACGGCCCTCGGACCCCCTCCATATCCTCGGATGATGACAACAATGATGGTGGCGATGATAACAAAAACAATGATGGCCTAGGCAGCACAAGTCCTCGTCACAGCCCGTCTCCCAACACGGGCAACCCACAAGGAGGCGCAGGCGACAAAACACCTTCTCCTCATGGTGACAAGGAGGGTCGTCGTCCCTCCCACACCGTATAAACCTACAGTAGACATGGAGGTTTCGGATGATTTGAAAGGTATAGCACAAAAAACATGGATGATTTGTACTCTAAGGGATTAGCTGAATTGAGGGCTAAGGCACATGGATGCACAGGTCTGTCAACACCAACTCCTAGTGGTCGAAAGGACGATGACGAGCAATGTCCCCCCCTCCCCGGTGCGAAGAAGCATACGAGAAGAAAGAGGAGGACATCCCGTCTTTGACCGGCAAATGTTGTCATGGTTACGACATGGCGGAGCTAGCGGAGCTAGAAAAGGACACCCGATTGGCAAAGGAGAACAAAGGGGTTGTGAAGACCCATAGGTACGTATATATATGCTAATGTCGACCAAACTTAGCCAAACATATTATGTATGCGTACGTAGATGATGCTAATAGCTCCTTCTGTATAGGCCTACTTCACCACCACTAGGAGGATGGTTCAGCCCAGATTGCCCACCCGAATTTGAGAATGGCAAGTTCATGTTGCCAAAGGGCCAGCTCATTGAGGATGAGAAGTGGGAGACTCGGAGGTTCCACATCTTATATAACCATGCTGCTAAGGCAGGGATGACGGGCTTCATGTTCAAGTGCCCCAAGGAGCTCTTTCACTTGGACGATGATATTAGAATGCCATTAACCTTCGACGACATGTGGCGGTTGCTACGGTGCAAGGACCTCGACCTCGCCCAAGTCACCCTCTTTGCCATGTTAGTTCATTTATGCATTACCTCGTACCACCACCACCACTACCACTCCTCCTATAATGACGTGATGACTTGTGCTTGCGGGATGCAAGCATTTGTAGCCCAGGGAGAAGAAAGATAACATTGTCTACCTATGTCCATCGATTATTTGCCGGAGGGAAATTGCGGCTATTGGTTAGATGATAAGCACCTTTGTGATCTTGTGGACTTGTCCCCTAGGCAAAGAGTACAATACAGGACCAACAGGATCGATGAGGGCATTAAAAGGACGGCGAGACTACATCTATAAGTGCATGAAGAAGATTCAGAAAAACGGGTGTCTCCTTGCGGCCCACCAATTCAAGTAAGTCACGTGGCTACTTGGGTTGTTCAATACTTTTCATGTTTCAAGACCTGAAATCGATATCTAATTGAATATAATGGTGCAGCCTAAATGGTTTATTAACAACAACAATCTTTGAGCCCTTTGGATTACTTGGGTAATTGTAACACCCCTAACCACAATTAAACAAGACGCCACCAAACAAGCTAAAATAAGCCAACAAGGAAAAAAAAAATTGGCGAGTATCTCCCCGTATTTGGGTTCAAGCGGAAGCAACCACACATGAGGACATACATGATTTCAAACTATCAAGTTATAACAACTTAAAAGGGCATATAACCATCATCGGATCTAGGAAACAAGGCTAACATGATCCACCGGATGCGAAATTAAGATTCACCAAACTCAAGCACTATTTATATTACAACACAAAGCTTATTATATTAAGGCTTCCATGAGCGTGCGATGTATGCCGCTACATTTCCCACCCTTCAAGCAAGATCTACTCAAGAACACGAAAGATAAAGAGGGTGTGAGATATGAAATCTCGCAAGCAAACTACCTTAACGGGTTCTTAAAACATGGATTGGTTAAACATCACTTTTTGAACAGCGTAGTAAAAGATACATCAATATATTAGGTATATCAATATATAAGATACATCATTTGCTCCATAGAAAGTTCAAATGTACTTCAAAGTGCATATGCAAATGATAGAATGCAATGCAAACGTGAACGATGCAATGCAAGTGCATGACTTCACTTCTACCTACACATCCCACAAAGAGGGAGTGAGGGCTGCAACCACAATGCTTATCAATGTGCGTTGTTTGTACGGTATTTACCGCACCAATTTGGCTACGGTTTCTTCAAATGCATATCAACGGGAAGAGTGCAAATGCAAATGTTGCATTGTGCGTAATTGATGTACTTCATAGTTCAACAATTGAACCACAAGATGTGAATTCATATACTTCAAGGTAAGCAACTGTTGACACTTGTTATCATATAAAATTATTAATCAATTAAACATGAGAAAGGGGTATAAATAATAAAAACAACCTAGAATAGGGGTCACTAACATATTTCTATCGGTTTTGGTAATGTTGTGAATTGCAGGGACTAAACAGAAAAACAGCAGAGTTCGCGAGCCATACGACTACGCGACGCAACGCAATCCAACTCCGAGAAAGACTCTAGAAGGCTCCGGATTAATCCCGACGTGGACCAAACTTGACACCGAAGAAAACATCATCTAGAAGACTCCAGAAGCCACGACGCACGACGGGACCCGGGGGGGACTCCCCGGGCCGATCGCCCAATAATGGGGCGATCGGCCCTACTTGGCCGCCAAGCAAGCCCCGTCTCGGAACCTTCCTCCACCGCCTCTAAGACGCAATCTAAACCGGTTGTTTAACGTCGGTTTGATCCGAGGGCGTCGGTAGAAGCACGAGATGAATCAAAGATTAGTACCACATCGCCTGCTGAAGCTGAAGGGACATAAGAAGACCCATATATATAGACCCCTAGACCCCCCTTTTTAGATCATCAAGTTCTCAATTCAGCAACAACGCTTCAAGATCCAAGTCATATCCCACGCTGTAGAAACATCGCTTTAGGAAGAGTAGCAATCAAGATTAGAACTAGTAGGAAGGGAGAAATCCGCTCGGAACGTCGGAGGCCGGCTCAAGATCAGGCCTCGTTCTTGTAAGTTCTTCATTGTAAGTAGTCTTCAAGTTCCAGACACGTTCTTAATATGAATATCTTGATCATGTTTATATTCGAGATTATTTGTTCTAGTATTTACTTTGATTACACGTTTAGCATAGTTGAATTACTGTTATGTTCATACATGGATTCGTATAGCGCTCATCTATTGATATCATGGGTGAGTGGTAGAGATGATGTAATCGTGGTGATTAGATCTTATTTACCTGCGTTTGCACCCTATGTGCCGGGTCGTGTGGTAGATCGTGGTGGTGACAGCACCATTGAGTCCTTTGCAATCCATCCCCCGTATGTAGGCCTAGCGGATGATATTATTCGGGTTGTTCTAAGTTTCGGCCTTAGTCTTCACGGATTCTGTCCTCATGTAAGGATTTAATTAGTCTTTCTTCAATGATTGTTAGATGTATTGCACTAATTGAGTAGATCCTAACTTATAGTTTAGAGTTACATATTGGAGTTTCTAATGCTAGCTAGCCTATGAATTGCTATCGTCCCTTTGTTTGACACTTTCTATTTTAAGCCCACTTAGATATGACTTTGGTTGAATCTATTTATCAGAACTTTATCATTATCTTTATTGTGAACTTTGATCCTTGTTTAATTAATTGATAAGTTTAACACTTAAGCTTTGCACACGAGAGATGATTAAGATGTTTAGCACCTATGCATAGTTAATTCATGATAGAAGACTTCTTTTCCCGTGGTAGAATATAAATTCAACACTGGTTCTTACTCGGTTAAAATGCTACAATGGTATATTCATATATCGTGCGCTTGCGGATACCCGGTTATAATTGTTTATTTACTTATTAAGAAGTTATCAAGGCATAGTACGAATATTTTATTCCTTGCATATTAGTAGTTTAACTATAGGGATGACAACCTTTTCGAGATATGCTATGAACTGCAATGAATATTTCTTTTAGTTTTATATCGAAGCAACATCGATATTCTTTCTAAACGCCATTACTAGTTAGTGACGTTAGAAATACCAACAAGCATTTTTGGCGCCGTTCTTAGGGAAAGAAAGTCTATAGCCCAATAAAATAAATAAATATAGGAATAACTTGCATACATCTCTCTCACGCATTGTAAAGTATTAAATTTATCAATTTCTTAAACAAGTTTACCCTCGTTATTATTCTTCCTATCTATTTTAGGGTAATGTATGAAAAGGAATCTTCCCGAAAACTTCCATCCGATCCGGAAAAACTTTTGAAGGAGGCAAGATCTAAGTTGAAGTCTCAACCTAAGATCACTACCTTGGAAGACTCCTCCCACTGTGGAAAGCTTAGCACCCGTGTTCGAAGTCATGGCAAACAAGACCCTCGCGAGTAGTACCGCACCGACTACGGCCAACATCCGCGACTTTGGACCGACGGTCGATGTGGGAGACAAAGCTTTTTGAGCTCAAGCCCGCACTCATCAACATGGTACAAGCTAGCCAATTCTCGTGGAAAAGCCCATGAAGATGCCAATGCTCACCTACAACACTTCCTAGAGATGCGTGGCACCTTCACCATCAAAGATGTCTCAAGTGATGCAATCCTACTGCGTGCATTCCCATTCTCACTCTTGGGACGAGCGGCAAAGTGGTTCTACGCCAACAAAGACAAACTCACTACTTGGGCACTTTGCTCTCTGCCTTCTGGCAAAGTTCTTCCCTATAGGCAAAACCAACGCCTTACGGGGAAAATCTCAAGTTTTCGGCGGCAACACGACGAATCCGTTCGGCAGGCGTGGGAACGCTTCCAAGACTACATCGAATGCCCACACCATGGAATGGAGAACTGGCTACTCATGCGAGACCTTCTACCACGGGCTTAACAACAACACCCGTGAAACCATGGACGCCGCCTTTGGAGGTGCTTTCCCGCCCCTTACTTTGAATCAAGCTACCGACCTTGTGGAGAAGATGGCATCAAACCAAGCTTGGAATGAGGACCGTCAACCCCGCAAGAAAGAAAGAGGAATGCACTGGGGCTGAAAGAGGTAGACATCTTTGTCTGCCAAAATGGATTTAATTATGAAGAAGCTTGAAGACAAAGCCCCCGAGAAAAAGGAAGTCATGCAACTCTTCGATTCCCGCATGACATGTGAAGAATGTGGCAACACTGGACACTCGGGCAGCCAATGTCCCGAGCTAGAAGAGGACGTGAATTACATCAACAACAACAACAACCAAGATCGCCCTCCGAATCAAGGATGGAATCAACAGAGACCCAACTACCAAGGTAACTACTCAGGTAACTATCAAGGTAATAACTCTTTCAATAATTTCCCACCTTTAAGAGAGTTAGTACAAAACCAAGGTAGACTCATGGATAATCTGTCTAAGAAGTTAGCTTCCAATGATAAAATGCTAGAAACTATTAGTACTAAAATGGAAAGCTTTTTCTTCGCAATAAAGAACCAAAGATAGCTTTAATAAAATGATAGAATCTCAATTGTCTTAGCCTGGCTTTATCTCGCCTCTATGCCTAACCAGGTAAGATTAGGGCAGTAGGAAGAATTAGAATCTGCAAACCTTGTCGATATTTACTATGCGGGTATTCGGACCAAGGATGCACGAGGAGGATGACCAGGCCGACGGGGTATGCCCGCCAAGAAAGGAGATCCAGGGAGACCAGTCGTCACCATTGAAATCGGCGCCCGCACCTACGACGCGCTCGTCGATTTTGGCTCAAGTGTCAACATCATGCCTAAGGTAAACCTTGAGCCAGATTCAGATTTACTATACACAACCATGTGCCTACAACTTGCAGATCAGTCGCTATGCTATCCGAAGGCATCCCGGAAGACGTTTGTCTTTACATCGGTAAGCTCTATGTGGCCACCGATTTCGTGGTCTGGATACGGGCAAAGGTAAGAACGCCCGATCATTACGGGCCGCCCCTTCCTTGCCACCACCAAGGCCATCATCTACGCCGACACCGCAAAGATTGTCTTCGCCGTCAACAAACAGAGGGAGAGATTCAACTGCAGACATAAGACCCTAGCTCCCCTTGTTCCACTTGTGCCACTACCGTACCACGAAGTACACGCACCGGTGCCGAGGAGAGGACAAAAAAGAAGAAGCAAGAACAAGAAGAACCGTCAACCTCGACCACACGTGGAACGAGTCTTGATGATCAATCAAGTCCCAACGAGCGCAAGACTCGGCGCATTCCACCACCATTAGAGAAGCTAGACGACCCTGGAGTTCCGTCAATCCATTGCTCCATCAATCAATGGAACTTCCAGCAAGTTGTCTGCGACACGGGATCAGGCATCAACTTAATGTCAAAGGTAACGTATCAATTAATATATGGTAATCTGCCTTTGTGTTCCACCTATGTAATGCTACGAGATGGCGGACCAATCATACCGAGTCCGGAAGGTATTGCACTAAACGCCCCCGTCAAAATCAAAGGCGCTACGTCCTCACCGACTTTTTAGTCATGGACATGGGAGAAGAAGAACAAGATCCTCCCATAGTACTTGGAAGACCGTTCCGAACACTACAAGAGCTATCATCTACATCGGGACGGGCGAGATCCACTTCCAGCTTCAAGGTAAAAGAGATATTTGTTTCTTCAATACTTACACTAACAATGAACGACCCCCAAGAAAGACCAAGGGCCGTAAGCGTCTCGAGACTACAACAAAAGCTGGACTCGAAGATGGAGCACATCGAGAGAATAGAAAAAGACATCAAGGAAAAGTACACTCAGCTCCTACCCATCTTGAACGCTGCACCGGCTACACCTGAGAGGTCTCCACCAAAGAAACAATCCTGGAAAAAGAAAGAAGCTGCGCCTGCTAAGAAGAGTAACAAGAGTACACCTTCGGAGACCCAACCAGCGCCGGCATCAACAACTGAACAATCGGCTTCCTCGGCCACTTCGTCTACGCCACCCTTTGAGATCATTGAAGGAACCTTACCAGGTACAACATTTATACGAGGGCCCATAGACGACACCACGCCATGGGAGTAAGTGCTTTAAACTCTCCCGAGAGGTAACTCGGTATTTATCTCGCATATTTAATTTTACGCAAAGCATATTTCAATTAGCATGTTTACTTTAGCATTTTTTCTTTTTCTAAACCTGCACTTAGAAAATCTCAAAAATATGTTTGCTGCATTTGCATCAGTCTCCTAAGCCCCATGCAAGCACTCCTTGCTGTGGTGGCATAAATATAAAAATACAAAAATTTTGCACTCATATGTTTTTGCATTAGCATCCCTATTGCATAGAAAAATTTCAAAAATATGTGGGCACCTGAAGGTCCACACCTTTAATAATAAAAATCCAAAAAGACGTGAGCACATGAAGGCTCACATTAACATCCTAAGATTTTGTTCCTTCGGGTATGTGCAAAACTAATATTAACAGGGAGAACATTAAAGGAGACCCCGAAAGAGGAGCAAGCTCCAAGGATGAACAAAGAACTACTTCAAGATCAAGCTTGGGGAGAGCACCCCCATTTACCACTATAAGTATCACTATCCTATGTCTTATTTATTAGCTAGTTATATTTGCTTAGAGTTAATGAGTCTTAGTTAAAAGTCTTAGTGTTAAAGAGTCAAATAAATCTTTGGAACTTGCTAGATTACTTTCTTCCTTTTAATTATGATCTTGATGATGCTAAGGAGATGATGAATAGTTGCTCCGCCCTAATCCTCTTAAAAGTACTTACACTTTGGACTTAGATTCTCCCAAAGCTTTAAATGCTTAATTTGCTCTAAACCCAAAACACTGTGGGAAGCACATGCTTAATCCGAGTCTTCGCATTAAAAGATAAAAGTACATGAAAAGTTGAGCTGCTTTGTTTATCATAATCTTAGAGATACTTGACTCCTGGTTTTTATCTTTAAAAATTATAAAATATTACATGATGAGTTCCTTAGCTATGACCCTTAAGAGTTTATCATTCACATCAAGATCATCCCACTCCACTAATACGTTGCTTCTAACCCTAAGTACGCATCCCCATACTCCATCAAGCCGCTAGCCATAATTATAAAAATAAACTCTTGCAATCTTTGGATATGTCTCTCTCAATGTTTTTATAAAGGCTGGGCTACATCGAAAAAAAAAGAAAGAGAAAAAGAAAGAGAAAAAAGAAAAATAAATAGAGAAAAAGTGAGACGAGAAAGGGAGAGTAACGGACAAAAAAGTCATACTAGGCGAGAAGGGCCTACCTCCCTAATAATAAAAATATATATTTAGAGATGAATAATGGACACGTGTCCGAGGGTGAGTAGGGCCCACATCTCTAAGGAGAGAGAAAAATGGACACAAGTCCAGGGGCAAAGCCCACCTCTCCAAGAATGGACAGCCCGAGGTCCTAGCAATTTTTAGAAAGAGAGATATAGTTCAAGATGCTTGAGAAGAAAAATACTAGAAAAGGCTAAGGGCTATTTACTACCTTTCATCCTCATCCACTTCACCACTATCATCCCACTATGTATGTTCCGCCACTTGTATAACTCCATTACCACCATCCACTTAAGAGGGTCATACATAGGATCTCTCGAGTTTTCTTTTGAAAAATACTACAAAACCCAGGGATGATAGTTGATCAAAGAACTTGAGACATGGTACTTAACTTGATTGTTTTATCTTGCTTATGATTCGTGAAAAGGCTACGCCCCATGGTAAACAGGTATGAACAATCTGGTTAAGAGGAGAATTTATTTCTGAGTAACACAGTATTTCTGAGGTATGAAAGTGTAGTAGCAACTCCTGATCCTACTATAGCATATAGCTTTGCTAGGGACTAGCAAAGGGTAAGCTTGGGGGAGTTTGTTGACACTTGTTATCATATAAAATTATTAATCAATTAAACATGAGAAAGGGGTATAAATAATAAAAACAACCTAGAATAGGGGTCACTAACATATTTCCATCAGTTTTGGTAATGTTGTGAATTGCGGGGACTAAATGTAAAAAAAAGCAGAGTTCGCGAGCCATACGACTACGCGACGCAACGCAATCCAACTCCGAGAAAGACTCTAGAAGGCTCCGGATTAATCCCGGCGTGGACCAAACTTGACACCGAAGAAAACATCATCTAGAAGACTCCGAAGCCACGACGCGACGACGGGACCCGGGGGACTCCCTGGGCCGATCGCCCAATAATGGGGCCGATCGGCCCTACTTTGGCCGCCAAGCAAGCCCTCGTCTCCGGAACCTTCCTCCACCGCCTCTAAGATTTTAATCTAAACCGGTTGTTTAACGTCGGTTTGATCCGAGGGCGTCGGTAGAAGCACGAGATGAATCAAAGATTAGTACCACATCGCCTGCTGAAGCTGAAGGGACATAAGAAGACCCATATATATAGACCCCTAGACCCCCCTTTTTAGATCATCAAGTTCTCAATTCAGCAACAACGCTTCAAGATCCAAGTCATATCCCATTTGTAGAAACATCGCTTTAGGAAGAGTAGCAATCAAGATTAGAACTAGTAGGAAGGGAGAAATCCGCTCCGAGCGTCGGAGGCCGGCTCAAGATCGGGCCTCGTTCTTGTAAGTTCTTCATTGTAAGTAGTCTTCAAGTTCCGGACACGTTCTTAATATGAATATCTTGATCATGTTTATATTCGAGATTATTTGTTCTAGTATTTACTTTGATTACACGTTTAGCATAGTTGAATTATCTTGTTATGTTCATACATGGATTCGTATAGCGCTCATCTATTGATATCATGGGTGAGTGGTAGAGATGATGTAATCGTGGTGATTAGATCTTATTTACCTGCGTTTGCACCCTATGTGCCGGGTCGTGTGGTAGATCGTGGTGGTGACAGCACCATTGAGTCCTTTGCAATCCATCCCCCGTATGTAGGCCTAGCGGATGATATTATTCGGGTTGTTCTAAGTTTCGGCCTTAGTCTTCACGGATTCTGTCCTCATGTAAGGATTTAATTAGTCTTTCTTCAATGATTGTTAGATGTATTGCACTAATTGAGTAGATCCTAACTTATAGTTTAGAGTTACATATTGGAGTTTCTAATGCTAGCTAGCCTATGAATTGCTATCGATCCTTTGTTTGACACTTTCTATTTTCGCCCACTTAGATATGACTTTGGTTGAATCTATTTATCAGAACTTTATCATTATCTTTATTGTGAACTTTGATCCTTGTTTAATTAATTGATAAGTTTAACACTTAAGCTTTGCACACGAGAGATGATTAAGATGTTTAGCACCTATGCATGGTTAATTCATGATAGAAGACTTCTTTCCCTGTGGTAGAATATAAATTCAACACCTGGTTCTTACTCCCGGTTAAAATGCTACAATGGTATATTCATATCTGTGCGCTTGCGGATACCCAGTTATAATTGTTTATTTACTTATTAAGAAGTTATCAAGGCATAGTACGAATATTTTATTCCTTGCATATTAGTAGTTTAACTATAGGGATGACAACCTTTTCGGATATGCTATGAACTCGCAATGAATATTTCTTTTAGTTTTATGTGAAGCAACATCGATATTCTTTCTAAACGCCATTACTAGTTAGTGACGTTAGAAATACCAACAACAACCGAACTTAAAATTTCAAGTGTGAGATGCTGAAATCAAGTGGAGATAATTCAAATAACTAAGCTAAGGCATGTGGACCACATCGCCACGTTTACTTTGCCTCAAGACGACGATGCAAAACGTGAGCTAAGGACGATCCAACGGTGCACCACCTGTTCACATAACATCACCTCGGATAATAAACTCAACAAACATTCACAACCGACACATAAATCATTTCTACGGCTGCACTACCGTTTTCCCCAAAACGGCGATCGAACTAACAACCAACAAAGAAGCAACCCTTCTTCACATTTTCACCGAGGATAAATTACTTACACAAAAATTATGATACTTTAGCGTAAGATGGCAAACACAATTATATACAACTTTGATATAGCACAATCTAGCATTTGAGATCTCTAAAATGGCATAAACAACCTCTCGAATCCAACTAAACTTTTTCGATGACTCAAACAGGGGCAGCAGTCTTCCAAAATTCATAACCTGCAGTTATACTCAACCAAAAAAAATATAATCCTTACCAATCTAGAAAGCTCAAGAAAACACTATAACTCTTGTTCAGATCATATGTTCAGATTCGTCTAACAAGATGGTAAAAAAACAGATAAGATCCTAAACTATCATAATTGTCGCCACCGGAAAACAGCAATAAAAGAATGACTCTATCTCCCAGAATACTACGGCTATGAGGCTGATCTTGGATTGAAAAGAAAGATATTGAGGTGCTCTACAAAAGTTTCCATAGTGGCAAAAATTATTAAGGCCATTAAGGTACCCAAAAACGAGAGATGAACCGATCCGCTTTCGGCCGACAGATTTCAGAACGTGGACAAGATTGATCTCATGATTTTTCTCCCAACAAACGGCCTCTAGTCAGCGATTTAATCCACACAAAGTTAACCAAATTTAGTGGATTAAAACATGACATCTCACCTTGGCTATTTCCCCAAGTTAGGGGAGCAGGAATCAGTTGGGGAAAAGTTAGTCTACACCCAAGATGCAGCTCTTCTTGATCCTCTTCTCCTCCTAAACCTTTTTTTCTCCTTTATCCCTTGATTATTGCTGCTATGGAGGTGGTTCTAGAGAGGAGAGGTGCTGTGGAGAGGAAGAGAGGGCGGCTATTGGGCTGGCCAGGTGATGGTTCACGGTGGGGAGAGGGAAGGAAAGAAGAAGGGAAATATATATATATATATATATATATATATATATATATATATATATATATATATATATATATATATATATATAAAGGAAACCCACATTTGTCCACGCCAAGGGTTGAGAGTAGGACACCGAGCAACCAAGGACGGTGGATGTAGCTACGCATTTACTACTGCTGTCCAGTAGTTTCTCTTCCTTTCTAAAAAAAAAACTTTCCATATTAAAAAAAAAAATCTTTTTTTAAGGCTTTCAATCTGGGGTATTACATTCTACCCCCCTTAAGAGAATTCGTCCTCGAATTCTGCCATTTCTATGATAGAAACCAATAGAATGGTAAACCCGACATAACTTTACAAAACTCACCGGTGTCAAATAGTTCTGGATACTCCTTACGCATCTGCTCCTCAAGTTCCCAAGTCGCTTCACGTTCAGTCTGATTCGTCCATAGAACTCTCACATATTTGATAATCCTTGTCCTTAGCACACGATCTGATGATTCTAAAATACGCACTGGGCGACACTTCACCGTCAAGTCTTGCTCCACCCGAATTGACTCTAAGTCGATCTTATGCTCGGGATCCTGCAAATACTTTCTCAACATAGAGACATGGAAGACATTATGAACTCCCTTCATCGACTCAGGCAACTGCAAGCGATAAGCCAAGCTACCAACCCGGGCTATGATATCAAAAGGTCCAATGTACCTCGGGCTAAGCTTCCCGGTAGTACCAAATCGCACAACACCCTTACTAGGCGATACTACGAGAAGAACCCGATCACCCACTGCAAACTCAAGGTCTCGCCTTCTGACATCTGCATAGCTTTTCTGGCGGCTCTGAGCGGCCAATATATTCTGACGTATCTCTCGCACCTTGTCAGCTGTCTGTTGAATCCAACTTGGACCAACTAAAGACCTCTGTCCCAATGTTTGCCAACACAAAGGTGAGATACATCTTCTACCATATAAAGCCTCATATGGTGCCATCTTTATACTAGCATGATAGCTATTATTATAAGCAAACTCTGCCAAAGCTAGATGATCCTCCCAACTGCCCTTCCAAGAGAGGACACAAGCACGTAGCATGTCCTCCAAGGTCTGGATAGTGCGCTCAGACTGACCATCAGTCTGAGGATGAAAAGCCACACTCATGTCAAGCCTCGTCCCCAAAGCGCTTTGCAAACTCTCCCAAAAATTAGAAACAAATTTGGAGTCTCGATCTGAAATGATAGACTTTGGCACACCATGCAACCTCACTATCTCTTTCATATACAAGGGGACTAAGTCTGGAGCAGAATCTGTGGTCTTCATTGGAATAAAGTGAGCCACCTTAGTGAGTCTATCCACAACAACCCAAATTGCATCTTTACCTCGAGGAGAACATGGTAAACCAACCACAAAATCCATAGTGATATATTCCCACTTCCATTACGGAACCTCTAGGGGCTTCAATAATCCTGCGCAGGGCCTCTTATGCTCGGCCTTTACTTGCCGACACACACGCAAGAAGCTACATACTTGGCAATATCTACTTTCATCCGCTTCCACCAAAAAACTCTGTTTCAAATCACGATACATCTTAGTCTCACGGATGCACCGTATAGGAGTGCGATGCGCTTCCCTCAAAATATCCATCTTCACCTCCTCAGTTTACGTGGCACACACAAGCGACCATTGAAAAATATAGTGCCATCATCCTCCATACTAAAGTTGCGAGGTTCCCCCCCTGGATGCGCTTGCAAACAGCTTGGGTAGGCGATCTTCCAACCGAGCCACTCTCACTCTCTCTCTTAACGGTGGTGAATTAACAATTCGGTCTCTCCTCGCGTGCAACACCGATATAGCGTAGAGAAATACCCATGCGGTCCAAGTCACCAATCAATGTCATGCATACTTTAGGAACACTGTCCCCTTGAGAGCATCGGCAACAACATTTGCCTTTCTGGATGATCTTGAATAGTCAAGTCATAATCCTTAATCAGCTCTAGCCACCTCCTCTGTCTTAAGTTTAGCTCCTTCGGTGAAAATATACTTGAGACTCGATGGTCTGTAAAGATATCACAAGACTCACCATAAAGATAATGCCTCCAAATCTTCAATGCGAATACCACCGCCGCCAACTCCAAATCATGTGTAGGATAATTCACCTCGTGCCTCCTCAAGCGTGCGGAAGCATAAGCGATCACCCTACCTTCTCGCATGAGCACACAACCAAGTCCAATACGAGGCATCTCGTATATACAAGAAAAACGCTTGCCACTCTCGGGCAAAACCAAAATAGGAGCATTCACCAATCTCTCCTTTAGAGTTTGAAAGCTCACCTCACACTCTCGTCCAAACAAAAGGAGCACCTTTCATAGTTAACTTTGGTCATAGGCTTTGCAATAGTAGAGAAATCTGAACAAATCGACGATAATATCCGGCAAGGCCAAGAAAACTACGAACATCCGTGACGGTAGTCGGTCTCTCCCACTTTCGACCACGAAGAAACATTCTTAGGATCGGCCCGTGATTCCATCTTGATTAATAACATGGCCAAGAAAAGAAACCTCGAGAAAAGCCGTAAAAGCACACTTCTTCGGTTTGGCATAATATTTGTACTCCCTTAGCTTATCCAAAACTAAACTTCAAAAGGTGCACCTCATGCTCTTCCTTAGTTTTAGAATAAACCAAGATATCGTCAATGAATACCACAACAAATACATCCAAGTATGGGTGCAACATCTCGTTCATGGCTTCCATGAAAACAGCGAGGAGCATTTGTTAGTCCAAATGACATAACAACATACTCAAAATGCCCATACCTCGTACTAAAAGCCGTCTTCTCAATGTTTTCCTCCTTAATCCTCAGCTGGTGATATCCAGATTGTAGATCAATCTTGGAGAAAACCTTGGCACCCTTTAACTGATCAAACAACGCATCAATACGAGGCAATGGGTACTTGTTCTTGATTGTCACCCCGATTCAGCCCTCTATAATCCACACAAAGCCTTTTGGTCCCATCCTTCTTCTCCACAAAAATCACAGGTGCAGCCCAAGGAGAAACACTTGGTCTAATAAATCCCTTCGCTAGAAGATCATCAATCTGCTTCTTCAATTCAGCTTGCTCGACGGGTGCCATCTTGTAAGGAGACTTAAAGATGGGCTGAGTTCCAGGAATCAATTTAATCTCAAAGAGAGGTTCCCTTTTAGGAGGCAAGCCTGGCAACTCAGTAGGGAAAACATCTGGATACCGACACACTATAGGAATGTCATCTATGCACAAGATAGATTCTTTACCCTCACACATAGCCCATAGAAAACCTGACTTCCTCGACCAGCGATCAGGAAAGAGACAACAAAGCAATGCAAGGGAATACTTCAAAGCACATCCCTGAAAGGCTACCTCATTCCCTGAAGGTGCTTGAAGTGAAACTGTCTTCCAAAAACAAGAGATGACAGCCTGATACTGAGAAAGCCAGTCCATCCCAAGGATAACATCAAATGAATCGAGAGGTATAATCACTAGATTAGCCACAAAATCCTCATCTGCTATGCTAATACGACAACCAGGACAAACAAAAGTACTAGATAGAGGTCCCTTAGCAGAATTGATTGTAATTGCTTGACTAATCCGTTGAACCAGAGCATACCCGATCACGACCCACAAACCCCTCCGAGACAAAAGAGAAACTAGCTCAGAATCAAAAAGGACATATGCATCATGAGAATCAACGGAGATAGTACACGTCACCACATCACCACGATCACGCCCGTCGGTCGAGGGCATAGCATAAGTCCCGGTCGAAGTAGAGGGCCCCGTGGGCGGGGGGTGTAGCGAGCCCCATCGCGGGCGAGGGAGTGGAAGCTCGAGAAACCAATATGCACCACCGAGGCGGGTGCAAGTGAATGCCCGCCCATGGAAGTCAATGGGGAGCTGGTAGAAACCGCTGCCGCGGGGGGTGCGGTAAGAACTGTACCACCGTGTGGTGCGGGTAAGAACTGTTGTGCTTGTGAACTATTAGCCAACATGTGAGCGAACCATCTTGACGACTAGCTGCTTGTAAGAAACTTGCTCCCATCGACCTTGCTATTAGGATTCTGCCAAGACACCACCTCCTTGTGGTCTTCCTTGCCCACACCTAGAGCACCCGACCAATCCACTTTGGCGATCCGTAGCGCCGATGAGCATCACCACATCGGAAACAGACCAAGCCCATGCCCGGCTTCACAATAGCTCGGTACGAACCGAACTACCACCGAAGCACCTCTGAACCACGAGGCGAGAAGAGCTACCACCATAAGGATGGTGACGGCGGTGCTTGTCCTTCCTTTGCATAGGACCTCCAATCCGCTATTCGCCTTTGATCCTTTTGACTCTGTTGATCTCTAGCTCCACCTCCCGGCTCTAAGCTCTTGGTGAACTCATCTTGCACCTCAACTCCCAAAGCACTCTCAACAAGCGGCGAAAGTCCACTATAGGGAAAGCACCAAGAACACGTCGAATAGATGCCTTCAAGCCTTGCCTAAAAATCCTTGCCTTCTCATACTCATCATGCGCCACATGAGGAACAAAACGCACAATTTGGTTGAAAGCGGTCTCATACTTCGCCGCCACGTAACCCTTTCCCTGATGGCACCTCTCAAGCTGAGTCTTCATCTTATCCACAAAAACAATAGGGTAGAACTTCCTCTCAAACTGACCAACAAACTCCTGCCAAGTTATAGGACTAGATGTAGCATTCCGAGAAGATATCACATTCCTCCACCACACAAGAGCCTCACCCTTCAGCAGTTGTCCAGCATAGCGAACCCAATCTGAAGGAGGAATCTGGAAGGCCTCTAGTTTGTCAGTCACAGTGGCAAGCCAATCTGCGGCCTCAACTGGAGCACCATTACCAGCAAAAAGCTCTAGATGCAAACCACACCACTGTCTCAAGTCCAATGGACGCTGAACATTCCTTCCAGCAGAAGAATCACTGCCACCATCACTGTTATTAGGAGAATGCTCACTAGCATCATCACCTCCACCATCACCATCACCACTAGGAGCAGCCTGACGGAGAGCATTCAACTCTGCTCGCATAGCTTGCATCTCTGCTAAAATTGTTGCCATGTCCTGAGGAGCCTCGGGACCACGACCACCACGGCCACCACGGCCAGCACGGGTACGGCCACGGCCTTGAGGGGCCTCAGGAGCAGCCTCATTCTCACCTCGTCCCCCACGAGCACGACCACGACCCCGACCACGGCCTCGGCCTCGTGCCATCTACAACCCACACAACAATATCAACACATCAATATAGCAATAACAAGTCACAAGGTTGAAAAGGACAAGACAAAACAAATACAATACATAACACCCTCCCCATCCTACCAAGTGCAAGTGTGTCAAGTTTTAGTGATTCAATATTTTAGCACAACAACTTAAGCCTAGAACCTATAACCTAGGCTCGATACCAACCGTAACACCCCTAACCACAATTAAACAAGACGCCACCAAACAAGCTAAAATAAGCCAACAAGGAAAAAAAAATTGGCAAAGCATCTCCCCAAGTACTTGGGTTCAAGCGGAAGCAACCACACATGAGGACATACATGATTTCAAACTATCAAGTTATAACAACTTAAAAAGGGCATATAACCATCATCGGATCTAGGAAACAGGCTAACATGATCCACCAGTCTGAAATTAAGATTCACCAAACTCAAGCACTATTTATATTACAACACAGGCTTATTATATTAAGGCTTGCATGAGCGTGCGATGTATGCCGCTACATTTCCCACCCTTCAAGCAAGATCTACTCAAGAACCCGAAAAGATAAAGAGGGTGTGAGATATGAAATCTCAGCAAGCAAACTACCTTAAGCGGGTTCTTAAAACATGGATTGGTTAAACATCACTTTTGAACAGCGTAGTAAAAGATACATCAATATATTAGGTATATCAATATATAAGATACATCATTTGCTCCATAGAAAGTTCAAATGTACTTCAAAAAGTGCATATGCAAATGATAGAATGCAATGCAAACGTGAACGATGCAATGCGGTGCATGACTTCACTTCTACCTACACATCCCACAAAGAGGGGGAGTGAGGGCTGCAACCACAATGCTTATCAATAATGCGTTCTTTGTCGGTATTTACCGCACCAATTTGGCTACGGTTTCTTCAAATGCATATCAACGGGAAGAGTGCAAATGCAAATGTTGCATTGTGCGTAATTGATGTACTTCATAGTTCAACAATTGAACCACAAGATGTGAATTCATATACTTCAAGGTAAGCAAACCGAACTTAAAATTTCAGTGTGAGATCTTTGAAATCAAGTGGAGATAATTCAAATAACTAAGCTAAGGCATGTGGACCACATCGCCACGTTTACTTGCCTCAAGACGGCGATGCAAAACGTGAGCTAAGGGCGATCCAACGGTGCACCACCTGTTCACATAACATCACCTCGGATAATAAACTCAACAAACATTCACAACCGACACATAAATCATTTCTACGACTGCACTACCGTTTCCCCCAAAGCGGCGATCGAACTAACAACCAACAGAAGCAACCCTTCTTCACATTTTCACCGAGGATAAATTACTTACACAAAAATTATGATACTTTAGCAGAAGATGGCAAACACAATTATATACAACTTTGATATAGCACAATCTAGCATTTGAGATCTCTAAAATGGCATAAACAACCTCTCGAATCCAACTAAACTTTTTCGATGACTCAAACAGGGGCAGCAGTCTTCCAAAATTCATAACTGCAGTTATACTCAACCAAAAAAATATAATCCTTACCAATCTAGAAAGCTCAAGAAAACACTATAACTCTTGTTCAGATCATATGTTGATTCGTCTAACAAGATGGTAAAAAAAACAGATAAGATCCTAAACTATCATAATTGTCGTCACGGAAAACAGCAATAAAAGAATGACTCTATCTCCCAGAATACTACGGCTATGAGGCTGATCTTGGATTGAAAAGAAAGATATTGAGGTGCTCTACAAAAGTTTCCATAGTGGCAAAAATTATTAAGGCCATTAAGGTACCCAAAAAAACGAGAGATGAACCGACTGCCTTTCGGCGACAGATTTGAACGTGGACAAGATTGATCTCATGATTTTTCTCCCAACAAACGGCCTCTAGTCAGCGATTTAATCCACACAAAGTTAACCAAATTTAGTGGATTAAAACATGACATCTCACCTTGGCTATTTCCCCAAGTTAGGGGGAGCAGGAATCAGTTGGGGAAAAGTTAGTCTACACCCAAGATGCAGCTCTTCTTGATCCTCTTCTCCTCCTAAACCATTTTTCTCCTTTATCCCTTGATTATTGCTGCTATGGAGGTGGTTCTAGAGAGGAGAGGTGCTGTGGAGAGGAAGAGAGGCGGCGGCTATTGGGCTGGCCGGTGATGGTTCACGGTGGGGGAGAGGGAAGGAAAGAAGAAGGGATATATATATATATATATATATATATATATATATATATATATATATATATATATATATATATATATATATATATATATATATATATATATATATATATATATATATATAAAGGAAACCCACAACTGCCCACGCCAAGGGTTGAGAGTAGGACACCGAGGCAACCAAGGGCGGTGATTTGTAGCTACGCATTTACTACTGGCTGTCCATAGTTTCTCTTCCTTTCTAAAAAAAAAACTTTCCATATTAAAAAAAAAATCTTTTTTTAAGGCTTTCAATCGGGGTATTGTGTAATCTACCCTTAGGATGGAATTGCCGTAATAAAGGACTCCATGCAACAAGGTAGCAACAAAAGAAGGCTATAGGCATTTTGAAGAGGCAATGCAATAGTAAGTCACAACACTTGTATTCTTTCATACGCACAACGCATACATATCAAGTTTGACCTCTGAGTTGTTGACACTCTTGAATTTCATACGAGCTTACAAGAAATACTTGGCCGATTGTTGGCATTTCTTAAGCGTCCAGCGCTAGTATTAGCAATGACACCAAGGAATACCTTAACGATAGTTCGAACGTTCTGAGAACAAGTCCGCGAAAGCGCCTGAGAATTATTGTCGTAGCATTTCACCGGGAGTATTCGGGTATCGTTCATTTATATTTTCCCAAGGGAAGGCATGGTGATAGACTCTAGCATGGACATGGACAAGATAACATGTTTGCATAATAAACCAATTCTCAATACAGGGGTAAGTGATGATAGGTTTTAAGATAGTGTGATCACACACTTGAGCCAACCCTTAAGGATAAAAGGGAAAACAAAGAATAAAAGAATGATCCTAAGTGGAGTAGGCATGTTCTAGTATAATTGTGCTAAGAACAAGTTAATGATCATACAAGGTATACAGACAGAGTAAGATGGACGAGGAGATGCCCACAGCTGGTCTGTCAGCCAATAGACACTTTCAGAACTCCTACTCAATACCCGGACGTGGAGGAGTGCTAGGGACGGACAGGGCTGTCACCACCTGCCGCCTACCTCACTACCGTAGGGCACCGACATATATCCGAAGGCTCCTGTGCACCCGGGCTCCATGCTTGCATGTACTAAGGAACTACCCACATCCCCTAGGACTCGACCCTACGGATCAACGAGCTAGAACATGGGCAAACCCGAAGGTACGACAGAGACCGCCATCTAAACTCCATGTTATATATATATGAATGATTAAGCATAAAGTTCTATATGACGGAATCATAACATAGAAACTATAGTCTAGTTCATATGCAATGATTATGTCAAAAGAACAACATGTTATGATCATAACATACAAACCATATGCTAGTTCATAAGTCAAGATTATAACATGAGAACAATACTCTAGTTCTATAGCACAACTATAATAATAAGATGAGAACAAGACTTTGGAATAAATCATATTTGTATTCATACCGAGATACTTCTCCAAAGTACAAGCTCTCTAATGAAGCTTTGCCTTGCTCACCAACTAAACTAATTCTAAACTAAAGATTACAAGTGGAGAGGAAGGATGGCTCTTGTGTGATGATGATCAATGAGGGGGGGAGAGCATCTCCTTTTATAGGTAGAGGAGAGGGGGCTCCATGGAAAATGTCTCTCCCTACTTGGAAGGTACAAACTGACCTCCTATAGGCGGTTTGAATAAAATATTCACCAAAGCACCCACCAAAAACCGCCATTGCAACGTCGGTCTGAGGCCGCCGCCAAATTTGGGCGCGAACCGCCTCGGGTGGGGGCCTGGCTGGACCAAGGGGTCCGGCCGCACCCGGCCGAAACCGTTCGCGACCAATTTTCTCCGGTCGGTTGGTGGATGGGCCCGACCTGGAATAGGGGGTGCTTTGGTCCAATTTGGTCTTGAGTTGGGCTTTCTCTATTCCCCTTTGATTGCGCATTTCGGGGAATGTGTATTATGTTTTTGTGCTTTGTTCTTTGTTTGGCGTCTTTTCACTTGATTCCCTATATAAGTCCTCAGAAAAACATATTTCTCGGAATACAAGTGGAACTAGGTCAATAGTAAAGGTATATGTGTCATAGGTTTGCAAGTTTCCCTTGAAAAAAGACATTAGTTGGCGGTATAAAATGGTCGATAACGACCGCCAACAAGTCCCCAAGCTTAACCTTTGCTCGTCCCCGAGCAAATAGCTAAGTGCTTGGTTGTTGATCAGGAGTTGCTACTATGACGATATAATTCAAAATGTACCATACTTATAACAAAGTATTCTTCCTCGGTTTAAATAAGTTGGCATTTTTATCCACCCTTTATTGCTTGAATCATGTGGGGCTTATAACTTTGCCAAGTTCTTGAGTGGTTGCAAGAAAGAATGGTTATAACGGAAACACTAGTCATTCATTCTTTGATCAACCATCGTCGAGGAGGTTTTGTAAGATTTTGAGAAATAAAAACAAGTTCCTCAAATGATTTCACTCGATCACTCATTTTGTATTGGATTTTAACAGAGCATAACCTCACTTTTTGGTGGCCTACCACTACAAGGCTTTTGAGTGGAGTTTTAGGTAGGTAAAAGTGGGGCATACACGTATCACTTGTATTCTTTGGTCAAAAACCAAACCACATGGATATGCAAGTCATAAACCTTGATCAAGATGTGCAAGTGTGTGGAATATGTGGGTGTAAATATTTTTTGATACTCCTTGCTACACGATTCTCTTGAAGTGGTAATGCTTTTGGAAAAAGTATGGGCTATCTTTTTTTTTCTTTTCTTTTCTTTTTTTTTTTGGACGGGCTTCTTTGGCATGTCATCTTTTATTTGGTTGGACACATGTCCATTTTTTCTCTCATGCCCCTTGGCATGGAATTTATTTTTTTTTTTTAGCATAGCTCATATCTTTTTCTTTTGGCATATGAAATATTTGGAAGAATGGAGTAATTATTTTTGGTGGACGAAAAAAAGGTGCATGTTCAGCGCAACTCTCGATGTAAGAGTTGGCTTTATTTGGTGGGTGTACGTGTTTCTTAATCACGGGAGTATGACAAGTATCTCAACATAGGTTACAAACAATTTGACACAACTCAAAGTTCAACAAGCAAACATATGACTAAGGTTTTGAATCAAGTAAAGCATGTCATATGGCTCGGTGGGTATTTATGATCATTGAGGAACTTTTGAGTTTTGATTTTTAAAATAAATCTCGGATGTCAAGTTTCTCTTAGAATAAACTCATAGCATAATCCATTTGTACCATATCATATCGGGCAACTACTTAGAAAAAGGATCATGTATTTGTAAACCCACAATTTTCAAGTGTTTAGGATGAGACATTTTTAGCCAACAAACTTAGACATTGGGGAATACAAAGTTATAAACTAGGCACAAGTGAATTATAGACAGAGCAACTATTCATCATGTCAACTTGGGAAAAACTAGCATTCCTTAGTCACATATAAAAGTGGAATGATTTTTTATCTCATATCTCATCATTTATAAGATAATTAAAAATGTGAGATACAAGTTACCTTTCTAGGAGTCCTCCCCCAAGCTAGCTTGTGACTTACCTTTTCGTGATGATGATGCTAGTCGGTGCACGCCATGGCCTGATTTGTTGTTTATGGCCGCCTTTGAGCGTGCTTGGAGGCTCCCCCAAGCTTGTCTTTGGATGATATCAAAATAACAGGACAAATATACTTGGGGTTGAAAGGTTTATTATTATAAGTCATTATTATATTCAAGTTTTACCAAACAAATTTTCATCTCATTTGTCATCTTCTAGACTTACCCTCATGAAGTTGATAAGTTCCTACAGGGGTTAGTCCATATGATCAACAGAACTCTATACTAGCAATTTTTGTTCAATCATCGGACTAGACGCCATGTCTAATTTGATTAAGGCAAACTTGTTGACCTAAGCACCATGCTTAATTCAAAAAGCCTATGGAAATATGATCATTACATCTAAACTAAGCACCATGCTTAATTTAGGGGATGTACGACCAACCTCCAAACCAAAACATACTAATATAAAGAAAGGAAGTATGAAAGATAAACAAGATTCATTCAATAGAGATGAAGATATTGAAAGGTAAGCAATAATTTTTATAATTATTTTTATTACCAAAATTTATTATGATGGAGATTTATTATGAAATAAATAAATGATAACTACCGATTTACCTTCGCAAGGGCTCACCTTTTTTAAAGTCCGTTGAGTGGGACTCTTCTCCCTTCATTTTCTTCCTGGTGGAGGTACATCTATGTCGGGAGAAGTCGATGCGGATCTTGATCCTTCTCGCCTACCATACCGCTTAACATGTTTTTGGGGTTGCTTTTTGGGCTGTTTCTTTTTAGTATTTTTATGCATGTTGAACCCATTGAACGGGCATCTCATTGTTTTTCCATGCATATGGAAACTAACATGCCCAGATCCTATGTGTAGGACTACATTAGTAGTGTTAAGAAATGGTCTCCCAAAGATTGGAGCTTCTTTGTTGTGGCCCATGTCTAGTTTGACGAAGTCCATGGGGATGTATGTGTCTTGAATGTTCACCATAATGTCCTTTGCTACTCCCTCCAGGCTTTCTTAGTGAATTATCTCGCCATCTGCAGTTGAAAATCTACAATGGACAAAGGTCCACCTAGTATTTTATCATACAATTACCTTGGACATGATGTTAATGCTTGCTCCAAGGTCGCGAGAAGGCATTGTTGAAGACATGTGGGCCAATTGAGCATGTGATTGTCAGGCGGCCAGGATCTTCCTTCTTGGCAATGATTGGTGGCTTCGCAACATACTCATTGTTTGCCCGACATAGAGGCTTACTGGACCTCGTTGAGACCATATTAACAGATTCGAGAGAAGTTTTAGGTTGCCCCAAAATCTTTTCCGAACCCCCAAATGTGTAAAGCAAATGTAAATACGAGCTAAGCGAAGTTTCTACCATTTGATTAAAGCTCATTTGGTTCTTGATACAAGAAGTTAAACTTTCTATTTTAGAATTCATATCTTTAATCATTTTATCACTAAGCATTAACTTCTTAGTCAAATTTTCAATTATTTTTGCTTGACTTGAAACCGGGTTTTTCAAGGAAAGGTAATTTGAACTTGAATTGGATTTTGAATTACCTCCTTGGTTGTGTAGGTGCGATTTGGTTAGTCCACCCATAATGGCCTCCTTGTTGGCTGAACCCGTTGTTGCCGTAGGTGGTGTCTCCATGGGTTTTGGGGCAGTCGTTCCCGAATGGCCAACATTGCCACGAACTTCACATGTCATATGCGAAGTCTATGGCCTTGACGATGCCATACGTTGCTTCTTTTTCCATGGCACATTTGTCAAGCTTTTTCAATAGGAGATCCATTGTTGTAGTGTGCACATCCATCTCCTCCATGGTGTGCATGCCTTCTTGTTGTTTGTCCAAACTTTCCTCTCCCCAACTATGATTGGACACCATTTTCTCGATAAGAGTCGTAGCTCTTTTCGACGGTTATGGAGAATACACTCTTGGAGGAACAAGTGTAACATGCACGTTTGGGGACCTCTAGATGTCGGCACTCCCCCATATTTGTAACTTAAACTTTAGAATCGGTGGTGTGTTTGTAATATGAACTAAGTCTTATGAGTTTGTGAAAGATGTGATATGAATGTCCAAATGTGATGCATGTTTATGATTTGTGCAAATATTCTCTCGATTTTATCATTTTATAAGCATATATTCTCTCGGTTTATCATATTTTATATTTTATAATATTTTTGAATTATTTTTTAAATCTGGAAAACCTTAACCATGGTGGTTATTTAAAGAAAAACCGCCACGGTTAATCGATTAACCGTGGCGGTCAAGATAAAAACCGTCATGGTTAATGGATTAACCGCGGGCGGTCGGATCGCCACGTTAATCGGCCGATTAACCGTGGCCTTAGCTTTCGTGGCGATTTTAAAAACCGCCACGGTTAATCTCAGAAAACCGCCACGGTTAAGAATTTCTGTAGTAGTGTTCCTATTTTTATGGTCTCAAGGAATCACTGAAATTGGTTGCGACATCTTGACCTCCATGGTTTGGTGTACAAAATGATGATTTATCGACTATCATGTCTCTCCATGAACCTAGCTAAAGTTCCAATTTTGTGATATTTATTTGGACTCGATCGGGCTAGCTTGACTTTTTCCTTAATCTATAGAATTTACTAATTTAGATTAGAATTATTGGCTGTGGGAAAGATAAAATATCAACTTTTTGTGAGGAAAACATGTCGCTTTTTTTAAAAAAAAGCATTTGGTACAATTTTTCATTTACTAGCAGGGCTTTCAGCCATTAAAAATCCCTCACCTGTTATTATGTTGAACCATTTGGACAATCACCTATTTCAGTCAAGTCTACTGATAGGGTCATGCACTCAAGTGTTGCTTTCGTGTGACCTGAAACTAAAAATTCGTTGGTGGACTTTGTAGACAGGAGTGCACATGGTAGTGCTGAGCCCTCGACAGCTTTTTTCTTTCTTGTTTGTTTTTTCAGTGTCCTGATTTAGACCCCCTGTTACTATGCTTTACTTCCTCTGAACATAATAGACCATGGCCACTGAGTCACTGATGTTGAACTTACACCAAGGGGTTGAGCTAATTTTCACAAGCTCGCAGACGCACCACGCACGTACCTTGTGCGCTCTTGCAAGTGTAAGAAATGGAAGTTTGTTCTTTTTGATAAGGGCGTAACAGACCCATGCGGCCATGCATAATGTGCCACGGCGCGTGTTGGACATTCCAAAATTATCCCATGCTTTTCAGAACTCAGCAGTATATATATACGCGCTATTTAATTTTGATTGGGTTTTCATCGTCCTGCAGGTCGTGCGACTATTAATTATGTCCAACTGTAACGTAACGGGAGTGTCAGGTGTTATGGACAAGCATGAGTCTGTTTTTTTTAATCCTTAACATTCTATGGTGTTGCATTAATAGGCTCAAGCTCAACCAAATCGCGAGCAGCCAAACTTTTTACAAGCTCAGGGAAGGGGTCAGTCCAAACACAGAACTGGCCCGGGCCCCAACTCATTTCCAAAGAGGCTAGCTCGTGCGCGGGAATGGGGAATTATAAATAAATTTGGTTCAGTACATATGAAAGATTAAAAATATTTTATCCAAATTTTTTCATCATTATCTTCTGCTCGATCTGGTTACTTTTCTCTAAGCAGAACAGATCGAGCCCTGTTGAACACGGAAACTAAATTGTTGTCCTTATGGACAATGCTTAGGTGCATCCCTACCTTTGTAGATCGATAATGGTCATAAATTGGCCTCCCGCCGATGAAATTGACGCTTGTCATCACAACCTCATTGTAGAAATCATTGAATAATAATACTGACAAAACATGTAGAAGCCGCTGGAGTTATATCCGTCTCTACAAAACAACCTTTTGTACAGGTGTTGTCTAGTCTCTCCTCTAAATTGATTGATTTCAAATGAAATCATCGTCAACTGCAAAGTAGATAACTCTTTAAGATCTATTGTTTTGATTTTTATCATTCCTCCAAGTCACAGAACCGAAATTATAAGTATCTAAGTGCGAAAATTCAATCACGAAAGTGATCAAACCCCGACTTGACTCCTTATAACTCTCCGTGAATCGAAATCTTGCAGGATTTCAAACCAACAATCGTCAACCAAGACCGTAGTGATATAGCGAACAACAACAACTGCTACACATTTTTACAAAGAAGTACACAGAGGATACAACATAGTTCAGAGTACTGAAATTATTACAAGTTCAGTTTGCAGTAGCAGAAACAAACTAGTTTTGAAACATAGTTCTCACATAAGAGTTACAGAGCCAGGTAGGATCATATATCACAACAGCATAAGGGAAGGGATATGGACTTGCAACACCCGCTGTAGAACACATCATCTGCAACAGGTGGGAAATAAACCCTGAGTACGAGGATTACTCAGCTAGACTTACCCGTCATAAACCAAAAATAAATGATTCCAAGGATTATGCATGGCTTTATAGAGTGGGGCTAGCTTGTTTCTTTGCATAAAAGCTCAAAGCAAGTAAGCATTACTTCATTATTAGCATCATGTTATTATTATCACTTAGCATCTAAGTTTGCATCTAGCCTATCATAGCTTGCAAGAATTATAAACAAACAACACCTTTGACCATGAAAGGTACAACATATCATGAGTCCAGCAGGAACCCATACAAGTTGAGCATCATCACAACCTTTCCTTTGATCCTTATTATTATTAGTGTGCTACATGGAGATAATCCATCAAGTACTCACTATCCAGGAGCGATGGCGACTCGAATCGATTACTATCCAGCTGGGGAATTATTCCTAACACTCACCCAGCAAGTCCCGCTAAGGATAGCCATAGATAACCTTTCATCAGCTCAAGAATTGGGGGTCCGATCGGCGCCGCACTCTCAGGGGTCATCGGCGTGCCGGTAACAATAGGAATTGTAACACCATACCCACAGTCCACGTGCGATCCCCTTCCGAGCCGCACTTTGTACCTAACGATTTCTCGGCTTGAGTTTTGGTGTACTCAGGTTCGCGGTCGACAACCTCGGGTCGGCCAACTAAGTGATAGGCTGCGTTCAATATTGTTAGGAAAGGCTCCAAGGTCAAGTCCTTAATCGACACAGATGGGACTACATGACACTTAGGACCCTCCATGTCCCCGTAGCCTCCACTTTTCCACCCGGTCTCCTAAATTTGTTTATAAAATACATGGTACAACCATGATATGATCACATATCCAATTAATTCCTTTGTTCACCTATCTCTCGCAAGAGACATTATCCCCTGACTTCTACTGTTTAAAGCTTAACTAAGCATCTAAACGATCCCTGTACTAAATAGGTTATCAGGTAATATTTAGTGGACAAGGATGGATATATATGCAACAAGTGTTTCCAAGCAATTCCTATAACTTAATGTGATAAACAACATAAAATGACTCAAGTGAATTTATAAAACATAGGACATAGGGATGTGTTGACACCTCTTAAGCTATATATTTATAACTCAACTAAACATGAAATAAGGGTATAAAATGAATATATACATAGATTAGGGGCTTTACTAACATAGTTCCACAAGTTTTGGTGATTTATATCTTTTAGGGACTTAACAGGTAAATGCTTAGGTAAAAACCCGAGTTTGCACCCCATATGATAAGGAGATTAATCAGTGATGAATTTCAATCCAAAATACGAATCAAAACATTCTAGAAGACACCAGAAGACACCGGGAGAAACCAGAAATGGTTGTGCAACAAGATCCCGGTGATCGCCAGAAGATTCATGGCGACCGCCAGGTGGGACCCACCTGTCAGCCTCATCTTCTTAGGTCGGTTTCTAACCGACATTGAGGTTGTATCTATACCATTGCTGAAGGTCGGTTTGATCCAAGGGTCCATATTCATCGACCATGGCTATATAAGGATGACCCCTACCTCTTGACTGAGAATGAATATCATTATTCATCAGACTCAACCTCTGATCAACAGCTAAAGCCATACCTCTCTAATTAGAAGAAGAGCTTAGATCAAGTTGAGTGAGATAGTTAGAAAGTTGAGAGATTAGATCTTAGTACCCCACGAGAGTGACTAGATCTATTCTTGAGAGATAAAGAGTGAGTAGAGGAGAAGAAGGGGAAGTACCGGATCATCGGTGACTCCTCTACGCTTGTACCTCCGAGATCAAAGGCCTTGAGGCACCTGATCTTGAGACTTCTTTAGTGGATCAACCTTATATTTTAGTAAGTTCCTTGCTTATATTTTCTTTTGGTTTACGACTCTTTTATTAGAGTACTTTGATTCTTGTCGCTCTTGAATTAAAGTTGCTACCCCTAGTGCAAGCGCGGTGTTTGGACTAGATAGCTCGTAAATACACCCTACCTTAGGAGCGTGGTAGTTCGTGGTAGTGACTGTACCATTGATTCCTTTGGAGTCCACATCCCGTTGGATAGGCCAAGTAGGACCTTGTTTTTGGAGGATTGCACGTTTCGTCCTCGCTTTCCTTTGAGTATGTCCCCATTAAGAAATATCTTCAAGCCTTACAAGGATATAAACTAGACAACCATAGACATCTTCTCAACCTTTATATTCTCCAGACCTTTCTACAGTCTCAGGGATTTAGTTTAGGCTCACTATTCTCACACCTTTCTCCCCTCGTGGATTCGATATTTAAAACCCTCTCCGGGTGAAGTGCTCACCAGGTATCCGTTAAAACTATGGATTATTTATAAATATTTACGTGGGATAACTTTTACCAACAAGCATTTCGGCGCCATTGCCGGGAGAACGGTTCTCGAACACGTTAGCATAACTAAATCTTGTATCATATCCTTAGTATAGATTTTTCTTTTTATCTTTTGACCACTATCCAAATGGATACCACCCCCCTTTACCAATACTTGGCACCCATGGAGCAAGCTTATAGACCTGTGTTATCTTTTAAACCTATCCGTGCGGGTCTTATGAGTTTAAGCCCTAGGTTAATAGAGATGGTCCAAAATCATACATTCCCGTGAGAATTAGGTGAAAACCCTTTCCTTCATCTCCAAACTTTCAACGAGACATGTAAGTGCCTCCATATTGAAGGCATGTCCCCGAAACCATCCGGCCTGGGACGCTATTTCCATTCTCTTTGAAAGGAAAAGCTCGCCAATGGTACAATCTAAAAAAAAAAAAGAGAATGGGAGGCGAATCGGGAACTTGTTTGACCGACTTTTGTGCAGACTTTTACCCCATGTCTAAATTAGTCGACTTTAGGCTCTCGATCCTATCCTCTAAACGAGAAGGATAATGAATCTTTGAGTGCCTACCGAGGAGCGTTTTGATCTTCTTTCCAAATCCGGACCTAATCTAGCCATACCGGACTATGTTCTAATTCAACATTTTTATATTGGTGCGAATAGAAAATCTAGAAAACACTTGAACACCTCTACGAATGGATCCTTTATTCACCTTACAATCCCACGAACATTATAGCTGTCCTAAACAAAATAGTGGAAAACAAGGAGGATGATCCAACTGTAGGGAAACACTTAAAAATAGAAGAAATAATAGAAGAAGAAGAAGGATTAGCTGAACCCAATTCCATCCCAAATCCTTTACGACCACCACCGATCCGAGAACCTTTAGAATTAGAAGAACCAGAGGTCACTTCGATCTCGACTTCTTACTCGATATCGAGGATGATCTCTTTTACAGATTATGGAAATACCTCGAGATATCGACTAGAACCTCAGAAGGCCAAAACATCACAACCATATCCTATAGACCTTTCTAACCAATCTCATTTAAAAGGAACCACAGAAGAGCTTGTCTCAATCATAAGTAGCGAATGGTTAGAAGAATCGAGCTTTCCTCCGATGTAATCCGTTTGGATTCACCTTCTGTACCTATTCGTTGCCAAATTGATAAAGACACTTTTGATGCTCTCTACAATCCTATTGTGGGAATAAATATCATGGCATTGTCTTTTGCTCATGAACTTCTCAAAAACATGCAATTAAGTCCCACTACAAAGTTATTACTAAGCCCTTCAGGACAAATTGTCCAAAGCTCAGGAATTCTTTATGTTATACCAATCAAGGTTAATAACATCATGGTACATCTTAGCTTTTATATCTTTGATATCATGGAGTTTGACCTACTGATAGGACAACCAATAGAAAGGCTTACTTTAGGAGGACAACCCGGACAATTAGACATTCGGCTAGGCCAGGATCTTAGACTTTCATTGCCTATAGTCCAAGCCATCCATGCTAAAACCGAGTCTTGTCCGTAACCAGATCCTATGGAGGAAGTTAAAGAGGCTCTCAGAGAATATTTTGTGGAGTCTAGTTATGAGGATTTATTCGAGTTCTTCATTGAAGAGGAGGATGAAAATCCTACCACTTGAGAACCTCTAGATGAATTTGAGAACCCACCTAGACCTCCTATTGAACTTAAACCTTTACCACCAGGCCTCACATATGCTTTCCTCAATCAAGATCCAGAGTCTCCTGTAATCATAAATGATAAACTTACTCCAGAACAGACTCTTAGGTTGATAACTATCCTAGAAAAACATCGCTCAGCCTTAGGCTATTCACTCGAAGACCTTAAAGGAATCAGTCCTGCTCTCTGCACTCATCGCATTCCTACGGATCCAGATATTCCCCCATCTATAGAGCCTCAGCGTAGACTCAACAATGCGATGAGAGATGTACTTAAAAAGGAAGTTCTTAAGTTATTACACGCTGGGATTATATATCCCGTGCCTCATAGCGAGTGGGTAAGCCCCTGTGCAAGTTGTGCCTAAAAAGGGAGGCATGACAGTTGTTAAAAACGATAAGAATGAATTAATTCCTCAAAGAACTGTCACAGGATGGAGAATGTGCATAGACTATAGAAAACTAAACAAGGCTACAAAGAAAGATCACTTTCCATTGCCTTTCATTGATGAAATGTTAGAGCGTTTGGCAAACCATTCTTACTTTTGTTTTCTTGATGGATATTCTGGGTATCACCAAATCCCAATCCGTCCTAGTGACCAGAGCAAGACCACTTTTACATGCCCATATGGAACTTATGCTTATAGAAGAATGTCGTTTGGGTTATGTAATGCGCCCGCTTCTTTTCAAAGATGTATGATGTCTATATTCTCTCGAAATGATTGAAGAGATTATGGAAGTTTTCATGGATGATTTTTTCTGTTTATGGAAAAACTTTTGATGATTGTCTAGAAAACTTAGATAAGGTTTTGCAAAGATGTGAGGAAAAGCACTTAGTCCTTAATTGGGAAAAATGTCATTTTATGGTTAGAGAAGGAATAGTGCTTGGTCACCTAATTTCGTAAAGGGGAATAGAGGTAGACAAGGCAAAAATAGAAGTTATAGAACAATTACCTCCCCCGTGAATATTAAAGGGATAAGAAGTTTTCTAGGCCATGCTGGTTTTTATCGTAGATTTATAAAAAGATTTTTTACATATTGCTAGACCACTTACCAGCCTGTTAGCCAAGGATGCTCCCTTTGTTTTTGATGATGCTTGTCTAAAAGCTTTTGAAACTTTGAAAAAGGCTCTTGTTTTTACGCACACCAATCATCCAACCCCTGATTGGTCTTTGCCTTTTGAAATTATGTGTGATGCCAAATTGACTATCTTTGTGGGGGCAGTGTTAGGACAAACTAAAGATAAGAAGCATCATGCCATTGCATATGCTAGTAAAACTTTTGATCGGGCCCTGGCTTAATTATGCTACCACCGAGAAAGAGTTGCTAGCAGTTGTTTATGCTATAGATAAGTTTAGATCTTACTTGGTAGGAGCTAAAGTGATTGTTTACACTGATCATGCTGCTTTGAAATACTTGCTCACCAAGAAAGATGCTAAACCTCGATTGATAAGATGGATTTTGTTACTCCAAGAGTTTGACTTAGAAATTAAAGATAAAAAGGGAGTAGAAAATTTACATTTGTCGATCATTTGTCTAGAATGCATTTTGAAAAACCATATGAATTACCCATTAATGACTCACTTTCGGGGACGATATGTTCTATCGGATAACCCATACCGATCCCCGGTATGCAGATCTTGTTAATTTTATGGTTGCAGGATATGTAGCACCAGGTGCAGATAAGAAGAAGCTTATGTATGAGAGTCGTCACCACCTATGGGATGAGCCATACCTCTTCAGAGTTTGCTCTGACGGGCTGCTCAGGAGATGTGTGCCAACAGAAGAAGGACTTTTGTGTAACACCCTAGGTGTTAAGCATCTTGAAAGCATGATCATTTGCATAGCATCATCATCATTTCATGCATGAGCAAGTTCATAATAGCATTTACTTCGAGTTGCTCTCATTTCATGCTTGTTTGATCTAGCTACTATAGGATCTTTGCTATAATGATGTTTTGGACCTAGATTATGCCTAGATGTATTTTTTGACATAATTTAGGACCATGTTTGAGCTTGTGTTTCAATTTAGAAAATTTTTATAAAATAGCTCTAGAGTGTCAAACCTCTTTGACCCATTTTGAAACTCCTTTCAAAAGTGCTGGCTAGAATGGTTTTAGCAAAAAGTTTCTATAGATGAAATGAAGTACTTTTTATATAGAGCAAATGATCTTTTATAAGTTTCTTGTGAAAAGGTTTGGAAATGGTTCAAATAGTGCCCAACAGTTTGGGTCAAATTTGAGTCAAATTCAAACTCTGTTTTGACTAGTTTAGTTTGACCTTGCTGTTTTTAATTTTTAGTTTCAAATCTAGGCCGAATTAGAAAAAGTTCATATTGAGAGTTTTGTAGCTTATGAAATTCTCTACAAAGTTGATGTTTTGACTTTTTCCAAATTCCGCACGAATCTCGACGCACAGGCCAAAACCAGGGCTGACTCGAAAAACAGAGTGGGGGGTGGGGTATCGGCGGCTCGCCGGCCGACAGCGCCCGGGTGGCGACGTGGCCGCACGCCCGCCACCGATGTACGGCCTGGACCCATGCGCCGTGCCTTAAAACCCGCATCGGCGCGCCTAACCCTAACACCACTCCCACCTGGCCGCCGGCCCGCTCGCGACGAAAACGCACGCCAGGCTTCGCGCGTCGTCCCACCCCCGCCGCGCGCCGCCAGCGTTCCATCGCCCGTCGTCAAGCCAAACCGCACCAAATCGCAGCCCTAACCTCGTCCCATCGTGTGCTACGCGAAGCCGTCGACGAATCGGTAAAACCACGGTGAGCGCCCGTTTCCCGCCCGAAGCGCCCGCCGGGCGAAGCCGCCATGGCGCCGTTGCAGTCGGCGCCGTGACTCGTGGATCGAGCTTTGGCCACGTTTCTTCACGTTTAGAGTAAGCCTCGTGATGCTTGAGCTCTAGAGCTAGCTGGATGAGTAGATCCGCCGCCGTTTCGCCGGGACACGCCCGTCGCCGACGTGCTGCCCGTGGAGCCCGCCGCCGTCCGTTCTTCTTGCCGCCGTTGTTCCGTTGGGCCTCTAGCTTGCCCGCATGTCCTAGTTAGGTCTAGGAGAATCGAGAATGGCCTTTGGTTCGCCTCTATCGCCGAGAGAACGCCGGAGCGCCGACGTCCCGCCGCCGCCGCCGCACGCCGTCACAATCACCGTCGTTCTAGTCGGTTTCGAAGTCAAACCAAAGGGCACCATCGCGACCCTCTCGTCGCAGCGAGATGCTTTTAGACTAGCCGGTTTGCGTGTTTTTGGTCACCGCCGGCGAAATCTGCCGCCGATCCACCGCCGCGCGCCGCCGTGCCCTGCTTCTGTCGCCGACACGCGGGCCCCGCCCGATTTTCTTTTTTCCTTTTCTTTTTCGTTTTTCCGATTTGAATGAAATGCTTTAGAAATTCATATCTTGGTCATTTTGAGTCCATTTTGAGTGAAACAAATTTTGTCGTGCTTGTTAGAAGATAGGCTACAGTATATAAAAATATGAAATCCTATTTTCTGAGAACTTTTATATAGAGTTTTATTTATGGGTTTGGAAATGCATGGAAATTGAGAAAATCATATCTTTTAATTGGTACAAGATAAAAATATGCTTTCTGTATGAAAAGTGCTTGTTTTTGTGAGTAGAGTCTAGGAAAAATATCATGCATGGTATGTTCTGTAGAGAAGAAATATGATTTTCTATTTATGTGCTTTTGCTATGTGATCTTTAGAAATTCATAGAAAAATAAATATTAGGGTTTTGAGTGTGAAACTTGGTGTGTTTATGTTTGATAAGTGTTAGAAGCTTTTCATACTCAGAAATCTGTTGTCTGACACTTTTCATAGTACAAAGTATTTTCATGCATAGGTTTGGTGTAAACTTGTCATTTTTTTGTGTAGGGCTGTAGGAGCATGATCTTGCCATGAGATTTTTTATGGTAGCTGTTATATGTCAGTAAGATGCTCTGGTAATTTTGGTAGAATTTTCTGAAGTAGTTATATGTTTATCATATTTGTGATGCATGGAAAAATAGGCTAGAAATATATGTTTATATGAAGATGATGGGTGTTAGTATTTTTTATTATGTGTTCCTAGCATGATTGTGATCTGTTAGTAAGCTTGGTTTGATCAGCTTAGTAGTTTTGACATTTTCTTGTTCTAGCATTTTATTTAATTGTAAGGGTGCAAGTGTAGTGTTTGCTAGGGCATGTGATTTTATGTGCTTTTAGATTATCTTTTGACATGTCCAGTAGGTTTATTTGGTAGATAATTACTTGATTTACTTGCTGGTTAAGTTTGAGATAAGTTGCATGAATAGTTTGTGAGTCATGGAGGTTGTATGTGATGTTTGGGCTGAAAACAGAGCCTCTCTTTTTCCCAATTTCGAGGCTGATAGGTTCAGATTCAGCTCTGGACAATGTGGAATGTTTTGTAGGAAATTTTGTTAGCTTTCCATAGAGTCCTAGTTTACTGAATTTGGAGTTGTAGAACTCCCCTGTGTGACTGTTTTAGTGACAGACATGTCGGGCTGTCATTTTTACGTGGTTACAAGTTAGGGGAGGATTGATTGATGTAGGTTGTTAATGTTTCTTGTGTAGAATCAATTAGGTTTCTACGGAAGAGATATGAACTTATTAATAGCTTGCATCATGAAGCATCCATCCATCATACATATTTTACCTTATGCAAGTTGTTATTCATGTAATTATAACTATTTCTTTTCTCCATCATATGCATCATCTCGGGATCGGGGAAGTTCTGGAGGAGCTGATCAAGGAGCCGGGGGAGCTGTTCCATCCGGGAGTGCAGTCCGGAGGAGTCAGGGGGGAGGCGAAGGGTCGAGGGGCAGACGAGCCGACCGAGTGTCGGGAGCACGTTCAGCCGGCGTTCTGCGAGGCAAGCCCCCGGAGCATTCCGCCCTTTCCTAATTCTTCCAATTAATTGACTTGAGTCTTTATATGTTTCCTGCATTAAGTTAGGAAAATGGTTGAAACCGTTGATGCATTATGATCCTTGTTGAAAGTTGCCCTATCCTATATAGAGGTCTAGGTTAATGCCGTACCATGTTTGCATTGAGACGGTGATTCGGTCACTTGAGGTTATGTTGTGAACAATCACATGGGTGATTGTCAAGCTCTTTGTTGAGAATCTAATAAAATAAAACATGTGAGATTGGGTGGATATTGTGGTCCTTCCATCCGGTCAATTAAGGACTTACTCTTTGTCGGAATGTGGTCGGAAGTTGAACGTACTGCTGGCATTTAGTAGGCTCGCCGGGTCTTGAGCCACGGCTCGCAAGAATGTTAGGGGCCGCCATGCTCGCTTTATCGCTCCTCCTTTGGCGTTGGTGGATGGGGGATTTTTATTGGGTGCAAGAAGATCGCGACGATGGCGTCGTCCTCGTTGTACGCTCACTTGGCACCCGAGAAGGAGGGGTAGCCGGCAAGACAAGACCGAGACTTTTACGCCCCGTAACGTCTTGGGAGTAATCGGGTCTACCTTTGCAAAGTAGACTTGGTGGGTGTCGGGGTATTCGCCAGCTGGTTTGCAAATCGATTCGAATCGCCATCTCTCCTGGTTAGTGAGAACCCGGGTTGCGTCCACGACATCGTAGTCTAATTATTACAATATATGCTATTTATCATGTTGCAGCTAATTTATCCCTGATCAAGTTACTTATGTTTGTTATTTATTCTCTTGAGCAATGATTAATCTTGACTATACAGGATCTATGTTATGTAAATAATTAAGTAACCCTTTTAACTTGAAAAAGTACAAGTAGTATGAGTAGGCTCACTAAACAACTTTTATTTGCGAAATTAATGTGAGTCATTTGAACCGAGATAAAGCCTAGCATGATCCTTGGAGTCTTTTATTTTATTTTGGGACGGGTAAGTCTAGGTGAGTATTTCGTACTCGGGGTTTTATTCCCCATTGTTGCAGGTGATCATATTTACCATGGTTATTGTAAGACTTGTCTACGTTTTCCTGTTGATGAAGAGTAAGGCCAGGGGCAAGGCAAATCTATATCCCCGTCTCATGCCGCTACTGAGGATGACTATCTCTTGGCACTATCTTATATTTGTTTTTCGTTAAAAGACTATTTGGTTTCTCAAACTATCGCTTCCGCACTTGAACCCTGAGTTTGTAATAAATTATACTTCGCACTCTAATGTTTAATATATCGAATTTGGATTGAAATACCTGCGGATTTTATTACCGAGCTCAACGATCCTGTTGTGTTGTTGATGAGTTTGAAATCACTGAGATTTCGGAATACCGGGTTTATATGGACTCAAGTGTAGGCTGCGATTGCTTCGGTGATTGCGAATTATACTTGATTTCTTATAAATTGGTCGGCTCTGTCACATTCCGATCATTGAAAGATGTCACTCATCACCATACGAGGAGGACATTATGGGGCATTGAGAACACATGCAAAGATTTGGCAAGCAGGATTTTTTCGGCCAACCATGTATCAAGACACAAAAGACTTCATCCGAAGATGTGGAGCTTGTCGAGGCACGGGAATATCAATGCAAGAGATGCTATGCCTCTAACAACCAATCTCCGGATAGAGCTCTTTGATGTGCGGGGGAATTGACTACATGGGACCATTTCCAAAATCCGGAAATTATGAACACATCTTGGTAGCGGTTGATTATGTTTCAAAGTGGGTTGAAGCCTTACGTGCAAATCTGAGATGGCAATAGTTCAATAAAGATGTTTGAAGAAACTATATTCCCAAGATTTGGAGTACCACTAATGGTAATTAGTGACGGAGGAAGCCACTTCATCATGAGGAAGATTTCGACGCTATTTAGCAAAACATGGAGTTCGTCACAATATTGCCACGCCTTACCACCCTCAAACAAGTGGGCAAGCGAGACTTTAAATAAACAAATCAAGAACATCTTGCGTAAAAACAGTCGAGAAGAAATGGGAACTAAGTGGAAGGATAGACTTCGGAAGCACTATGGGCATGGGGACGGCCTACAAGACACCAATTGGAATGACTCCATATCAACTTGTCAACGGCAAAACACATCACTTGCATGTGGAGTTAGAGTTTAAGGCTCCATTTGGGCAATCAAGAGATGGAATATGGATCTTGAAGCCGCAGGAGTAAAAAGAGGAAGATGCAACTATCGAGTTGGATGAATGGAGAGAGAAAGATTATCACAATGCCAAGATCTACAAGGAAAGAACCAAGAAATGGCATGACAAGAAGATTAAGATAAAGACTTTCACCCAGGAGATCGGGTATTACTTTTTTAATTCCGGGGTTAAGTTATTCGGACATGGAAAACTTTGAGCAAATTGGAAGGACCTTTCAAGGTGGTGAATTCATCATCTCATGGAGCAATCACTCTACAAGACTCGAAGGTAAGTTATTCAAGGTAAATGGCCAACATCTTAAAATTTTCTATGAGCCCGATAAGCTTCGAGGAATTAGATGTAATGGGGTTTATGATTTATCCTAACAATGGGATTTAATTTACATAGGATTTATTTTATGGGCCAAAAGTATAAGCATTACAATTAGAATAGGAGTATTAGGTCGTGGGGAAAAAAGGGCGATCCGATGCAAGCAAAGGCACCGGCGATCGCCGAGAATAGGCCCTGGCGACCGCCGGCCCACCGACTCCCCTCGTTTCCATCTTCATCCTGGCGTACATTCTAGAACTTTCCCATTGTAATGCCGTACTTTTTGGGGCCATTGAGATAGGAAAGTGTTGCGAAACCCTTACCCTCTATCCAAGACACCCCTGCCTATATAAACAAGCCCCATGTTCATTCAATCTTATCTCATCCATCTCTCAAAGACCGACGACCAGCACCACTATTTTTAGCCATGGAGAACACCGATACCCGTATGGTTGTCTACGACCCAGCTATGGTGGTGCCATCCTCTTCCTTTGCACCACCACCAACCTCCAGAGCTATAGTTCCCTATACTCCAAAGCCTCTCACTGTTATTACTCCACCACCATCAGAACCCAAGCTTTCACGAGCTCAACTCTTTGCACGACGTCTGCTCGCTGTTCGCCGCGATGAAGCTATGAAGAAGAAGGTCCTGGTGCCGGAGGGCACTAAACTCCGTCCTCCCGGTCCTAACGAGAAGCTTGCCAACGTCCAATGGGATAAGTTTGGCAACATCCGGAAGAATAGCTATACCGATTCTCGCGTCACCATTGATGGTGTACGTGCTACACCGAGCAAGTCAAGTTCATTCAGCCAGGGGAGGCAACCGAGCTTATGGTGAAGCGGGGGGGATGACTATGGCTGAACTTCGGCGCCGAGTATGTCCACATGAAGAATTTCCTTAGCACCGAGCATGTAAACCGGAGTGCCGCTACTAGAGGCTTAAACGCCTTAGAGAAAGAGAACGCTGCGCTAGTCAAGAGAGTTGGCACTCTCGAACGTATTCTCAATAGGCTTTGTGAGAAGCCATAGGAAGCTCGGATTATAAGAGCACTCATCTTAGTTTCGAGTTGGTTTGCTTAATTTCGAGTCAATTTTAGTTTCGAGTGGGTTTGTTTTCGAGTCGGTTTGCTTAGATTGGTTTGGAATGAATAAAGAGTGCTCTTCTTTTTAATAAGGGTTGATCCATTATCTCAGTTATTATTTCTATATTTTTGTATATGTTTTCTTGTCTCCACCATGTTTTTGGATAAAGGATAATAAAAGATAGTGTGGGGGAGACAAAGATTTAACGTCAAGAACAATGGCCCGAACCCAAAAAAGCGAGTAAAAACAAAAGATACAGAATGAGGATTCAACAAGCGAGAAGCTCGACTCGTTGAGCCCAGAGCTCCGTGATCGCTAGAAAGAATCTCGCGACCGCCAGGCCACCACCTCCTCTCGTCCCCAATTTCGTCTATCCCTCGGTTTGCTTTCTCGAACTTTGCTTTCATTCATATTTTGGCCTCTGTTTTCGTCGGTTTGAACCTTTTTGCTAATATGCTTAACATAATAATAAAAAATAAAGAGATTGATATGCTTTGTTCAAAGTTAGACTCACATAATACTTTTTCATGGTTGCACCAATTAATTTGGGAGCTTAATTTGTTAGAGACCCCAAGTTACTTAAGTTGTTGTAGAATATGAGATAGAAGATTGGTGAGAACTTGATTCTTGATATCTTTTCTCTTTGGAGAATTTATTTCAAAAATATTAAAATTGATAGCTATACCTCTTCTTTGTGGTGATTGTTATATCCTACTAAAGCCATATATGCTACAAGTATTGAAAAACCAGCCATAAGCTATTTGCTTTGTGTTGAGCTTTGTCAAGTCCTGTGACCCGAGTTGAGAGACTTGTCATGCTCTAAAGATCAAGAACACGTACACCCACATATATATATGCTCTCACCCTAAGAGTAATACGCACAACATGCTTTTATCCATCAAAAATTTCTGTCTCTCTACCTGGAGATAGAACCAAAATTTTTATAGGAATAATTACATGCTCCAATTTTTTATCTCTCTAAATTCAATATCTTGTTCTAATTATAAAGCAAGGCATGGGCTATGCAAAAATAGTATTAAAAAAAGAGAGAGAGAGAGAAAAGATGAAAAATGGACAAGTGTACGAGGGTGAGTAGAACCCACATCTTTAAAGAGAGAGGAAATAAAAGACACAAGTCTAGGGCGAGTAGAGCCCACCTCTCCAAAAAAGAGAAGAGAGAAGAAAGAATAAAAATAGCCAATGACTTTTCTTGCAAAAGTGTTTCATATATCAAAAAGAGAGAAGTTTACAAGAGCATAGTAGAATTAGGCTATCCACCATATTATCCAAACACATGCACATCTTGATCTAAGAGAATGTCTTTCCTCGGATCCAGCTTTGACGTTGCAAATACATGCAAGGTAAGTATGCTATATCCTTGACAAACCTGAAACACCAGATAAAGCTTTATTAGAAGTAGGATGTTTTAAGGGCATTAGTCATACATGCCTTGTGAGGATCTAAAAATACCACATACACATACAATGAGTGATTCGAGAGTACCACGTAAGAAGAAGGTAAGCTATGTTTCTTTTCAAAAATCATTACAAAAACTCCAGTTGATTTGATTGACAGGGAAAAGGTACTCTATTTCGACTATTCTGTTCTTCAACTCCTCAAAGTTCTTGGTAGACACAGTGAATCCAGCAGTATAAGTATGACCATGAGATTGTTTTATGCTTGATATCTTGACTTACAAATTTTGCTATATCCATCCTTTTCTCGAGACGAGTAATAGCCTAAGTGTGGGGGAGCTTGTTGACACCTCTTAAGCTATATATTTATAACTCAACTAAACATGAAATAAGGGTATAAAATGAATATATACATAGATTAGGGGCTTTACTAACATAGTTCCACAAGTTTTGGTGATTTATATCTTTTCAGGGACTTAACAGGTAAATGCCGGTAAAAACCCAGAGTTTGCACCCCATATGATAAGGAGATTAATCAGTGATGAATTTCAATCCAAAATACGAATCAAAACATTCTAGAAGACACCAGAAGACACCAGGAGAAACCAGAAATGGTTGTGCAACAGGATCCTGGCGATCGCCAGGAAGATTCATGGCGACCGCTAGGTGGGACCCACCTGTCAGCCTCATCTTCTTAGGTCGGTTTCTAACCGACATTGAGGTTGTATCTATACCATTGCTGAAGGTCGGTTTGATCCAAGGGTCCATATTCATCGACCATGGCTATATAAGGATGACCCCTACCTCTTGACTGAGAATGAATATTGTTGGTATTTCTTAGCGAAAGCAGCAAAGTCCGCAAGTGCACGGAAAGTACCGTTGTAGCACTTCACCTAGAAGTATTCCAGGTATCGAATTTTCACAGGGAACGGGCGCTAAGTCTGTTCTTCTTGTTATCGAGGGTCAAGCATAGGAGGTGATCTTGGGAGCGATGTGTTCTTTCAGCACTTAGGCTAAGTCAGGCTACTCTTTCTATTAATCGAGTATTACTTCGGGCACCGGAGTGCACTTGGTCTGCCAAGCGATGCCGGTCTACAGCTCTACTACGCAACCGGACGTGGAGGAATACGATGGGCGAATAGGGCTGTCACCACCTATCCCCTACCTCACTACCGTGGATTGCGGAGCAAACGAGGGTGATTTATAACTTAGACACCACGTCTACATTACTTGTCACTACTCTAGCGTTGGCCAGGAGATCCCGTCTTCATCAGGGGTCCTCTACTAGAGTATTTACCACAGGGGCAAACAACGATCCAGTAATTCTCGATAAAATAAATGATAGCATAAAACTTAAGAATGATACTGAAAGTAAGACACGAATAACTTTCACCAAGCCGAAAGGTTACCCGTAGAGGTACAAGGTAGGGAGGCGGGAGCCGACAGATCCGGCACTCCGACAGCCGAAAGACCGTGGGGTCGCTACTCCTCTCTTCCTCTCTATCTTTTTCCCTCTCTCACTCCCTCTGAGTGTCTTGGCACTCTCTAAACCACCCTGAATTTGAGACTATGAAGTGTATTGATTGTGTTTCTTATGGAGGGGGGTGACCCTCCTTTATACACAAATGAAAAGTGCTTTTGGCGGGAACGTTTTTAAAACGGTGAAAACACCTTCATGCACCGCCTCTACTCCTCCGGCTTCGGGATAGAGACCAAGGGCGCGGCGGGATCGGGCACTGTGCTATGGCGGGCGCCGCACCCGCGGCGGCCGCCCAGGTTTGGCCCGCCGGTGCCGCCGTGGCTTCGCGTGTGGGCTGGTGGCCTGCTCTAGATCTCTTCCGGAGGTGTTTCGGTCCACTTTGGTCTGGTTCGGGCTGGTCACGTTCCCTTGGTAAAGCGCATTCCCCTCGAGTTGTGTTTTCACTCTTCTTTGGCGTGTTATCACCTGTTTCCGTGTTTGTCCCTGCAAAATAAATATTCTAGAGATACAAGTGGAACTAGGTGAGTAGTAAATGTTTATTTAGCTTAAATGTGTTTTATCTCTCTTAATTAGAGCTAAGTTGGCAGTATAAAATGTGTGATAGTGACCGCCAACAACTCCCCCACACTTAGTCTTTACTCGCCCCTCGAAGTAAACTTAGATCAAAAAGAATGTTGTCTCTATGAATAAATAAATCAAAAGATTAGCATAAAGGTTATTCCAGACTTTACCTTCCTTGTGAGCATTCAAAGTGTCTACCAATTTATCTTGAAAAAATTGTACAAAGGAATAGCTTGATTTCTATCATTTTATTTCTACTCTTACATATAAGACTTGGTTTTATATTTTCGAAAAAGAAAAAAACAAAGATTGTTCCCGTGGTCAATTCTAAAATGAGTCACTCATATTTGTGGATTGGTTCCTCCCAAGCATTTATATTATGTCACTCTCTCTAATCCTAATATTTGAGTGGTGTTTAGGAGATTCTTCGAGAAAATGACAAGTGCATATTTACCTTGTATATATTGTCGGGTCAAACTTCAGATCTTAGGAGAGAAGAGTCATGTTCCCAGATCGAAATGTGCAAGTGTGTGGAATGCAATATGGTGGAGACACAATAGTGTCGATCTTGTTGTAATTTGATCCTTCTAATTATGATGCCTTTGAATTGGAGAACATGGGCTATTTATTAATAGTATATATATATTTTTTTTTTTTGGCGGGCTTCTTTGGCACGCCATCTTTTTTCTCTTGGACACATGTCCATTTTTTTTTTTATCTCATGCGCATTTGGCATGGACGTGTACTTATTCTCTTTAAATAGCCCATATCTTTTCTTTTTTGTTTGGCATGTGATAAATATTCGAAGGTCTGAAATTTGGAACAAGATTTTGTTTCTTTTTGGTGGATGGTGATGCATGTTGTGCGCAATTCTTAATGTAAGAATTGGCTTATTTGGTGGGTGCACGTGCATTTCGATCTTAGGTGCAAGAAACTCCCTTCAACATTGATCGCAAAGGTTGACAAAACTCAATACAAAAAATAAATAGCTATTTGTGGATGTACATGATTCTAATTTTGGCTTTGGTAGGAATTGATTCTAAATTAACCATAGAGCATGCTTGAGTAAAGTTTTGAAATAAAATTCAAGTCTTATTGCAGGAGAGAATAAAAGTCAAGTCGTCCTACTATATCTCTTGGTGCAATTAATAAGATAAAATGAGTTCCCTATTCAGCGTTGCTCATCAAAGTTTAGGATCTTAGTTAGGAATAAAATTTATGCCAATTGATTTATACATTCAAGAGAGGTGGAGATTAGCCATGCGTTGATTTTAAATAATTTTGTTTTTAAATTGGCGTTAATAGAGAGAGAGATGGGGAAGGGCATAGGAGAAGGTTTGTGAACCTGTTTTGCGTGCGCGTGGGCCTTCCCCACATTTGTTCTTTGTACACAATATTTCAAGAGACAAAACAAAAGAACAAGTGTGCAAATAAAAGTAACAAACTCTTTATTGATCAGGCATATAATCTTGAAGGGAAAGTACAAGATAAATGAAAACAAATAAAACTAATGCCTGATTATTTTGGAATTCAATGTTCCTCTAACTAGGCACGTAAGTGACACCGGCTGCACTCGCTAGTTTCGCTACCTTGTTGAAAATAAAGGTTTCGATTTCAGCGTCATCTTGTAGGTTGCTTATCTTTCTTCTAGTAGCGTCTAATTCATCCTGGGTGAGCCAGTACAACTCTACCAATGCCTCGTATTTTGCCGAAGTGAGTGCGGTGTGCGCTCAACCTCATCGTCACTACCAGAATTTGTGTTTGGGCTAGAGGCAGGAGGAGGGGTAGCTAGGAATCGTTTCTCTGGGAGTGGTGTTTGGGATTCCTTTGGCGACGCATCAGCCCTTTTTCCATATCCTCCTCAGGGCTTCTTGAACCCATAGACTGTGTATGAGCTGTTTGATGAACTAGAGTGTGGCAAAGGTGAGTTGTATGGGTGTTGCCTAGGTGGTGTGGTATGGTTCATGGCTTCCCCACTGTGGGATTGCAGGCTCTCGGAGCAAAGGAGGACACTTGTGTGGATCGAACGTTGAGACATGGTGTGATGAGTGGAGCTTAGAAGAGAAAAGGCTTGGTGTGAGGTGATACTAGAGATAGTGCACGAGTTTTATAGCAATGTTGAGTGAATACAGGCCGAACACCTAGTGAGCGTGGATGGAGGGACTGAGACTAGGCGCATTGAACAAGATGGGCTCGGGAGGCCACCACGCCACGGCGGGCGCCGCGGGTGGCTGTCGCCGCCGGGCGCTGGTGCGGTCTTTGTCCGTCCTATCTCGTTTCTAGTCTTATCCTCGCACTCAAAATCAAGGTGTTTTTATTTATTTGTTCTTATTCGTGTCAATGTGACAAAAGAAAGAAAAGAAGTTTGTTTCTTTAAATTTTTAGGAATAAAAAGAGCAAATAAATGTAATTAAAAAGTTTCAAAACTAATTAATTTTATTTCTTCTATGGTTTTATTTATTTCATGAGAAGGTTCATAATAAACTTTTAATCTTTGGCCATTTACCTTTGAGATGTTACCTTCATCGTCTCGGATGGTGATAGCTCAGGTGGTGCGACGTCGGCGGCGGTGTATGGTCCCATCCACTTGCTTCGAAGTTTTCCTCCGCCCGAATAATTTTACTCGAGAATTGAAAAGTAGTACCTTGTCTCCTTCTTGAAATGTTTTATTACGGATTTGGCGGTCGTGCCATCTTTTTGTTCTTTCCTTGTAAATTTCGCTTTGTGGTATGCCTTCTCACGCCATTCCTCTAGCTCGGTAAGTTGTTTCGTCTATTTTGTCCGACTAGCTTGAGGTCCATGTTCCAGGTTTTGATTGCCCGATAAGCTCGATGTTCGAGCTCCACCGCAAATGAGCGGCTTTTCCCATAGACCATCACGGAATGGTGTCATGCCAATGGGGGGTCTTGTAAGCTGTCCTATATGCCCATAGTGCATCGGGTAGCTTGTCTTTCCATCCCTTTCCCATTGCATTGACTGTTTTACGAAGGATGTTCTTGATCCGCTTATTGGATGTCTCGGCTGGCCACTTGTTTGTGGGTGGTATGGTGTAGCGATGTTGTGCTTGGATCCCAACTCCATGAAATTTTTCAAAACTTTATCGAGTGAAGTGGGTTCCTCCATCGCTACCACCATCCTTGGGGTTCCGAAGCATGGAAAGATAATCTCGTGGAACATTTTCCTTGCATGCCGAAACGGCCCTGACCGACGCGGTAGTGCTTCCACCCATTTTTGATACATAGTCGACGGCGATGAGGATGTATTCACGATCATGGGACTTTGGAAAGGTCCATGAAGTCAATACCCCGAACATCGAAGACTTCGACTTGTAGGTTGTAATGGAGGGGCATGGCATTTTCGTGAGGTGATGCCTCCTTGCGGTGGCATTTGTGACACCTTCGATGAACTCTTTGGTGTCTTGATACATACTTGGCCAGCAGAATCCGCACTGCCAGATTTTAGCTTGTGTGCGGAACACACCATAGTGTCCTCCGTATGGCGCTGCATGGCATTTCTCAATAATTTCTTGTCCCTCTTTGGTGGGCACACACCTTCTCAACATCCCGTCAGAACATACCCGTAGAGGTGCGGATCGTCCCATAGGTGGCGTTGGCTTTACGCTTTCAACTACGGCGGGATTCGCCGGGTGGTACATAACACGAAACCATAAAATTCACAATGTCTCGCATACCATGGGGTTATGTCCTCCACCTTCGGGAGCATGTCGTCGCGTAGGAAGTCATTGATAGGCAGTTCTGCGTGTTAGTGAATTGCAAGCGCGACAAATGATCCGCTAAACGGTGTTCTCTACTCCTTTCTTATCTTTAATTTCTAAATCAAATTCTTGGAGTAAGAGAATCCATCTTATTAATCACGGGTTTAGCATCTTTCTTAGTGAGCAAGTATTTCAATGCAAAGATAATCGGTGTAGACAATCACTTTTGATCCCACTAAGTAAGACCTAAACTTATCAATAGCAAACACGGCGACTAGGAGCTCTTTTTCGATTGTGGCATAATTCAATTGAGCTCCGTTAGTGTTTTGCTAGCATAAGCAATTGCGTGATGCTTTTTATCTTTGGTTTGGCCAAGGACCGCACCAAGCTGCGTAATCACTAGCATCACACATGATCTCAAAAGGCGCTGACCAATCGGTGGTTGAATGATTGGTCTTTGAGATGCGCTTCCTTGATGGTAAGGAAAGCTTTCATGCACTCATCGATGAACTCGAAAGGTGCATCCTTAGCTAGCAGGCTTGTTAGCGGTCTAGAAGTTTGAGAGAAATCTTTTATGAACCGTCTATAAAATCCTGCGTGGCCTAGGAAGCTCTTAGGAACGGATCCCTTTTACGTTCAAAGGGGGGAGGTAATTTTTCGATCACTTCAATTTTTTGCTTTATCTACCTCAATCCCCCTCTCGGACACGGTGACCGAGGACAATGCCCTCTCGGACCATGAAGTGGCACTTGTCCCAATTAAGTACTAGGTCCTTTTCTTGGCATCGTTGCAAGACTCTATCTAGATTCTCTAGACAACTTTCAAAAGTCTTTCCATAGACGGAAAAATCATCCATGAAAACTTCCATGATCTCCTCAATCATGTCTGAGAATATGGACATCATACACCTTTGAAATGATGCGGGTGCATTACACAACCCGAAAGACATTCTACGGTATGCGTATGTTCCATATGGGCATGTAAGCGATGGTCTTGCTTTGATCATCGGGGTGGATGGGAATCGATGATAACCGAGAATATCCATCTAGGAAGCAAAAGAAAGAGTGTTTCGCTAACCGCTCCAACATTTCATTAATAAATGGGAGTGGGAAGTGATCTTTCTTTGTGGCGGCATTTAATTTACGGTAGTCTATGCACATTCTCCATCTCGTGACGATACTTATTTGTGGGATTAATTCATTTTTAGCGTTCTTAATCAGCTGTCATGCCTCCCTTCTTAGGCACTACTTGGGACAGGACTAACCCGATCCAGCGTGTGGAACGGGATAGATTATCGTGAAGAAGTTTAAGAACTTCTTTCTTCCACGACTTCTCTCATTTCATTATTGAGCGGCGTTGAGGTTCACGTGAGGGTGTTTTATCAGGGTCCTTGAGGGATGCGGTGAGAGCAAATCATTGGGCTAATTCCTTCAAATCATGTAAGGAATACCCAAGACTGTTCTATGTTTTTCTAAGATTTTGATCAATTTGGATGACTCCTCTTCAGTTAATTTATCATTGATAATTACAAGAGCATTTTTATCATTGTTCAGGAAAACATAGCGTAGTCCTTCGGGAAGGGTTTTTAGCTCAATGGGAGGTGGTGTCATTTCTTCTTCTTTAGGGAGATCGATAAAATCATCCATCTCACTAATTTCTTCAATGAAGAATTTGGAGTCTTTTTCTAAAGATTCTTCAGGAGTTTCAAAGGGTATTGTTGACACTACCTCGACGGGCATACATTTGGACAGAGGTTCCACTATTGAATTTTTAGCTTGAGTTATGGGTAGAGTGAAAGTGTCTCGTCCTAACTTTACATCTAAGTCCCCTGTTTTTGGTGGGTCATTAAACAATTTCTCTAGGGGATGCCCGATTAAAATATCAAACTCATCTATATCAAAAATATGAAAATCTAGACTGAGTTCAATATCCTTATTGTGAAGAATAATGTCATGCAGTAACCCCAACCCTGGGATAACAGATCGTGTATCATGTCTAAGGGTTTTGATTGTAGGCCACCATTGTTGATCGTAAAAATGGATTAAAGCAAAAAGAATGGGACATTATATTAATGCCTACTGAGTGGGGGTTGTATTGTACATTTTCCCAGATTCCTCGTATGTTACAATGTAAGGGAAATGAAGGGTGCGAACCCGAATTTCTTGATCGTCGACTCACTTTCATTAGCCCATTCATTACTCATTAGTGCGAGTTAACTCTCTAATTGATTCTTGTAAGATTTCTTTACTTAACGATTCTTTAGGGGTTAGTGGGCTGAGGGGTCTCTTCTTCGATTCGTAATTTGAGGTGTTTCCATAATCGTCAAGAAATACGTCCTCTATGTGTGGGAGGTCTCCCAAAAGGGGTTCCTCCACTGGTTCGGGGAAAGGTTTCTCTAATGGTGTATGAGGTTCAGCAGGTTCGGCCTGAGCCGAAGAAACGTCTTTCGAGATAGGCTTGCATTGTACAAGGACGGGTTCAAGAGGAGGAGTGTTTTCTCGGATTTTATCTAAAAGTGCTTCTCCTTCTTCTACAGGTTTATGTGAAAACGAACGCTGCCCCGGCCGAGTCTAGGAATTTGAGAGATTCCTTATTTAATCCCGACCAGAAATGTTGTAATAAAACATGTCGGGATAAAGACAAATCGGGACCAGAGTTTGTTAATGTTGTAAATCTATCCCAGGCTGCTCCTATCTCTTCCTTCTCCTTTTGCTGGAATGAGAGGATTTCGGTACGAAGGGCAACAATTTCGGTGAGAGGGAAGAATGCTAGGCAAAATTTTGCCTGCAGTTCCTCCCAGTCTCCATTTACTTTTCCTACGTTATGATCGTACCATTGTATCGCTCTCCCGGTAAGCGAGAAAGGAAACAATTTCCATTTCAAGTATTCCTGTGGTACGCCTTCAAAATGTAGGCAACCACAGAGCTGTTCAAATTCCGCAAGTGGTGATATGGATTTTCTCTTTGAAACCGGAGAAGGGTTGTTTCGAACCATGGCTAACAAGCTGGGCGGAGCTCAAATCTCGAAGGCTGTGATTGGCTTCGAAGAAGATGGGCATTCTAAGAGCTCGCCCTTTGGAGCAGACAATTTGGAAATGGTGGGTTGCTCCATGAAAGAAAAATGAAAAAGAATGGCGAGGGGGTAGGGCTCACACTGATAACTAGGTTTCACAAACTATAACGACAACCGCTCCCCGGCAACAGCGCCAAAAATGCTTGTTGGTATTTCTTAGCGAAAGCAACAAAGTCCGCAAGCGCACGGAAAGTACCGTTGTAGCACTTCACCTAGAAGTATTCCAGGTATCAAATTTCCACAGGGAACGGGCGCTAAGTCTGTTCTTCTTGTTATCGAGGGTCAAGCATAGGAGGTGATCTTGGGAGCGATGTGTTCTTTCAAGCACTTAGGCTAACTCAGGCTACTCTTTCTATTAATCGAGTATTACTTCGGGCACAGGAGTGCACTTGATCTGCCAAGCGATGCCGGTCTACAGCTCTACTACGCAACCGGACGTGGAGGAATACGATGGGCGAATAGGGCTGTCACCACCTATCCCCTACCTCACTACTGTGGATTGCGGAGCAAACGAGGGTGATTTATAACTTAGACACCACGTCTACGTTACTTGTCACTACTCTAGCATTGGCCAGGAGATCCCGTCTTCATCAGGGGTCCTCTACTAGAGTATTTACCACAGGGGCAAACAACGATCCCGTAATTCTCGATAAAATAAATGATAGCGTAAAACTTAAGAATGATATCGAAAGTAAGACACGAATAACTTTCACCAAGCTGAAAGGTTACCCGTAGAGGTACAAGGTAGGGAGGCGGGGCCGGCGGATCCGGCACTCGACAGTAAAAAGACCATGGGGTCGCTACTCCTCTCTTCCTCTCTATCTTTTCCCTCTCTCACTCCCTCGAGTGTCTTGGCACTCTCTAAACCACCCCGAATGTGAGACTATGAAGTGTATTGATTGTGTTTCTTATGGAGGGGTGACCCTCCTTTATACACAAATGAAAAGTGCTTTTTGGCGGGAACGTTTGGCGAAAACGGTGAAAACACCTTCATGCACCGCCTCTACTCCTCCGGCTTCGGGATAGAGACCAAGGCACGGCGGGATCGGGCACCGAGCTGATCGGGCGCCGCACTGCGGCGGCCGGCCCAGGTTTGCCGGCTGGTGCCGTGCCTTCCAGCGTGTGGGCTGGTGGCCTGCTCTAGATCGCTCTTTCGGAGGTGTTTGGTCCACTTTGGTGCAGTTCTGGCCTGGTCATGTTCCCCTTGGTAAAGCGCATTCCACGAGTTGTGTTTTCACTCTTCTTTGGCGTGTTATCACCTGTTTCCGTGTTTGTCCACGCAAAACAAATATTCTAGAGATACAAGTGGAACTAGGTGAGTAGTAAATGTTTATTTAGCTTAAATATGTTTTATCTCTCTTAATTAGAGCTAAGTTGGCAGTATAAAATGTGTGATAGTGACCGCCAACAAATATCATTATTCATCGACTCAACCTCCGATCAATAGCTAAAGCCATACCTCTCTAATTAGAAGAAGGGCTTAGATCAAGTTGAGTGAGATAGTTAGAAAGTTGAGAGATTAGATCTTAGTACCCCACGAGAGTGACTAGATCTATTCTTGAGAGATAAAGAGAGAGTAGAGGAGAAGAAGGGGAAGTACCAGATCTGTCGGTGACTCCTCTACGCTTGTACCTCTGAGATCAAAGGCCTTAAGGCACCTGATCTTGAGACTTCTTTGGTGGATCAACCTTATATTTTAGTAAGTTCCTTGCTTATATTTTCTTTCGGTTTACAACTCTTTTATTAGAGTACTTTGATTCTTGTCGCTCTTGAATTAAAGTTGCTACCCCTAGTGCAAGCGCGGTGTTTGGACTAGATAGCTCGTAAATACACCCTACCTTCCGGAGCGTGGTAGTTCGTGGTAGTGACTGTACCATTGATTCCTTTGGAGTCCACATCCCGTTGGATAGGCCAAGTAGGACCTTGTTACTGGAGGATTGCACGTTTCGTCCCTGCTTTCCTTTGAGTACGTCCCCATTAAGAAATATCTTCAAGCCTTACAAGGATATAAACTAGACAACCATAGACATCTTCTCAACCTTTATATTCTCCAGACATTTCTACAGTCTCAGGGATTTAGTTTAGCCTCACTATTCTCACACCTTTCTCCCTGTGGATTCGATATTTAAAACCCTCTCCCGGGTGAAGTGCTCACCGGTATCCGTTCGCTTGCGGATTATTTATAAATATTTCTGTGGGATAACTTTTACCAGCGAGGATGCTCCAGGGCTTGCCTTTCACAAACGTCGATGGCTCGTGGGTCGGGCACTCAAGAACGAACTCGTCACTGGCTCCCGGTCCTGCTAGCGGAGTGCAATCTACTCCTCGGGCATCTTCTCCTCCACGTCTGGGCACGTCCCCCCATCGAACCGATAGCGTTGGACCCTTCGGAACACCTATTTCATGCATGTGTTGCGTAATAAAAGAATGCAAAGCAAAAATAGCGGTGCATATGATGAGGATGATCATGACATGAGATAACACAAATATACAACCGGGCATTCATTGACCGAGATAAGAACAGCTCTATTCTATTCACTATAACCATGCATAACAACATATCTACACAATCAAGCATGACTTACCCTTCCTACACAGCCTAAAGTACAGCTGCTCATCTTTAGTGAGAGGCCTAGCACCTGTATGACCCTCAACTAGTGAGACTAACACATAGCTTAGGACGAACAAGCTCAGCAACATTAAGCCAGTAGATGAAGATAATTCATGCTAACAACTTAATCAAACAACATCCATCAACTGGATTGCACACAACCGGTGGCAAGAATAAATCACTGGCGGAGTTCTATAACTCCAAACACAGCAAACTAAGACTCTATGGAAAGATTAGGAAGTTAGCTACAAGACACTTTCAGACATCAGTGAAAAATTCTCATATTAGACTAGTCGAACAGATCAAACATGACTGACTGCTCTAGTATTCCAGAGAACTTTACCTACTTTTAATTCCCACTAAAAAGTCACCATATGCAAACCATAACTCCAAATGCATTGAAATTTGGACAACCACAAGATATGATAGTACTCTACATAACAAATTATTCCCACTTTCTCATCAAAGATCATTAAAGGCATGAAATGATAGTAAAGTCAATTATCACTCAAGTTGTCTACTCTATCAATCTTAATGTAATCATATAACCAATGTTCTCCAAAAATTTTCAAAAAAATTACAGTAGCACAATAAGGGTTAACATATCACATCATAAAAATATCAAGGCAAACATGTATATTGTCCTATGCAAAAATAACAAGAAACACATCAGATTGGGCAATTAAATTACTTTATATTATGAAAAGTGTCAAACAATAGATTTTCGATTATCCAAGTTTACTATCCCGCACATAAAGCATGTACAAAAATTAGCAACCCTAAATTCCTTATAATTATTGTGTTATCAAAAATGACAAATCAAACAAGTAAATTGCCTAAAACCACAAAAGGATTTTCCACCACAGAACATATCATATTTAGCATTTTTCATGGACGAGTTTAGCACAAGAAAAATAACAAAAACAAGTTTCACATTTTTTTCGACATTTCTATATTTACTTATGCATTTAACAGATTAATAGCAATAAAGCAATTAAATTAAAGCTATATACAAAATATCTCAAACTAGACATTTTCATATTTTTAACAGAAACTAGACATCAACACAAACCTATTGAAACTTGAATCACTCAATTTGGACATTCATAGCTCGAGATATGAAACAAACAAGATTTAACCCAAATCGAGAAACCTAAAAGAAAAAGGGAAACCTTATCGGCAAATTTGGGTCAGCGTGTCACCGCACAGTAAGCAGGCGGCGCTTGGGCGGTGGCATTCTTGCCTCCGGCGAGGCCTCTCGGCGTGCGGTTGGCACCTATAGCTTCGCCTCGATGAGACGGACATAACGGTACCCAAAGCACAAGCTACGGTGGTCGGGAGCAAGCTCACCGGGCGGCAATGGCGGCACGGCGGAGTGGCGGCCGAACGGGCAACACCATCAATTTCGGCAAAGGAGTGCTAAAGCTCCTTGATGACCAAGCGAACCTAGGGTTACGGTTTGTAATGGTCCGCGCGCCACGGCGGACGGCGGTGAAGCGCACGGCCGACATTCCCGCCCGCTCGACCTATTGGCTCAACCTTTCTCGATTCCTCCTACTCGGGAAACTACGACGTCCGAGAACCCTAGAAACAGACTAAAAGGAGAAAAGGAAGGTGCGCAAGGGCGATGGCAAGGTTGTCGGCGAGTGGCGGTGGCGATGGCGGCCACAAGGGGCGGTTCACCCGCGACGATGAAGAGAGCGAGAGAGAAAGAGTGAGGGCGGCGGTAAGTAGGAGGAGGGAGAGAGAGAGGGCGAAAGGGCACTCTCCACCTCGCTCGGGATGGGATGTGGGTTCGACGCAGAGCCACGGCGGCCGGCACGTGGCCACCCACGCGTTGCGCGTCTGCGGCGATCGGGGGCCTGTCGGCCATGGGGCAACCGACAGGGGTAAACCTCCCTAACTAACAGGCCATTTGCCACTAAACCAAGCCAAACGGCCAAAGGTCACTGAAGCAAAATGTAGAGCACAAAAAAGATGAACATTTCATATTAATACATCTTTTCCTGAAACTGCCTAGATTTTGAATCTTATGCACAAAAACAGCAAGGTCATGAAACACTTAGGAAAAGTCAGATTTCATTTGAATTTTCAAATTCAACCCTAACTGTTCTGTCCTAAAGAGCATTTTCTAGGCATTTTCATGACTTGGACCCTTAATAAAGTTTGTTGCTTATAAAATTTAGAACACCTTTTATTTTGGACTCACCAACATAGAATGATGTTATCAAACACTTTTGAAAAGCCCAAACAAAACTACTTTATAAGATCAAAACAAGTCAACTATATTAACCAAGCATAATTAGAGCTGAAGACCTTCATGAACATTGTTCCAAAACATCTCCCAAACATAACTAAGAGACTCTAGAGGTCAAACAAGGTCATTACTCCCAAAATCAAACATGTCATAAGAATACATAGCATATAAGTGAAATTCACATAAAAACATCAAAGCAACCAAGTGCATGATGAATGTTTATGGCTTGACGATGCTTATGCTCATGAAATGCAATGCAAACATAAGCCAAAGACCAGGGGTGTTACACTCCATCCGTGGTCGTTTAAAAATTTTGAATCTCAGAATGTAAGGACATTAAACTAAATTTTGAACCATAGATTATTTAAATTTGAAAGTTATCAACTGCAATGTTTTAGATCTTGTCAAGATCTATAATTTTGATTTTGGTCAATTTTCCATCTAAGGTCGCTTTGAAAAAAAACCAAATTTTGAATGCAAGAACTTCAAATAGCATTTGCTGTAAGTAAATGATTTCAAATAAAAACATCAACTAAAAAGTTGTAGATCCCTTCACTTATACATAGTTGAGATAAAATTTGTCTTCATTCGACTTTGGTTGAAAAAATATAGATTTTAATTGTACTACACTATTTTTTAGAGGCGAACTAGAATTGACAACTGCCACTAAATCCGATTTCTATATGCAGCTAAAAATTCCAGCTGCCACTGGAAATTTAAATACGTAGCAAGCCGAACTAATTTCATTGATAACTGTGCTTAAAATTTATTTCTACAGTAGTAGAAGTCATTGCGTGTAATAAGATCCTTAATTACCAAAACTCATCTAATTTCATTGATAATTTATTTGGCCAAAATCCTAAGTAAATTATATAATAAAAGATTGATGTATATGATGGGTCACTGTGTCGAAACAATTTTAGGTTTACACCTTTAGTCTCGGTTGTGTTGGAGCCTGGGACTAATGTGAGCATTGGTCCTAGATCTAAGTTTCAGGGGAGCCGAAGGCCCTATGGAACCAAAGGGTGACCTTCACCTAGGACCAAAGGTTCCCACAAGTGAATTCAAAAGGAGATCACTTAGGACTTATTTGTCACATGTTATGTGAAGTTGATTTGGTAAGGAAGTTATGCATGATACAAGAGGTCCTAAGTTTGAACCTCACGTAGCCCAAGGAGGTCTTTGTGATTTAAATTATTTTGTTTTTAGTACCTAAGATGCGCTTTAATCCCGATTGCGTGACCCAGGACTAAAAGCCGCAATCCCGGTTGAAAAAACCAGGACTAAAGCCTGTCCCATCCGGGACGTACTGAAGCCCATCTATCTGCTAGTGGGTCCCTATCTGTATTGCCACCGGTAAACTCGTCGGAAACTAGCCGGCGATGGCATGCTTAGGGACTTTAGTGGTGAGTCGATGCATCGAATAAAAAGGACGGCCACGTCAGTTTTGAATGAGTCGATTTCTGAGCTAAATGAATCCTATGCACAAATAAACAATACTATTACAACTGCGGCTGCTCTCTCAGACTCTCACACGAAGTCATCAGCCATTCGTGCTTCTTTATTTTAATGTTTTTCACCGGCAATGAGTCGACTTAAGCACGTGAATGAGTTCAACCTTTCTCACAGACTCCTAGCATGCCACCTCCCCGTGAGTCGCTTTTCAGAAGTCCACTGGAGAAGTCCTTAGTCAGATAACTTCAAAGATAATTCAACATCCGGCCCAGTTACGTTAGTCAATTATTTGAACACACAGATACGGACTAGCATTTAGGCTTATTCGTTGGTCTAAGCACGATGCACTCTGTAGAGCTTTCTGTGGAATTTGGAAGCGGTCGGACGCGGTGGAACCGTAGAACAACACACGTCTAGATGTCTGCAGCATGTTCAGTCCCTAACAATTTCCCTGAAGCATCGGACTGCCGTGCATGCATCGACGAAAAACACCGTACTACACGTACCACAATGGTTCAGCATATATTTAAAGGGGCAACGTCCCATTGCCCCTTTAAATTGGAAAGCGCATCACAAAAGAATTGGAAAGCTTATCTAGATATAATTTTTTTTTTTTGAGCATATCTAGATATAGCTGAGTACTAGCTACTAGGCAGGTGATGATGGCCTGCTTCCAGGTTCATAAGCTTCTTCCACTACCACCAGTCCCATACTGTTTCCGGACCACCCTCCAACTCATGATCGTCATATGCTCGCTGCTCTCCTGCTGCTCTGACGCGGAACCTTGCACGGCGGCGACGACGACGACCACCAGGATCTAATGTTCAAGTTCTCCGACATCTCCGACAAACGGTACTTGGTCTTCCTCCCTGTGCGCACCATGCAGGAGCCATCCTTATTCATCTCCCCAAGGATACCACCAAAAGGATCCTTGGAGCCCTCTGGTCCTACATGGACGACTATAACCTACGGCGTGATTGTGCTGGCCATGTGCAAATATATTTTATTTGTTATATAGTTGCAACACTTCGGTTTTGATCCTTCATTATCCCAGGTGCCCGGGGACAAATGGCCGTAGAACCATGTAAACAGTTTTTTTTATTGTTGATTTAATTTATTCCAGCAGGGGTCAAACCCCGCCTGTTTCTTCAAAAAAAAAAATGGCCCTAGAGATATTATATTTTTTTATGATAACCTTGTTTTTCCTTTGCAATGGTACTGGAAGCTGATCTATTTCTGTAGTGTGTCCTTGATTGCCATGCCCTGGTCACTACCGGAAACGGGCGGCGTTGCCAAGTGTCGGCTTCTTTGCCGAGTGCTTTCTATCGGGCACTCGGCAAAGAAGCGATATGCCGAAGTTCCACGAGAGCACACTCGGCAAAACCCCGACACTCGGCAACGGATCTCTTTGCCGAGTGTCCCGGCCCTCGGCAAAGAAGCCTCCTTTGCCGAGTGCCTAACGCCAACACTCGGCAAAGGACCTCCCGCCGTTAACCCAAGCTGCCGCCGTCACTCCTTTGCCGAGTGTCCGGGCTCGACACTCAGCAAAGAGACCAGGCACTCGGCATATTTTTTCTTTTGCCAGTGTCAGCCCGGCAACACTCGGCAAAGAGGCCCTCTTTGCCGAAAGTGTTACCCTAGACACTCGGCATAGCGCAATCTTTTTTGTCGATTGCCTTGAAACTTTTTCTCCCCACACATACCACATGTGCTACTCCCCCGCAAAAGTTTGGTGTATTTTTGAATTTATTTGCTATATATAGCTAATTAATTGCATTTCGAATAATTTTTGAAACGGGTCAAATTTGAACTGCAAGTGATTCAAATATTTTGAAAAAATGAGTATAAAATTGATATTTATGTTACTTAACCCAGTTTAAGGCCATACATATGATGTGATAAGGGTTTTTGAACATCTCATTTCGGAAACACAACCCCTAGCGTATGGTTGAATGGTCTTTTAATTGTATAAAATGAAAACGAACTCGAAAATCATGAAATTTGATAAGATGTCATGATATCGTATGTGGAGGCTGTGGTAAAAAATTGAGAAGGTTTCGCACAAGTTGTCACTATGTTGTCTTACAAACCAACACATCTCCAAAGAAGTTTCATGTTTATTGAGAATAATCTGTAAGATTCGGAGTGATAGCGATGGTCGAATTGTGGTTTGACTTTGAAACTCTTTGTATAGCCAAAAGACATCAAATATCGTATCATGTTAAATTTTGGTGATTTTTCGGATCCGTTTGATAATTATTAATTTTTTTTTTTGCGATTGTATAAATGGAATCTGAGCTATAACCGCATGAAATCATGGTCAATTTTTCATGAAAGTATCAAATTTGTATTGTTTAGTGAATTTGACATGGTATTTTCAAAGTTTATTGGAACAAATTTGGAAAAAATGGTTAAGGAAAAAGGAAAATATGGTTAAGGAAAATCTTTTTTTTTAAAATGTCTTTGCCGAGTGCCCATGTGGTTAGACACTTGGCAAAGAGGTCTTTGCCGAGTGCTACCCTAGTACACTCGGCAAAGAAAATTAATGGTTTTTCTTTTTTTAATATGTACCCTTTGCCGAGTGCCCGCTACCCTAAGACTCGTCAAAGAATTGAAATACAATTTTTTAAATAAGAATAGGCTTTGCCGAGTGCCGGATCGCGGGCACTCGGCAAAGCGGCCACCCCGATACACTTAACGGCCTCCCTCCCTTAGCTCTCTCACTCTCACTGCTCGCCTCCCTCTCTCAATCTCACCCCGCCCAGCCGCCGCCGACCCGCCCACCGCCCACGTGGCCACCGGCCACCGTGCCCCGCCCGCCACCGCACCGGGCCGTGTCCCGTGCCCTTCGCCACCACCCACCGGTGGCCCACGTGGGCCAGAGGAGAGGGAGAAAGGGAGAAGGGGGAGGAGGAGAAGGAGAGGGAGGAAAGGAGGAGGAGGAGGAGAAGGGGAAGGTTGGGGAAGGCCGACGCCCAACCGGGCCGGAGGAGAGAGAGAAAGGGAGGAGAAGGGGGAGGAGGAGAAGAAGGAGAGGGGGAGAAGGAGGAGAAGGGGGAGGCCGACGCCCGGCACAGCCCCCTCATCATCGCCCATCCTCGCCCCGCCCGCCATCGTCCGTGCTCATCCGTCGTCGCCGTCTTCGTCCGCCCGCCGCCCGAGCAAGGTGAGCCTTCGTGTCGTTGTAGCAGTATTGGTAGGAGTTGTAGTAGTAGTGGTAGTTGTAGTAGGTGAATGTGAATCCAATTGATATGTTCAATTGAATGCACCGTGATATGCACATATGCATATGTGCTTGTCACCATCGAACCATTGTTTTCTTGCAGATTTTGGAAACCTCACGTGCAAGGGAGGTGCTGCCGAAATTTTTAATTGAGCCCGTATGTTTTTTCAGAGAAGAGCCCGTCGTTGCTGAGCCGAAGTACCTGACTCCACCGCCACTGCTGGTCTGCCTACACTGCTAGCCTGACTCCACCGCCACCCTAGGTATAACCCCTCTTTCCGTATGATGGTCGAGATCACGTAACCCGCTTAGGCGTCTCCCATTCGAAAAGTGATATGGTTGGAAGTATGCGCATCTTTTGCGATATCTAAAACCATATCTCTTCGAATTGTCCACGCTTTTTTAGATTTAGTTGGCATTTCTTAACGCAAAACGAAAAGAGTTCCGCAGTTTACGTAAATGCCGTTGTAGCTTTCACCCTAAGTATTGTGGTATCGTATTTCCACGGGGAAGGCATGGTGTAAAAGTCTCTAATATGAACATGGACAAGATAACATGACCAGTATAATAGACCAAAATTAATAACAAGGATAAATCGAATAGTAAAGATAACTTGACACACACACTTGAACCAATCTCAAGGATAATGATAAAAGAAAGAATAAAATAATAAATCGAACATGGAGCGGGGCATATCCTAAATAGCTATGTTAAGTGAGCAGATATACATACATGCTTTTATACCGTTAAATATTCTAAGTTAAGTTAGCCATGGTCACTGTTGACTTACTTCGGCACCGGAGCGCACCTGGTCTGCCAGGCGATACTAGCATACAGCTCTACTCCATACAAGACGTGAGGGATTACAAGGGACGGGACAGTGGCTGTCACCACCCGCCGCCACCACCACCTCGTCGTCTAAGGTGTATGAGGCAAACGAAGGTAGCCTCTAGCATAGACACCATGTCTAAGCTATGACTACTACTCTAGCGTGTCGACAAGGCTTACCCGTCCCCGGTCTTTCTACTAGAGCATCCGCCACGAGGACGGACGACGAACCCAAGAAAACCAACAATGACCAAGACTAGCTCAAAGTAGAACTCAATATCTCAACTTAGCTCTTGGTCTAAACATGTATGTATGATAGATTAAGCATAAAGTTCTATATGACAAGATCATAGCATAAAAACTATATGCTAGTTCATATCCTAAGATCATATCATAAGAACTATACTCTAGTTCATAAGCATAACTATATTGATAAGTAAAGAACAAGAACAAGATGAAGAACATGACATTGATCAACATGAAGAATAATGAATTGATCATACCAAGTATCTCCAAGATGTTCTTGATCTTCTATTACAACATGGCCAAGCTCCTAATACTAACCAAAAAGTAAAATGATACAAGTGGAGGGAGAGAGAGGCATTTGTGTGGTGTGTGTTTAGAATGGAGCTCTCCCCATCTATTTGTACTAATTGAGGTCGGTTTCATTCAGGTAAAAATGGAAGCACCCCTGGGCACCGCCTATGCATGGAGGCATGCAACCGCCTGTGAAAGGGCAGTTCAAGAGGCAAGACGCCGTCCGTCCCGACCCACCCGCCCGCCGGACTGGCCTCGGCCCCGCTCGTGACCGCCTTTCATAGGTGGGCTCTTGGGCCGCCCCGGGTCATGGATCCGATGGTGCTTCGCTCATTTCGTCTCTGTATTGGGCCTCTTGTATTGCACTTGGTAGATAGCGTGTTCTCTGTAGTGCGCTTTCTTTATCTTTTGGCGCCTTTTCACTTGATTCCATGTATTTGTCCTGCAAAACATATTTCTTGGAATACAAGTGGAACTAGGTTAGAAGTAAAGGTATATGTGTCATCGGTTTGCAAGTTTCCCTGGAAAAAGACATAAATTGGTGGTATAAAATGGTCGATAATGACCGCCAACAACAGCCCGAGGATGCGTAGATGGGGTTAGTTTCCATGCTCTACTTGTATTCGAGACAGAATTTTGGTAGTACCTCCCTGTTGTTCTCCAGATACATAATCTCCCTGTCAGGACATGTATTTAGAGCATGGAGGTGCTGCCAAAATTCTGTCTCGGATATGAGTAGAGCATGGATACTAACCCCATCTACGTATCCTCGGGTGGGATTAGGACTATCTTCACCTATTAGATAGTAGGATCCTCATGTAGATGTAATGAAGTCTTATCTTAATCACGTATATGGTAAAGGATGGATGATCATGCGTGGATGTACACTGTCCGGAGGGGTTATGGAGACTGGACCACTGAATGGGTGACGAAGACCAATGCTTTCTTAGAAGCAGCATTTTGGGAGGCTAATGAAGCGGATAAAGTTTGGTGTCCCTGCAATGAGTGTGAGAATAGGCGTAAACAATCAAAGTTCGAAATGGGTAAACATCTTGGCAAGTATGGATTTATGGCAGACGATACCTGGTGGACCCACCATGGTGAAGGACATAGGGGAGACGAGGCCGTGAGACAACGCATCGAGGATCTTGATGCAGATGGTGGGGTAGGAGATAGAGGCAACCGCAAAGGCGTATTACGACATGTTGTCTATGGCACGTAAAACCCCTTCACAGCCATACAAAGGTCTCCGAACTAGATGCCATTGGATGCCTTATGGCCTTGAAGTCCGAGTGCCGCCTGGGTCGAGGTTCCTTCAAGAATATGCCGATAGTTTTTGGCACGTTGCTTCCGCAAGGTCACCTTCTGCCAAAGAACATGTATGAGTCATGGAAACTCCTAAGTGTACTTAAGATGCCATATGAGCAGATACATGCTTGTCCGAAGGGCTGCATCTTATTGAGGAAAGAACACGCGGATGCTACACACTGTCCAAAGTGCAAATCCTCTAGGTACCTGGAGGTAGACTCTGGTGATGGCTACAAGAGGCAGCTGCTCATCCCCGTACAAATCCTATGGTACCTGCCGTTCATACCGAGGATCCAACGGCTATACATGACTGAGGAGTCCATGAAACAGATGACATGGCACAAAAATGGATGTCGATACAATCCAGATAAGATGGTACATCCTTCCGATGGTGAATCATGGCAACATTTTGATGACATTCATCATGAGAAAGCTCTAGAGGCCCGTAATGTACGTGTTGTGATGGCAACACATGGGTTCAATCCTTATGGATTGATGGCTGCCCCGTACACTTGTTGGCCTGTGTTCATTATCCCGCTCAATCTCTCCCTCCCCTCCTCCCCCCGGCATCATCTTTCAATGGCAGAACATATTCTTGTCATTGATAATTCTTAAACACCCAGAGAATAGTACGGGTGTGTTCATAGCGCATATGATTGATGAATTGATCAATGCTTGGGATGAGGGGGTATGGACATACGACCGAGCTATAAAGAGAAGCTTCAAGATGTATGTTTGGTACCAGTACTCCATGCATGACTTCGTGGGGAATATTCTACAGCTGGTGTGTTCACGGCAAGTTCCTATGCCCAGTATGCAAGACAGGTTTGAGGTTTATTTGGTTGAAGAAGGGTGGCAAGTATTCCTGTTTTGACAAACATCGACAATTCCTTGATCTTGACCATACATTCAGACGAGACACCAAGAACTTTATGAAAGGACTTGTAGTTATAGACCCTCCACCAGAGATGATGACAGCTGCCGCGGTCCATGCTTAGATTAATGCTCTTGTGGTAGATGACAACTCTGCAGAATGTCGCTTTGTGGGTTATGGTGAGCGACATGCATGGACTCATAAGTCAAGCTTAGAGAGGCTCCCCTATTATGATTACCTTCTTTGCCCACATCACATTGATGTAATGTACACTGAAAAGAATATCGCCAAGGCACTTTGGGGAACAATCATGAACACAGGTAAGTCAAAGGACAACGTTAAGGCTAGAGTTGATCTGGCAATGTTATGCGACAGACCAAAGGATGAGATGAGGCCTCCTAGAAATGGCAAGAAATGGACCAGGCCTAAGGCCAATTTCATGTTAAGCAGGCCCCAAAGGAGGGAAGTACTAGAATGGTTTCAAAAGTTAATGTTCCCTGATGGGTATGCAGCGAATCTGAGGAGGGGGAGTGAACTTATCTACTCTGCGAATCAATGGTCTCAAGAGTCATGACTACCACGTGTGGCTTGAGCGGCTTCTTCCGGTGATGGTTCGAGGCTATGTTCCTGATCATGTCTGGCAAGTGTTGGCAGAGTTGAGCTATTTCTTCCGCTAGCTATGTGCTAAGAAGTTATCTCGGGCCGTGGTTGTAGACATGGAAAAAATGGCTCCTGTGTTGATCTGTAAGCTGGAGAAGATCTTTCCACTAGGCTTCTTCACTCCAATGCAGCATTTGATTTTGCACCTCCCATATGAGGGACTAATAGGGGCCCCGTAAGTACCTACCATTGGTGCTATTCAATTGAGAGATCCCTAAAGGTTGTTCGGAAGAAATATGGAAATAAATGCAAGATTGAAGCTTCCATCGTAGAGGCATCAATTCTGGAGGAGGTGTCAAACTTCACAACAACATACTATGGTGACAACCTTCCTAGCTTGCATAATCCACCCCCTCGTTACAATGTTGAGAAAAATGAATCAAAACTTAGCCTTTTCCGAGGGCAACTTGAAGTGCAAGTGGTAAGACCCGTAAGACCTTGAGTCATGCAGAGTGGCGCACTATCATGCTATATGTACCTGACCAACCTCACGTAAATGGATCCGTACATGGGGTAAGTCACTATTTTCAACAAACTTGTTCTCAACTAGTCAACGTTTCAGATCCAACACCCTTGTTTCTCGCCGGGTATGGGGAATTTACTCATGAATTCGGCATCGATCAAGGTTGCCTACCCCACAGAATTGAACACCCTTCTTAAACGAGATGCCGGCAATGGAAAACCTGATTTCATTCTTAGTTCAAATGCAAGGTGCGTTTCAACTTAGTTTGACGTTACTATCACTACAAGAGATATGGCTTTCTATGACAATTTTCATATGACAAAGAACTGTTTAGTCATAGAAAAGACGTTTTTATGACAATTTTTCGTTGGATGACAAGTGTTTGTGACTAAGTTGTCAATTAGTCATAAAAATTGTCACTATGTGCTCTTCCTAATCTTTGTGACAATGGCTCATGACAAAAATTGTTGAATTAATTGTCACTAAATAGAAAACACATTTTTAAAAGAATAAAATCCACCATGGTACACTTCTACACTAAAACGGACATATCCATACAATGTGTATGCAGCCGAGAGGTACATTTTTGTTTTCTTTTTAATAGCTTCAGTAATAAATAAGTTTGCTAGCCTTCGAGATATATAAATATATATAAATACACAGACCAAAAACAACAAAGGTGTAATCGGATAAATAAGAATAGAGCAAAAAGAAAATCAAAGATATTTGCAAAAAAAAAAAGGAAAATCGAATATAAATTGGAAACGCATGAACGGAGGGGAAAAGAACCAAAACCGGGAAAGAAAAATGGGAAAAAAATTCATTCCTGTGCAAAAATTAAATCAGCGTTGGGTCGCAACTTTCTCAGACTATCTCCCGCGCAATGCACCTTTCTAAGAATGTCTCCCGCGCCGCTGAAATCTGACCCGGTTCAATTTCCATTTTCGCGTCGCGCGGCACAACCCCTCCCGCGCGCCCCTGCCAGCAGGAATCGGAAATACAAACCAGTCTATAGCGCGCGTTCACACGAGATCTGGCCGCCCGCAGGTTTTGACGACTGGAGGCGTAACACTAAGAACTGGTAACTGTCTAACACAACAGCGCTTAACATTTATAAACGAAGGGAGGTCTATGCCGAAGCGAATGTTGTCTTACACAGATGAGGGATGGGGCATAACTTATCAGTTCCGCCGACACACCGAATTAGTCCAACAACTTTCTAAATACAGAGCACATATTTAGAAAGCTATTTTAAATAAAGTGTGGTACTGGTCTGTAGCGGTTAGAAAGGTAGCCAGATGGCTCCTTGCGGTGGTGTAGATGTGGCAACGGCTGGTGGATTCAGCTCCTTGGAGCTTAGGTCGAACACACGTTTCATAGAAGCAAATGTGAAGTAAAAGCAATGGAAATATATCACATGTGTTGTGATTCATAGAAATATAGTACACACTTGACACTCAGTTCAGTCGAACAAAAAAAAGCATGTAAAACACTCGATTCAGTTAAGGTAGCATCGACACGTACTAATCATTGATGCCTATGTGAAAAGTTATGACCATCCCACAGAAGAAGAAAACCGAATAATAATACTACCTTTTGCCTATAGGAATGCAGGGAACGATGCACGAGAGTTACAACTTACAAAGGAATGGGAAATCTAGCTGTAAAGTCCAACTGTTTATATTTATATGTATATACCGGTCCTTTGGGCACAAAATCCAAAGGCAAACAATACTATAGCTTCTCTAGATCTTGCCTGCGTACAGGCTTGGTTTTCTGCTTGGTAACCTGCCGTAGCTCTTTGTCTAGCTCTTTGGCTTCATCTGGGAGCTGTAACACCAAAGCTTACAATCAGCAAGAATAATGCAGCAAACATTGTTTGCCTGAAAAAATCAGAGTCCAATACCTGGGCAAGCCTCAGCACGGGATCCAGCCTCATCAATCAAGTCAATGGCCCTGCAGGGAAGACCGAAAGAAATAAAAAGCAATATAAATTTCCATTTAAGTCATGATCCAATGACCGATCTCCTTATAAGAAAATGTTGTTTCTATATAACATTTTCCTAAAAACTAAACAACCCTCCATCCCTCCCTCTGTATTTGGTCACATATAATTATCATATTTGACTGAACCAAAAATATGCATGGAATCCTTGAAGGTGGCAAATAAGCTACCCAAAATCCAAAATTGATCATCAAGTTAGTATGTTGGTAACCATCCCTCCCTCTGTATTTGGTCACATATAATTATCATATTTGACTGAACCAAAAAATGTGCATGGAATCCTTGAAGGTGGCAAATAAGCTACCCAAAATCCAAAACTCATCATTAAGTTAGTATTTTGGTAGCAAATTATCTTGACTTCTTAAAAGGGGAACTCAAACTCAATCATTTGGTGATTTGCAAACCTCTGTGCGGCAGCAACTAAAGCATCATCTGTATATCACAGTTTGTGATGGAGCATACATAATGAGTGCAGTCATTTCCTTGTAACAAAAAAAGAGAGACATGAAAGCCTGCCTTTTCCAAATAGAGAAAAACCTGAAAATAATACAAAAATGTATCGCACATAAGAGTAAAACAGCAGATTCTCATAGAGAATGGCAAATTCTTGCAGGTCAAAATAGCTTTAGAGGAAAAAAAATTGTTTGGTGGCTAAATTATGTTGATTTATTTTACTTAAGTGATATAGGCAATCTTGCATTTTTTTTAATTTTCAAATTGATGGGGCGCTAAAATCTAGATGTTCCAGCCGCCCACAAATAAGGTAGGCCACAACTATATTAATTATCCCGAAACTCGAACTTTCTCAAGGTGCCCTAAACGAAGTAAAATGGCAGATTCTTATAGGAAATGACAGATTCCTGCAGGTCAAAATAGCTCTAGGGAAAAGCACATTCATTCGAAGGCCAAATCATGTTGATTTTTTTGACTATATAAGTGATATAAACAATCTTGGGTCTTTTAAATTTCAAATTGATAGGGTGCTAAAATCTAAATGTTCCAGGCTTCCACAAATAAGCTAGGCCACAGGTATCCTGACCAAGCACCTAAAGAGCCACTTAATTGGAACATATGCCACATTGATAGGTACCCATTATCTGCACTGTTTCTAAGACTCCTAGCTAAAGGCAAGGTTAAAAACACAATAGCACAATAAAAAAGGAAATGGCTCATGTATACACAATAGCTGTGGCATGTGGCAAGTAGCTTCTATTATATGGGCACACTATATATCTGATTGAGTAGGCGGTAGAAAAACCAGGGAAATCCAGTTCTACCTTCAGTTAAGAAATAGCAAGTATCTTCTAATATATGGGCACACTATATATCCGATGATTGAGTAGGTCTGTAGAAAAACCAGGGAAATCATATACACCTAACAAGCTTGCATATCCATAAGAATGTTGTAAACAAAGAATATACATCGATGACAATATTATGACAATTTGATTTTGTAATGTTTGGAAACTTCTATACCCACATGGAGAAATATATTTTTTTCTACAGCGTGCACATCAGCAGCACATGCTCCTCTGCTCCTTTTTTTTTAAGAAAAGGATGCTCGCTTATGCCGGCGCAAACCCCCCTCCCTCCATTCAGTCTATGGTTCCTTTCTTGAATTCTTTTGTGTTATCCGGTACCAAAGCAAAGTCCGGAATATAGATAGATGGCAATGGTAATCCTATCTTTAGCTCTTCTCTTTGCCTCATGAGGCGCCTTTCCTTGTCCACTTTATTTACTTTTATCAACATAATATCATTGCTCGATTTTTGGGAAACCCTCCCAAATCAGGGCTAACAAAAGCATATCTTGGCAGGTTCAAATAATTGGCACTCTATAAAAAAGCAAGCAAAGTGGTTGTTTTTTTCTTAAAAAGAACACATAGAGCATGACAACTTACGGAGTATATCAGGTTCAGCATATTGAACATATTCCAGTTGAATGAAAATGAAGCAAAAACTATGTCTGCATATTCTCATTGTTGTCATGAAGGGAAGACCATAATAGAAAAATGAAGCGTAAACTATGTTTGCAAATTTCATTATTCATTCAAAAAAACCATAATAGCATTGTCAATGTAAACGGTGTTAATAAACAAGAAAATGATTTTTTCTACAGCAAGGTTGAAAGAGTCAATGGTGAAAAAGATCGAGTCCATTGAGTACGTAAGATATATATCAACTCTTAGTCACTGTACCACCACATTTTTTTAAAAAAAATGTGCTGCAGATTTTAAACTACAATCAAATAGTGCTCTAAAATGGCATGGCGGCTAGGCCGAGGAGGATCCCCGACTTTGTTCTAACTATATAGTTGGTTGCGGCATCACTTTGGAAGTAAAATGGTCATTAACAAATAGCAATGGCATGGAAATATGCTCGGGCTTCAGACTTACCTCACAACCATTGTTTGATGGTCAAATTGTTGTGCCCATACATCACCATCAATGGCATACGCGAAGGATAAAATAAGAAAATCAACAAAACTTTGTACGCAGCTGCAACTCAAAAATAGCTCGAAAATTTTAGGAAAAGAAAATCACAAGCACAAAAGAGGGTACCATGGAAGCGTAGGCACGCAGTGCCACGAACAACAGCAGCGGGTCAACGACGTGCCGCGGAGAGGGGGGGGCAACCATCGTCGGAGCTGGAACTCCATCGAACTTCCCGCATCCACTCGGCGTCGTTCATCAAAAAAACATGAGCACAAGCGGCCAGCCGGGGGGATGAGCACAAGCGCCAGAGTAACCAATTTCCCTCGCCACGCAACACGGAGTGACCAAATTAGCATCTCAACATCCATCGATCCATTCATTCATCGAAATTAGGGGCTCACCATTGTGGAACGGAGCGACGATGACGCATTTGGCGAGGAAACACGGACGGAGAAGCTAGCCAACCAACTCGATTGTCCAAGCCCGGCTAGGGCATGACGGAGCAGCCAGCCAACCGGGCGGCGCCTGGCCACGGCCATGGCGGCGCGCAATCCAGCAGCCCGACCAAGCTTCCATGCCGCTAAGACAAGACGGTCAGCCTGCCGAGGGTGGCCACCGGTGGCCGCCCTGGGCCGAGAGACGCCGCTCGGAGAGAGGGCACCAAGCAAGATCCGAGGAGAAACGAACGGATCCAAATGCATGGAGGCTGGGCGATCCGCCCGCGCCGCCGCCGCCGTGCCCGGGAGGCCGGCGGCCGCGGGTTGCCGCTGGGCTTAGGGCCGACGGCACCGCGCCCCCGAAGCCTCGTGTCGCTCTCGAGGGTCGCCAAGGCCGCCGCGCGGAAGTGCGCTCCGCCCGCCCGCCCGCCCCAGCCGCCAAGAAAGAAGGAAGAAAAAGGTATTCTCGCCCACAGCACGGGGAGGCGTGGGAGGGAGGGTGGAGGGCCCAGTGGGACCCTACTACCGTATGTCGTCGCCCAGGCAGCTCCCGTCCGTCAACGCAGATCCGACGGTCGCCGTTGATCCGCCGACGTGTCCACTCTCCCGGCCGGGTCCCGCCTGGTCGCCTCATCTCTCTACATGCGGCCTTGACCGTGGAAAATGTAAAAAGCAAGCAAAACTACAACGCCAGGTTTCGAACCCTGCTCGAGCAGATGTGGGAAAACATGACATGCCAACTGAGCTACGAAGCTTCTGATGTTGAAGCTTCTCGTAAGTTTTTAATATTTCCTCTTGCACGAATTGGCCTTGGTCACTCAAATCATTTTGTATCTGTTGGGCTCTAGCGTGAACAGTAATTTTTCATCCCCGTTCTTGATGTTCATCATGGAACAGTACTTTTTTTTTTTTTTTAATTATCGAGCAAAATCCAAAAAGTAATTTATCTCACTCATATGAACTCCAAATTGGATGATTCTTTTTTTTTCCAGTGTTCGTATAAAACCACTTTCTACGATTTAGAGCACTATATATCAGGGATAGACATAAAACCATTTTATTTGCCAGGACTAATTTATTCTTATAACTCCAAATTACCACGTAACAATTATAATAAATACCTAATTTTGTTAGGAAACTCTACAAACTTGCATGACAACATGTTTCTAGTGTACAATTGAGATAAACATTAGTTATATGGGTCATTTTGGCTTTTGAGAAAGTGTTAGTAAACACTAGTCACAAAATCTTGAATCACACTTGTAGTTTATGAAACCTTAAGAGAGATGTGTCCAGTGTGTGAAGAACGTCTATCAAAACTTTGTCGAACATAAAAATGACCTACATATGCATTGTAGATCTCGATGAGGTGAGTCGAATTGGTATTCATGACTTTTCAATTCTAAGCCATTTAGGGCCCTAAAAACCCGAAAAACTCTCAAAAAACATTTGAAATTCAAAATTTGAGCGGTTCAAAATCTTTTGAATCCGAAAAAGTTGTATATATAGAGTGTAGATCTTTAAGAGTTCTACAAAACTCATATTCATGACTTTTCGATTTGAAACCATCTATAGTTTCGAAAAAAAGCCTTGAATATGTTTTTTTAAAATAATCAAAGGATGGCCCACATGTAAGGAAAGGTGCCAAAATAAAGAGCGCGAGAATGGAGGTCACCGGCGCGCAAGTTAAAAATTTCGGGACCTTATCCTATCCTCATCCCACCTGCGGACCTGCCCGTATCGCTCCCCATCCCCAAATTTCTCCTCTCGACAGACGGCGACGAGCACAACATGGCGAGATCCACCAGCTGCGCCGCCACCCGCACCGGTGTGCCGCCTGCCTGTGCCCCTTCGCGCAGCGCGGCCCCGCAGGGCGCCGCCGGGCGCAGCGCGGCCCCTTGGCAGCTGCGGCCTGCATCCGGCCTTCTCCGTGGCGGCGTGGCCCTGCCGCCAGCCGCGAGCCCGGCCAGCAGCGAGGCTGCCCCCTTCGCGCCGCGAGCCAGGCCTGCGCTCCATTGCCTTCCTGCTGCCGGTGGAAAAAGAACAAAATAAATCCCCAAGCCTCCCCGTCGCCTGCTTCGTGTTCTTCTTGTCTTCCGTAGCGTTCTTGCTTTGACTCTTTGTTTCTTGAGCGTTCTGATTGATTTTTGCTGCGTTGGATCGTGCTATGACGTGATTAGAACTCATCTACCGAAGGAAACTGCCTAAGTCCTCACGAGCACAGAGATCCTGTCGTTTTGCTTTTTATTCTTCTTTTTTTGTTCCATCTCACGTGATCTGAAAACTCCATCGACTGGAGTTGGTTTGAGCCATGATCTTCATGGAGTAGCTTAACAACATCCTTGTGATTACCTGTGCGAATTTTGGGATCGAATCATGGAGATTTGAGGAGGATTTCATTGAATTTTCTGTGGCCGCTCTTCTCTGTTCTTGGTGTTCTTCGTGCTCGTCTTCTGTACGTTCGTCCCAGCACACCGACGGCAGCGCTACTAGCGCCGGTGCTCAGGTGAGCAGTGCACGTCTTCCTGTAGAGTGCACCAGCAAGCAGCCGAGCTGATCTGGCCTTTGGGTTCGTTGAGTGCACTCCCTCTGTCCTTCCCTTTTTTTGTGTCGTGATTTCTGGAGCACAGCACGAGCAGACCTGTGCTTGCTTACTCTTGCTTCTCTCTGATTTGTTGCCGTGCATCTTTTTGAAATTCAAGCAAGCGACAACAGGCAAGTGTAGCAATTCAGTAGGACTAATTTTAATAGTATGCTATGCAGACCTCTACGGTGAGCAGTGAAATGAAGCTTGACATGCAGTGAAGTGGAGGCTGGACATGCATCGATGGTATATATATATTTTTGTTTCAAATACATTGGTTTTTCTATTCTACTGCTCGCTTATCAAATGTGTATGCTGGTACCTGCTTCTTAGTTTGCAGACATAACTTAAATTCAGTTTTATATTCTCCGTATGGATCAGTTTGGTTGTAGTTTCAGTCACTAGCTAGTTGTATTCTTATCTAATTACATGTAAGATGTGAAGCTGCATCATTCTTGGATAATGAATATGCATCATTCTTGGATAAGGAATATGTCACTCACTAAAACGATACTATGGCTAACTGAACATGAGTCTGTGCACACTAGCATTGTTCCTATGTTCATTTCTTTTAAATTGTGCTGAGAAAGGCATATATCTCCTATAACCTTGTGCTTTGATTTTTTTAATCTCACCTTTTCTGCAGAAAGTTCTAGCTTCACATGGCGCTGCCAAAGTTAGTGCTTATGTGAGTCATGTTGTGTTCGCTCAGTTCCAATTTCAGCAAATCATTTGGTCAAGTAAATATCGCTCTGTTTGGCAGCTTGTGAAGTAATTGGTGATGCTTCTTTCGGTGGTGGATGGCAATTCTAGGGTGGATGCTTGCTCTGATGTATGACTAAGGGATATAGTAGCTTCATATTAAGATGTATGACTTTTTCTGGCAATTTAGGTTCTCTACAGACTGTGTAGCATCATATGATGTACAAAATTGTATGATGGGAATATAGTAGCTTTGTACAGGTACATACAAGAATTCAATATTAGATAAGCACAAGTAAATCAGTGCTAAATTAGTCATTATGCAGTCTAGATACTGCCATGTCGCCTTAATTTCCCAAATCGAATGGCTAGTAACCTGATTATTTGTTGCACTGCAGTTCCATTTTTTTGCACAACAGTTTCATTTGCCCCCATTCTTACTTGATTATTAATCACATTTGCAATCATTATTTTCTGAAACTTGTAACTAAGGACAGAAGTCTCTCTAGCGTTGGTTGAATAATAAAGTTGTGACCTGAAACTATATCTCTATTGGTTGTTACTTCTGAAACTTTTGGTAGTTCATCACTTCTAAAATTTCTGCTTACTGTAATGCAGGAACATGAGCTCGTGGGTGTGCAACATTCTGATAAGTGATGGATCATGTGTTGGAACCTGTATGTGAAATGACGGAAGATTACTGCAAGTGTCATAGGTGCAGGTGTTTTACATAGGAAGTGATGTTAATAGAATATAATGTACAATTGTTGCTATAGTTTTGGTCATTAGTGGAATGTGACGATGTGTAATTATATATTTGATATATGTTAATTTAGTATATATTGAAATTGGCTTTCCCTGTGATGCTAAATGTCTATATTGGGCTTCAATGGTTGTAATGAATAATGGGCTAATTGGTCCAAATTTGTTTTTGTGACAATTAATTTTTGTCATGCTACCCATGCCACATCATGTGCCACCTCATATCATTGGACACTTGTCAACATCCTATCTAATATCTTATGACAAATATAGTGACTAATATGGTTGTCATAACCTAGTGACAACTGTGTAATTGTCACTCGAATAATGACAATTGGAGCTATTAGTCACGTAAGGGGGGATTGTGACAGGGGATTCAATGACAATAACCATATTGTCACTAGTGTGTCATAGAAGGGGGTACAATGACAAGAAAATGGCTCTAATTGTCACAATCAGTTTGTCACGTAAGGCCTAATTTCTTGTAGTGTATCCTGCTTTAAACAGCTTGCGAATGATATAACAAACTATCCTGCTTGAGCTTGTAGGCCCAATCTGATTTGACTATGGACGCCGAGTTGAGTCAGGTTGCCGGTGGCTATGACTTTAGGGTCATGTCATTTACCGGTTATGGCGTGAATGGATATCGTTTTTTCACACAACAAGACACGGCGGCGTAGTCACCCCAATCGAAGAACCACAAATACCGAGTTTTTCACGCCTAGCCTTGATGGGGACAAATATTATGGAAGAGTTGAAGAAATATACTGAACTCACATTTTAGGGCCGCAAACCTCTTAATCCGTCGTATTTAAATGGCATTGGTTTGATCCTAAAGAAGTAAGATGTACCGAAAATCTTGGCATAGTCGAAATTCGGCCAGGATTCCAAGTACCCGTGGAGACGATGTCTATGTCGTGGCTCAACAGGCCACACAAGTTTATTATCTCCCATGGGCGTGCTAAAAAGATTCACGTCTTAAGGGTTGGGATGTTGTGACCAAGGTATTGCCACATGGTAAACTACCTATCCCAAACAATGAAGATTACAACTTTGACCCAAGCACATATGAGGGAGAGTTCTTTTAAGAAGAGGGGCTACAAGGGAGATTTATGATAGACATAACCGATCCTGGTCATAATGGAAGTAGACAGAGAAAGGGTTGATGATGATGACGATGGGGATGAGGTTGAAAATGCGAAGGACTTAGAATTACTTCGGCGATTAGAATTAGGCAATGATAGTGATGAGGGCGACATTGCTCCTCCGGATGGTCATGATATCAACTTGGAAGTAGACATGTATGATAGTGATGATGTGACTCGTGCCCCTTGACTCCTCTAGATCGTCATGATGATTATTTCTAATACATGTAATATTATGTTACCTTCTAATTATGTTTTGTTATTTTTGTAATTAGTCTTGTTTATTTTAAATCTCTTTCTAATTATGTTTTGTTGATTTTGTCTCTCTTTGTAATTGCAGGTGATTGAACAAAGATGCCGGTGACGGGATTTATCGAAGAGGTATTAGGTAGGTAAAGTTCAAATACCGGAGGGTGAGCAGGGTTAGGTGGTCGGCCTCGGCCAAGTTCGGGCACGCAGTCGACGCCAGGAGGCAAGGTCGTCCAGTTAGGAGGTAGGAGGCTCCTCCGCCACCACCATAGGAGGAGGAGGAGGAGAGGGAGGAGGAGGAGGACGAGGAGGAGGCGGATCGGGGGTTCCACTTCCGTGGTGCTTGGGGGTGGTGGGGGCTCCTCTTCTTCTAGCTGGCTAAACTCTATCGGCCCAGGTCCTTCAAAACTCCCAAAGCGACCGATACCTTTTTGATGCAGACACCGGTGGTGCAGCCCGGTGGTTCAAAGTAAGTAACATGCAGGTGTTTCATGTTTTCTTATTTGTTATGTTCAAAATCACAATAAATACTAATATTTTTTCTTGATTACTTGGGCAGGGGGTTTCATGATTGTGGGTGCAGGTGGTCACACACGCCATCCCAATGGCATTATCGATTCGTTGTGCAAGACACACTTCCCTGGCTTGGTGGACTTTGCCGGAAGGCTACTGGCTTTGGACGTTTGAGCACTACAAGTGCAAACGCGATGCAATTGACCGGGATGGTCATATCTACGGCACCATAGCGAGGCGTGTGACGGAGGAGGTGTGGGTAAGTCTTCGTTTCAAGACATTGCTTTACACATCACATTCATTGGACATTCTTCAAATAATGACCGGATTCATCGTATCTATATACGAGGATTTCTTCAGATGGGAGACGGGATGTGAGGCAGCGGCAAGGGATGCGGTTGACAAAGCCTGTCACAGACTCATGAAGGACATGCATTACGAGGCGGCGTCTCGAGGGTTTGTCATAACATACAACGCCAACTACAAGAGATTGGGACTTCTATGACAATTTTTATATGACAAAACACTTTATTATCATAGAATCAATGCATTTATGACAATTTTTTCAATGGATGACAAGCGTTTGTGACTAAAATGTGATTTAGTCATTAACGATTGTCACAATGTGCCTTTCCCAATCTTTATGACAATATCTCATGACAAAAGTGATGTAATGTGCTTGTCATAATAAAAAAGCACATTGGCACAGCCACGCCTAGTTGGATTGATGGGACCCAAGTGTAAGGTAAATATTAATAATTTTAAAATTATGATAAAAAAATATGCCTCACGTGGAGGTGGAATCGAACACGTGCCCTCCTACTCATCAAGAAATAAGCATACCACTAACATTGTCATGTGCTTGTTTAAATACTTTGGATTCATTTTTATTTGTACAGTTTCCATCGCATTGAGAGACAACTAAACGTTAACTATAAACACTAGTATATTGCCCGTGCTAACGCTTACGGTAATTAAAAATAAAAAAAAATATATTTCCCAAGTTATTTTCCTTGTTTCTATGCTCCATGCTTGCAAAACTACTTAACTAAAACCCATAGCTCTAGAAGAAACCAAATTGGCAGAAATGCAGTAAAAGGGGATTTTAGGTTTATCTGGTTTTTGCCTTACACCCAATGCTGCATGCCTGCATAGAAAACTGATTTCAATATGTCCAGTGATTTAGCAACACCTGAACATGTCACAGGAGACCACTGTTCCATCCATCTTTGCCTCTGCCGACCACCACGGTTTTGAGCAACACCAGACCAAAGGATCCTCCACCAACTCAGGCCTGACAACGACAGAGCATCAACATATATCTAGGAAAACATTTCGATCTCTTTCAGCCATCTTTTAATAACAAAGAACGCAAAATTTTTGCATGATTGAATAACTGCAATAATACCTTGTGCTTTATTCAATGACACTGGTACTGTCTTGTGATGTTCCATTAAAAAGAACAGAGATGGCATAGTATTGTTTTGGTTAATGAGTGCCTCCAATGGAGATTCTCTGCAAACAGTTAGTAGCATGACAATGTTAGTGTAACCAATTTGACAGAACGCTCAGAGAAGAAATGAGAATAACGAAGTTTAGAACTATAAATATTAGAGAAGAAATCTTAGAAAGTTCCAAAGTTAAAGCAAAGCAATGCATTCTGTTTTCTGCATCAGTACCTCAACACCTCAAATCAGCATAGAAATAGTTGACGCAGGTTTTACAAGCTGAGAGCATGACTAAACTGCTACCACCTTGAGAATCAAATCAAATCTGTCTACAAGTTTTACCTTGGGCTGCTCAAGCTTCAACTGTTGGAATGGTATTTATCAACTTGCGGCATTGCCTCCTTAGCTCCTTGCTTCGGCTTTCAATGACAATATTATGGTTTCAGAATTGTGTCTGCCATTTGGAAATTCAATGATCAAAACTACAGAATTTTTTGGCTGCCCACCTCTGAAGCTTCAATAGCGATTATTGAGATGTGGGCAAAGCAAATAATTTGCATTTTAACATGATTCAATAACTGTGAGTAGTTATTTCAACTACTGTTGTTGGAGCGATGCTGATTAATTGTCAAGCCGCCCAGCCAACTGCACCAAGCCATGTAGATAATTTGAATTCAAAACCTGAAGCCCGCACGTGCTGCTGCCTTCTTGATCATGCACAACGAAAAGCAATCAAGCAAGAAAGGCAAAGTCCATAATGTGCTTGTGCATGCATACACCTATCTACTACACCTATGTAGCAAAGACCTACTAGGGAGTTCTCTCGCTCCCCGGTGAGGCCACGCCACCGATAACGGCGAAATCCCACCGAGCCCTTCGTCGTAATGCGCACGGCGGCATCTTTGTTCCTCTTCCGCCCACCGAGAGATGCCATCGCCCCTGCCGCCCGCCCTTCCGCCCCTGACCTGCCGTCTCTTCCCTACCCGCCCGGCCGCCCTCGCCTGCCTTCTCGCCCCTTCCGCCCGACCTGCCGCCTTCTTCCACTTCGCCCGGCCACATCCGATGGTCTTCCTTCAGTTCACGATGCATAAATCCGCCGGGCCGGCCTACTACCTTCTACTCGGACTCCCCTCTGCAGAACGGGCGGCGGAGGACCAAATCTTCATCGCCCGGTCTTCCCAATTTCCTTCCGTGAGTTCCCTATGCGCTCCCCTCTAATTGGATTCAGGTTATATGGCCTCCTCCCCTTTGGTGTGGATGATCATCTGCTATTGGATGAACTGCAGGTTTCCCATCTGGTATTGGATGACCATGAGCTCGCTCGCCGAGGTACGCTGCGCCGCCGCTGTCTTTTTCTGTTCCCGTACGCCGGTGATGACGTTCTTTGCGACCTGTGTCCTTCTTAGGGTAAAACTTCCTGGCGAACCAACACTCCCGCAAATTTTGTTTTAGAAAATGGAACAGAACTCCCCATCTCTGCGTGTCGTTGCTGCAAAATTACTGGATTCTGTTATCGTTCTGAATATAAAAGGCATTTTTTTGTTTGCACTGCAGTTAGTTATGTCTTCAGTTATGCTGTGATTTTTTGAGATTACACAGTACAACGCAGACGCTCAACACGCACGCACACTCATCCCTATGAACACACGCACGCAAAACCCTACCCCTATGAGCACCTTCGAAGGGACGAGGCGGCAAATCTTGAAGTTCGAAGTCACCACCGGGCGCTCGCTATCGACGGGACGCCGCCTACCACTTAATGCATGGCGCCGAAAATCCTGAAATAAATCCGGGGATAAAGTTGTCGCACCCGGGATTTGAACCCCGGGTGGGAGCCCCCCTAACCAATGGCCTTTACCATTGAGCCGGGTTCTTCGTGTTAGGTTGAGACCTGTCATTTGGCTCCTGTAGCTTGGGCTGGCATGTTTATCCTATTTCTTTCTGCATTCAGAAAAAAAAATGAAATCGTACGACCATGTTCAGATGACAAATGGTTGAGAACTGTGTGGATTGAAAAATACTAAAGATAATGCTGAATCATGAGGGTTTCTTTTTTTTCAGTACATATGCTCTGTTTCATTGCAGTGATTTAGCTTCGCTATAGAAGTGAACAACACATACACACGCATGTCGCTCCCACGTCCTAGGAAAGGTACTATTGCAAATATACATTAATGTCATATATTTCACATATAGTTACAAGAGCATATGTTTGTAAATGTTATAAACAGACCCGCAAGGCCATATTCCATTTGCAATCATCGGAAGGTTAAGTGCAGATCACGATCCCAATTGCAATGACCCAAAAGAGATTATTCAAAGCATCATACAACAGCTTTTCGTCTATATCAACCCATCAGATGTAACATATCAGGCCCCAAATTTTATAATTTATGTTCAAGAACCCCTGACACAGTTGAAGATTCTAGAAAATCCATTGTTAAATGTGGGACAATCCTTTCTTGAAATGGTTCCATGGTCCAGAGAACACGAATCTGCTAAGATTCCATGGGTGACAGGTTCGTACCTAACATTTGCATCTCTTATCACTGCAATGCACCGTTTGTAAATTTATCATATATATGTAGCCATTTGTTCTGACTCAGAATGTGCAATGTGAAACCAGCACATAGCCCACGGATAATCATCGATCCTCTCACAATATTACCAGTAACATCTAAGAAAGCAACATGGACAGGTATAGTAATCCTCCAGCTAATGCTCAAATACTTTAATGTACACTTCTGTTAGACTATTTATATTTACGTCGGCCTCCCACTGATCTGCAGGGGCATGTGACCTAAAGGATAACTTTGCCTTGAATATTCCATTTGGATATGAGCTAAAGGCACCAGACTACAGTTACCTCATCATTGCAGAACTAAAAGACCTTTACAGAACCAAGTTTAACATTTTTTCCCAATGTGCCAAGGTCTCTGAAGAGATTTATGACATGATGCAACAGCTTTTGAGACTTATTGAAGAACTTCCATCCAGTGGCTGCAGTTGTGACCAACATATTGATGAAGATGCAGTGGATATCATGGATTCCGACAATACGAGTTTTCTCAATGATATAAAACGAAAATTGTTATCTACCTCAGTGAGAACTGAGGCTTTTAATATTATGCCTGCTCCTCTCAATATTGATACGTTTGTACCCTTACAACTTGATGCCTTCACAAATGCTCCAATGGATTCTGAGGTACATATTTAAAAAAATTGCCTTCATTGGTATAGAGCAAAATCGAATCGTATCTTATCATCATACGCATAGGAATATAAAAAACTTGAAATATTGTGTTTTCTGCAGATACCCATGCCCAAAAACATACACGGCGCGGTTGAAGACCATCTATAATGCAGCTGTAGAGAGAGTCTTTATGACGAAACCCATTATTGAAACCATCAAAACAGGTAAAGATCGCTTCCAGACATTTATTACAATAGGGGAATGGACCCATAGACATCATGGTGGACATAAGAAATCAGCGGTAGAACAAGAATCAGCTGCCATTTGCTATTCTCTGAAGCATATCAGTCATATCATAGGTTATAGCATTGTTGATCTTAATTATCCTATACTCAGTACTTTGATACAGCATATAGATACATGGAATAGTGAGATAAATCTATTACACTTGCGTGCTGGTTACGCCCTAGCAGAGACAAAGGATATTCATCAAGGCCTCAGCCACCTAAGCCATTGTGACCAAGCCATTCTTCATGCTGATCGATGCAGCTGTCTTCGCAATGCAGTAGAACAGTTGATAAGCACAGCAGGCGATAGCCTGACCAACATGATCGAAAAGTGCGGGTGTTCGTGGACCTCAAGGTAAGACTTTATATCTAAATCCCATTAATTAGCTACATTTGAAATGGTAATTCTAAAACCCATTTAATCTACTGCACTTAAATTGCAGGCCCGCTATTACTTAAACTGGGACAAATCAACTGTTCGTGGAGTCCAGCACAACGACCCTCCAACACAATTATATGAGATGCATAGAGACTCGCCAATCAGTTATCAGTCATGCATAAATAAAAAAAAGTTATTCCAATCTGTTATCAGTCATTTGAACAGAGTGGCATCAGCTGCATAGAACCTCAGCACACCGTACTTACTTATGCATGTGCCATCACTTATCAGTGATGCATAAATAAAAAAATTTAAAAGGATGTAATGATGCACCAAACACTTGCTATAAATAAATGTATTATGTGTTTAATGCTGTCACCAAGAGTTGCGTATGTAAAGATGCTACTTTTTCATTATTGATAACATCTGCTGTAAACAATCACTTGGAATATGCCCTTGGGTATATGTTTATTTTTTCCATAAAAACTTACAGATTCTGATTTTGCTATTGTATTGGTATTTTTGACAATGACATATGGGATTCCTTGAATTCGTGTGCAGCGGTAATGGTACTTCCCATCATCAATGATATTGGAAGAGATGATATTGGAAGAGATTCTTTATATATTTGGTTATGTTGTTTGGTTAAAAATTACTTTCCTTTACTTTCTTTCGACAGGTTGGGCACTTACAGTTTGGCTCAATTTCAGATAGAGGGGAGATCGGGCTAAAAGACATCAGGTTAATTGGTTTGAAGATGGTTAATTGGTTTCTTTGAGTAAATACTTTTAAATGCATGTTTTTGTACATAAATTTCCCTTCTATTAAGTGGCTGCTGTGAATTTGATTGGGAATCCTTCCTTCTGAAAGATGCCTGCAAATTTTTCTGTCTGTTATCATTTGTTGAATTATAAAGATTAACCATCAAACGTCCTCGAGAAAAAAAAAGATTAAACATCAAACATGATCCCTTGGTTGATTAGTGAACTTTTCATTTGTATGTTATCTTCCCTTTAGAGATATGTTGTTCTGATTAGTATTGCCATTGCAGCATTAGTATGTCTACATATTCTTTGAGAGCCCATGGGTTGAGGATTTGCCCATGGATAATCATTCAGGTTTTTACTCTTCAAAGCAGGTTCATCTCCAAACCATACCTCTGAATCACCATGCCTATCTCTAAATCACCATGCCTGTGCACATTTTTTTTTTTATTATAGGAAAAGGCCTGTTATCTTTTTTGTTTTCAAAGAGCATGTCAGTTTGACATGTGCTACTGTCAGTTTACATGAATCTCACCCACGCTTGGTACTTACATTTGCAAATGAAGAAAAAATCAGAGCCAAGTTTACCTCTGTAGAAAATAAAATATGTAAATTATCCTGCTGAAAAAATGAAACCCAAGTTTGGAACATGTATAAATCTGTGTATGCCTTTTATGTCTATGTTTGCCTTTGAATTATGGCAGTCAAATTATGGCTGGAGTATGCCTGTCAAAAAAAAAAAAATGAAATCAGGTTTTCTATTTTGACAGAATGTGCATGTGACGCTGAGTGTATGTTCTCGAATGCATTGAGGTCTTCTGAATGTTATGCCGTTTCTCACTGATGGCTGACAAATATGCATGTTCTGGAATGCATTCTAGTTGTGCTATCAGGTCGCTGCCCAAGACCTACAGCTCATTTCCAATCAGTAACTCACTGATGCATTAGATTATCCAAGTAAATGCAGCTTATAAGTACCTCTATTTTTTCACAACAGTGTTAACCTTTTCCAATGAACATGTTTCAGGTCATAGCTGGTCTAATTGAGCATCGGCTGGGAGGCCTACAATAACCAGCCACTTCTTGCTAGCTTGGTGTCCTTTGTTTCAAGGACAGTTAACTCATACTGGGGACACAGGTTTACCACTTTTGCACTTTACATTAACCCTATAATATTTTGGTATTTAAATTGCACTTTTGGCTGAACACCAAAAACATGTGTCTCTTCTTAGCTTATAAGTTCCTCTATTTTTTCACAACAGTGTTAACCTTTTCCAATGAACATGTTTCAGGTCATAGCTGGTCTAATTGAGCATCGGCTAGGAGGCCTACTATAACCAGCCACTTCTTGCTAGCTTGGTGTCCTTTGTTTCAAGGACAGTTAACTCATACTGGGGAACACAGGTTTACCACGTTTGCACTTTACATTAACCCTATAATATTTTGGTATTTAAATTACACTTTTGGCTGAACACGAAAAACATGTGTCTCTTCTTTCTTCGAACAAGAAACTTTACAGGTATGCTATTGAGCAACCCCTCTGATTCCAATTGATTGGTTTTCAGTTTGTAGGCATAGTTAGGAGGCAACTCAGTCTGCGAGGCACAAGTGTTGGACTCTTTGCTTTAATTCTGGCATTTTTATTTTGCCTGTTCAACTTTTCTGCCCGAACGATATATGATCTTAGGCTGGTCCTGATTTAATTGAGATAAAAGGAACCATCAGTACTCATTACAGTTTGTTGTTGCTTCTTGAATGGGCTTTTCTTTTATTCATAAATTCTATTGAATGCCTTGGGAAGGAAATTAAAACCTTAGAATTACAATAGAAGGATTTGATGGGATTCCATAATTTACTCATAGTAGTATTTGCATTACATCTTTCTGTACTGACACCATGTTTCTTGCAGCAATGGATTGATCTTGCACGAGCTACAGGCATGCTAAGTACTAAGAAAGAGCTGCCTGCTCCTGAGGTTTCGAGTGCATCTGAAATGCCAGTGCTAGAATGTGGCACGACAGAAGTACAGAACGTGGACGGAAGCAGTAATAACCAATCAAATGACTTGACATAATCATCACATTGAGCTAATTTGTTGTGGCCATACAAACAAACACAGAGCAGCTTCCTTCCATGACACACCATATACGACACAACCGTAAAGGCGTATAAATGAGGCGTCTTCTTAGAACCAGATTGAAGCTTGATTTAGAGCAACTTTTTTCAGGGCTGAAACCTTGATTTATAATGTGTGTTACATCCGGATGGATGCTCCCTTTGTAATTAAGAGTACTAGAAGAGCAAAAAACTTTATGCCAGAGTGAAATACAACAATTTTTATTTTTCTCGGTTCATTTTGTGAACTTCCTCAGTTGCTGCTGTCGATGAATCAACAAGGTGTACTTTCATTTTTTTTACTGAAACTATATCAGATCTATTGATGATCATTATAGATAACATATGATAGAGATATTTTTTTTTTGTACTGATAATATATTTCCAGTAGACCTAGGAGTTATATTTTAACTCTATCATCATTAAATCTTATTTTGTACTGAAATAATATTGAGATTTCTTAAAAGGTGAAGCTATCAACTACCATAACGACATTCAGCTGATATCACTGCGTGATAGAAACAGAGGCACTCAAACTGAATTCTTCTCCTCCCTCTGTTCTGTCCAGCTCGCCCAGGTGCTCCCCTGCCTGACTCCGGCGTCGTGTCCTCCTAGAGAAGCTGATCCATCCGCTGCGCAGCACCGCCTCGATCGATCTCCCTCTCCAAAATACCATCTTCCATCCACAGCCCCACTTCCCGGGCGGTGCTCCGGCAGTCCACCAATGGCCGCCGGACGAACAAGATCTTGCTGCGGCGGCGCCGGGTGGAAGACGGTGGCGCTGCTCGGCAAGCACAACTGGCCACTGCTGGTGCTCCACGCCACGACCGGGCGAGGCCGCGTGAGGCTAGCAATCGACGAGCACACGCGCGCGCCGCCGCTGCACGTCCTCGATCTGCCCATGCTCACGAGCGCGCTGCAGCGGGAGATCTCTTCGTGGGTCTTCAGGCTGGCGCTCCAGAGTGGCCCACGCAGCGTTTAGGCAAACCATGGCGGCCCCGGCACTCTGCAACTAGCATTGGTTCGGCAAGTGATGGCGGCGCCGGGGCCGATTCCGCCAGCGATGTCGACCTCGGACGAGTACAGCTTCGCGTCCAAAGGTTCGTTTACCATCACCTCTCAATGAATATGCAGCTTCCCATGCCATCCCTCCGACTGGTGCTCCGCCATCCTCAACTTCCAACCTCCTGCGCCACCGCTGTCGTCGCCGCAATTGACCACATCCCCAGCAGTCCCCACCAATCTGCACCGGCCCACCACGTTCCTAGACCTGACGAATCCAAAACGTTCTCTGAACCATCATCCCTTACAATTCCTCTTCCTCTACACCACTTCCATTGACAACAAATTAATATTTTAAACATTGAATTAATGGCCACCGCCAACCTCCACTATGGTGTGATTTATTATGCATAAATTCCTATTTAATTACATGGCTTATAGGAATTATAAGTAACAGTCGGGTCCATACCTATTACCTTTCAAATTCCTATAGGCAGTGCTGGTAGAGGTACGGTACTATTATACTGTGATACAATTCCAATTGATTCACCATGGACACTAATTTCCAATTGCTCTCAAATTTTTAGCATGGTTCATCAGACAAAGGTGTTTCCTGATTCATTGAGCCCCTCTCTTCACAATTGATGCAGAATCATTGAGATTGTTCCTCTTCAAATCAGGTTACTCTCAGAAACATAAAAACCTTCGTACATTGCTATTCTGTTGAATTTATTAATTGCCATACCTTCTGCTAATTTCCTTTTATCGCTATGGCTATAGATTTATCAATCTTCTTTTTTTAATAAGTGGTTGTTATTTCCCAAATATGATATGGTATATATAATGTGAAACCATGTCCATGTCCAATTAACATCTTCTGTACACTGTCCTTTTAAGCATTACCTTAAAAAATTCTTATGCAAAACTTTGAAATATAGATGGATGAAACAAATACTAAATTTCTGTTTTCAAAAGGAAACTATTACCATTGATTCATGTCCTCACAAGAAAATCTGTGCAATTGAATCCTTAGGTATTATGTAGTGATTTCTATTTTTGCGTTTAAGAGTTAGCTTATAAATTTTAAACGGAATGGACAATGGATAAGGCAGGTTTTACTACAAAGTGATTATATGTGAGTGAATTTGCAAGCTTTTTGTTTTTTTTTTTTTTGGACGTAATAGCTGTGTGTCTGGTGACCAGCGGACATCAGTGTATTCCAACAAATGCAGTCAGTCTAAGTAACCATTTCAGTTTCAGAACACCCCATTGAACCAAATGCCTTTTCCATGCTCATGATTCAATCCTCTGCTGCAAGAGGATTTGCTGCTGGGCTCAAATTTTTGAATTGCAGGTCCATTACGGTTTTCATCATCTCTTGCCATGTGCTCTATGATTTCAATCTGTCGCTGCTGAGATTGCTACTGCTGTCCCAGTGTATCAGCTAGCGTATGAGACGATGGACCTTATTCCACTACCACCATTCCTGCACTCCCATTTGTTCCATTTTGGGTAGTATATTATGGATATTCGGAGTCCCAACCATTATATAACAAAGAAATTATTTAATCAGTTTAGGTATATCTTACCAGGGAAAAAATTGATGCTTCAGTACATATATGCATACTTTAAAATCAATCAATGAATTTTACATATTACCATATTGATGATTTTATATTCACCTGTTTTCTAACATTTATATTACAAAACAAAAATGCAGGTAGCTTTTCGAAGTTATTACGCCTCAAGGACGAGATTTACAGGATTATATCATCTACCAAAGATTTCATCATATTACATTCCTAAAGATTGTCACCCGTAAAACATATCTTAATTTTCCTATTGCATATTCGTTCACCTTGGAGTTCAAACATGTCATTAAATAATGTTTATACCATTGAGTACACTGTTTTATGCATTCAGATTTCTCATTGCTAACTCTATTCCTAACCAATACAATGTAATTCTCCTCAACATCTCATTGAGATCATATCTAAAAAAAAAACCCCGTTAAACCCGCGGCAACGCGCGGGGAATCCATCTAGTACATATATATATATATATGCAAGCTAGCTAGGAAGGAAGCAAGTACCGAACGTGCATGTGCAAGATCATATATACAGTCAAAGAGGATGATCTGCCGATGAACATGCATGCGAGAAGGCCACAGCCCACAGGAGTGCGACGGGTGTTTGAATGAATTTGATGATCGTGATCCGAGAAGGCGAGTACCTGCAGGTGCGATTGCTGCGGCGTAGTCGGGCATCAGCTCCCAGCCGATGACAGTCGAGGAAGGCGATCGAAGTGGAGAGAGGCGATGCACGGCATGGAGGATGATCTGCCGATGAACACGGGCGCGTAAGACCAGATCGACAAAAACAAAATCTACAAAAAAAAAAAACGCCATGGATGCAAAGCAATACAGCCGAGAGGAAGAGAAGGTACCTAGCACGCCGAGGCAGTGGTGGAGCGGACCAGTCGTCGGTCTATCCTGGTGCGCCTCCGGCGGGCCGAACAAATGGAAGTTGAGCCACCACGACTCCTCCGTCTCCGTCAAGAGGAGCAGCAGCAGTACACGCCTAACGAGCACATGTAGATGTGATGATCGGTGGCCGAGATCTCGCTGCTCCGGATCGGATCGCGATGGGCGGTCTTCAAGAAACTGATCTTACCTTGCTCCAAGGTCGAACCGTCTGCACGCACGGCTGCCCGTAAATGCCTGCACACATCGCATGGCAGGCTGCAAGCAGTGCCTTTTCATCAACCGTAACCGATGCCCGCCCGCCACAGTATCTATAGGCTTGGCTCCGGGTCGCGTGGGCTGTTGGAAGCCGACCGCCGCCGCTCGCCAAGACCTTTCCCGCGTGGGATTCCGCCTTGCCGCCGCTCGCCATGAACGCCGCCGCGTGGGGAATTTGCCGCCGCGCGGTACTCCGCCTCGCCGCTCGCCAAGACCGCACCGCGCGGGACTCGCCAAGACCGCCGCCGCGCGGGAATTTGCTCGCACCTCCGGCCTTTCCCCTGTTCGGCTTGAACCACGAAGAAGAAGGTGACAGCGGCAATTCTGGCGTTGGAATCCCATAGTAGGAGGAAAGGAAGGAGTGCGGAAGAGGAAGGAGTGCGTGATTTGGGGAGAAAATTGAGTCGCGCGGTAGGAGGAACGCCGCGGGCAATCTGAAGAGGTGGGTGGAGGAGGCCCATATGCTTAATCCCGATCGTTCGATGGTGTTTGGAAAGAATGAGAGTAAGATTAAAAGTACTACGGATGTTTATTTTAATAGATTTGAACACAGCGAAGTTGATGATTAAAGATCTCCAACAGTTTGCTAAACTGAGTTGCCATTCTTTGTTTTGACAAAAACGAAAAAACTAGCCAGCTCCAACGGTTTGGTATTTGACTTGCCATTTTTAGCAGGTTGGCAAAAGCCTCCTCTCACGCGCATATTTGCGCGCGCGGAGCCGCTGCGCATCCAACTGCGCATCCACCCAACACCCTGCGCTGCTGCCTGTGATTGTTGATACGGCCGGCCGCTGCAGCTGGTCTGCTGCCTGCCTGACACCGCCATGATGATGAGCACGTCGGTCCGTCCCTGCACAAACCTGTAGACTACTAGTACTTGAACCCCTCCATTTCATTTCCATTTCTTTTTATTTTATTTTTTTTTTTGCACAATATTCCATTTCGTTTCCCTTGCAAGAAAAGCGAGCTCTCGGTAAGCAACACAGATAGTTATAGTACGCATAGATTTTTTTTTTTTTTCACCAAACATTGTTACCTATAATATTATCACGTCTGATGAAATACAAAGGTAAGCAACACAACCTCTCCCCTTGGGTCCACCAAATTTGTTTTTGCCAAGTCAGTTTTACAAAACTGTTGGAGATGAGCCACTTTTTCACTTGGCAAATAATTTAGCAAGTTGGCAAAAAAACCAAGATTTACCAAGTTTATTTTACCAAACTGTTGGAGATGCTCTTAGTAGGGTAGATTTATGGCCTCGGTTATAAATAAAATTTTAAAGACATGTATAGCCTCTATTTTTAAGAATGTTTTCCAAAAGAAAACGGTCGATGTTAGTATTTGCAGGGCAAAAGAACTGAAAATTATATCAAATATACAGTGGCATGTAAGATCGGGTGGAGTTGAACCTGTAACCTTTTTGTCCTTCGCCTAAACCAAGTGAGCAAACCACTAGAACAATCTTATATTGGTCCTGAACTTTTTATCTTGGTGGAGTCTCGAAGCAGGCAAAAAAAAACATCAAAAATTTTGAACCATTTTAGTGGAGCAGAATTATATATATAATTGGAGCGTCGTGAACTCTTTTTATTCTGGTGGAGTTTAGAAGAAGGAAAAAAAAACATTGAAAGAGAGTCGTCTATATCTATATCTATATAACTACTTTAAACCTGAAGATCCAAAAAACACTGTAGTTGTACAGTGCTATTCTCTCACAAAGACACTGTGCAACTACAGTACCACGTCAAAAGCCGTGACGATTGCCCTATAGCGCATCCGAGCCGTCCGCATAAGAAACGCCTTCTCGAAGATCTGGGCATCCTCCACGCGCCGGCCGTCCGAGTCTCCACAACTCCCCGGTTCGGGCGGCCGCCCGCACCACCTCCGTGGGGCGTGCCCGACCCGCCGCCGAGCCGCACCCGCCACGAGCGCAACCACGCCGCCATCACGCTAAGCGCCCGCCTCCGTGCTTCGCCAAGGCATGCCACTAGAGCCGACCGCCGCTGACGCCGCCCTTTGGCCGAGGTTGTCGGCCGTGTTTCCCAAGGGTGCCTCGCCCGCCGTACTTCGCCTCTGCTTTCGCTGCGGTGAGGCCGCCTCTAAAAGCTGCGCCGCCCGTAGCTTCAAGTCGCCAGCGGCGCTCAAGTCCCTCACCTCGTCGGAGCACTCCACCGCCGACCACCAGTCGTCTTTGCTCCCTCCATCCCTCTCCTTCTCTCTCAATTCTCTGCCCCTTTTTTTTTTTCTACCGAGAGCACAAATGGGTACAGGAGATGAACGGCAACAGCAGGCTGTGACTCGGGGAGTGTTTAGTTGGTGAAATATTTTGGGTTAAATTTCAGAAGCACTTTTCGTTTGTATTTGGTAAATATTGTCCTACCATGGACTAATTAGGCTCAAAAAGATTCGTCTCCAAGACTTTTCAGTCAAATTTGTGTAATTAGTTATTTTGTTTATCTACATTTAACGCCCATTTATGCGTTAAAAGATTGATGTGACGGGAATCAGAAGACTTTTTTGGGTTGGTGCATGGGAACTAAACAAGGCCTCAGGATGTCGACATCCTCCACTACATTCCCACCACCAATCAGCACTCGCCACTCCACCTCACGGGGCCCACGTTTTAATGACACCACCTTCCCTAGAACTGGTCCATGAGGAATATAGGAAGGAAGGGTGAATAACCCTACATCGGTTCATAGGGCAGTGGACAGGGTCCACAGCAATGTGCTGGTCAGCTCTGCTGGCAACAAGGCCCCACGCGTCATCCCCATAAATAAATGCTAAAGTACACCCGGGTTATGTACACAGGAGAGCGAAAACCCATTTTCCAGAAAATTCCCACAAAACTTCTAAATAAACTGGGTACACCCAAGATCCTACCCAAGCATTTCCACATCCATGGCATTTACCCAAAATTTCATAATTATTTTCAAAGTATAATCCATATATTAATCCCTATTTAACTTGGGAAATTCATATATCCTCCATCCAAACTCCGAACTTCCTGCGCGCATGGCACAAAGGCCAGCAATTGCCCACGGCAATGCCAATGAAATACTAAAAAGAGGTACTAAGATGCAACGATACGCCATAGGTGGGCACACTTCAAGAAGGGCGCGGCAAATATGTGTTCCTCTTTTTATTTTTATTTTTTGGTGACCCTCTTTAATACAAGTACAAATTAGGAGACAACAGTAAGCTTTGAGAACATAATTTTCCAAAATCCCCATACCTATTTCCAATAACCTAATTTGTAAGGTCCACAACTCAATCCAACGCACTCAAATATAGATTCTTCAGCTAAACAAGGTTACTTTCTTTTATTCTAATTACGTTTGCACACTATAAGCACCCCTGTATGATATAGCTTCATTTGCCCAACCAAAGGGTATGAGATCATGTAAAAATACTATGTACACGATAATCATTCCAACATTTCAGTAACGTATCTGTATTATTTATTTGTCCTCAAAATCCACAAATTTATGCAATTCATTTACCTACTCTTTGGCTCTGCCCCGTGCGAAGCACGGGGGGCACCAGCTAGTTTATGTTGCACATAAGCCTCGAACATGGGACCTTCCGCGTCGGTTCCAAAACAGACTGAGCTAACTAGTCAACCAGAGTTTGAGACTGGTTGCAAGTTATTATATATATTTGTTCAGTTCTGACACTGCATGCTTCTTCCCTGAACCTCGCTACCAGGTGGGACCCACCCGTCAGGATCATCCCTAACCTCCAGCCACCCTCCCCATCCCAATCCGCCACCGCGAGGACCGAGCTGCCTCACCGAGTCCCCCTCTCCTCCTTAGTCCAGAGTCTAGAGTCGATCCGTGACTTCAGCCTGTGTGCGCCGACCTCGTCCGCCATTGGCGCAGAGCTCGAGCTCTCTCCACCACTCACCACCTCCCCGCTCCTCCTCGGTCCAGCCTCGGCACTGCAAACGCACGCCGCACCGATTGTCTCTGCCCCCACCCCCCCCACACACACACAGTGCTCACATCCACCGCCAACGCCACAGCCTACCATAAGTCAAGGTCATCGATATTCCAAATGTCTATAATAGACATTGCAATTTTTTTTTTAATCTAAAAATAAATTTTGTAACTAGTTTTTTCCCTCGCACGAATTCCAAATAAGATAATTATTTTTCCTACTTTCTTTTAAAATCATGCTCTATCAATTCATGGTGTTCTTACAACTTTCTATATTGATCTGTTTTGGTTAATTTATCTCTAAGCAAATGGAGAATGATTTTTGTGAAGTTGGCTGAGGAAAAATGTCTTTCACACTTCAAAACTTTTTTAACAAGTAATATTCTACATATATGTTGTTGTGAAGGAGTATAAGTTTTTTTGAAAGTTGTTTGATATTTTCTACCATTTAAATGAATTTCTGCGTGCTTATTGAATGTAATTTTAAATTGAACTGTACATACCTCCAATAGGAGTTGAAAACATTTGCAAAGAACATATTTATGGTCATACCTTTCAATATATCCTATATCCCAGAGTTGTTAGGGAAAACATTTGTTCTCTAAGGATAATTCATCATTTTTATTTCTAAATTGCCATAAAATAATTGTAATAATTCTAAATTTTGTCGAGAAAATTCTACATTTTTGCATTGTAATATGTTTTTGTTCCGTCATCTATATAAAAAAATTTTTAAACGATTTTAACATGGTGATAGTTTACATTGTTCAAAGCGATACTATCTCTCACATAGTTATGTGAACTAATGAAAGATTTTGCCAATTGTGAACAGTGTGTGCTACCACTTTGTCGGATGGAGAAGTGACAAAAACAATAGTAATAGATCTCAACGAGCTGTACAACTTTGTTGTTCCAGACTTTTATTTGAAATAAGTAACTATCATAAAATTGTGTATGAATTTCTAATATTTTGAAATTCAAAATTTGAGCGGTTAAAACAAAGTTTTATGAAAAAATGATCAAAATAAAAGTTGTAGATCTCAATGAGTTATACAAATTTGTTTTTGAAGTTTTTATAATTTAAAATAATTTATTATCCATGATTATTCATTGAATTACTATAAAATAATATAATATAATAGTATTTCAAAATTATCTATACTGTTAATAAAAAGAGGCAAAATTTCCGCGGTCCATCCATTTTTTTGTCCTTCTTCCCTTAACAGCCAAGCTCATTCTTGCCAAGTTTAAGGCTTTGAGGGGAGCACTTAAGTATTTGGCAGTCTCAACTCTCTAATCTTAGAGTCACTATTGCAAATGTTAAGATTGTCATTTCTTTCCTAGAAGCCATTGAGGAATGGAGAGACGACTTTAGAGGAATGGAATTTCAGGGAATGTTCGGACCTCTAAAGCTGTCTTTGGTTTGCTACATCTGCAAAGCAGATCTATTGGAGACAAAGGAGTGCCATAAAATGGGTAAAACTTGGGGATGAAAATTCTAAGGTTTTTCATGCAAGTGCCACCATCGAGAGAAATAGAATCAACTCCATTTCCTCTCTGTGATCAGAATGGAAATATTGTTTTTTGATCATGATTCCAAGGCCGACTTAATTTGGAATGATTTTCGGAGAAAGGTTGGGAACCTCCAATTTTGAGAAGATGCATTTTGATCTTGACTCTTTGCTCCAAAGTGAAATTGACTTAAGTCCTCTTGAGGCTCCTTTTAGTCATGATGAAATTGATCTTTGTCATTAAACACTTGTCTTTCGATAAGTCTCCTTGACTGATAGCTTTAACAATGAGTTCTTGAAAAGGTTGGCATATTATCAAATTTGATTTCTATAATCTTTGCAATTCCTTCTACTATGAGAATGTTTGCCTGATTAGCATCAATGGCTCCTATATTACTCTTATCCCAAAGATTGATGGGCCAGTTAGAGTCAATGATTACAGGCCCATTTCCCTTCTCAACACCTCTGTGAAACTGGTAACAATGCTCTTGGCCAACAGACTCCAGACCTTCATCACAAAGTTAGTGCATAAAAATCAATATGGTTTTATTAAAACAAGAACAATCCAAGACTGTCTTGCTTGGTCCTTCGAGTATCTTCATCTTTATCATACTTCAAAAAAGGAGATTGTTATTCTGAAGCTAGATTTCGAAAAAGCTTTTGACAGAATTGAGCACAAAGCCATGCTACAAATAATGGAAAAAAAGGATTTGGGCCTAAGTCGATTGCTTGGATGAATCTAATCTTCAATTCTAGGACATCTTCTGTGCTTCTTAATGGTTCTCCAGGGAAAGTCTTCCGTTGTAGAAGAGGAGTTAGGCAGGGTGACCCATTGTCCCCTCTTCTTTTTGTGCTTGCTGCTGATTTGCTCCAGTCAATTCTCAACAAAGCCAGATCTCAGGGATTGCTTAACCCCCATCCCTCTCCAAAGATATCGATGATTTCCCTATCCTCCAAGATATCTTTGTGATACCCTCATTGTGATGGAGGGATGTGGAAGACAGTTGTTCATTCTAAAAGCCCTGCTCAACACTTTTGCCTCCTCCACAGGTCTCCAAGTTAACTATACCAAATCCATGATTGTGCCTATCAATATTTCTGAGGCAAGGGCAAAGCACCTTGCCAACACCTTTGGTCGTTCGTCAGGCGATCTTCCCTTCACCTATCTTGGGCTGCCTCTGGGTTTATCTAAACCAAGAGTAAATGACTTTATGCCTCTAGTAACTAGATGTGAGAGGAGACTTGTTAGCACCTCTCTTTATCTCTCTCAAGCTAGAAAGTTACAAATGACAAACTCGATTTTCACATCATTGCCCACTTTCTACATGACTACATTTCATCTTCATGTTTCGTTAGAGATCGGGTTGATAAATTCAGAAGCATTGTTTGTGGAGGGGTGCTGATGATAATAATAGAATTAATGCAAAAGCAGCATGGACAATGGTGGCAAGGCCAAAAGAAGAAGGGGGACTTGGGGTGTGTGGATACGGGATCACCAAAGAACTCTACCGAGTTGTTCGCAGGGTTCTATCTAACTGCGGCCACCACCAACTCCTAGAAGGCAATGGAAGCATAGCTACGGTGACTTCACATTTGTAACTAGGATAGAACTCTAGTCGGATCCGTTTTAGAGTTGGTGTTGAATCCTCATCCCGGACAACCCGCTTTGTATCCGACTAGGACAGAGCGAGCTCCTCGGTCCCTTGAACAATAAAAGGCGATCGAGGAGCACCTCGAGAGGAGAACGCAACTTGAATACTTCAAGTGTTGTAAACAACACAACCGATCCTCGGTTGACCCCATCAATCAAAGACGGGCTCATGCCGATTTGGATGTAAAGGTCTTTACTGATCAAGGATCGAGGGCCCGTTTCCGATGATAAAAACCCGCTCTCAATGTCATTTGCGCAACATACCGCGGGCTCCGGGTTCATCGAGGCCCGAACAAACCGCCCGGGTTCACCCCGTGGCGGGGCTCTCGTCGTAAAACATCGACGGTTGGCGCACGGTGTAGGGGCTCGCCGAATTTCAGCACGAGAGTCCGGCGAACCGCGACATCATGAGCTCACCGATGAAGAAGACGATCATCTTCGGGATATGGGCTTGCGAGATCGACGATGACGGCAAGACTCGGTTACAACATCGAGGAAACCTGCATCAAGAGCCGTAACTCGCCGAGAAGCTCCAAAGAATCGACGCTCATCGGCGCCTTGAACAAGGAAAGGGAGCTCGAAGCGGCGACTTCGGAGATTCGCGCCGCAGTGACGTAACCCGATTTTGATGCCAATTCGAATAGGGAAGATGACCGGGCATTAAGGTGGACTCGAAAGTAGCTCGATGCTCCACTCCTACCTCAACTCGGACAAGGAAGGCCACCTCGACTCGGATAGGGAAACTACTCCAACACGGTCAAGGAAGGCTACCCGACTCGAGAAGGGAGGCGACTTTGGAAACAACTCCGGATACTGCACCGGGCTACCTTTCCAATTCCCAACCGGATTATGCAACTCAGCATTCACATACACAAGACGCGTCAAAAGTACATTCAAGAGGAAGCTGGAGATTCCTTTGAAGGGCGCGCAAAGAGGGCTAATCCTGACAAGGACACCGGAGGAGTGCATCATCCACTAGCCAAGAACCCTCGCAGGGGCCAACCGTCAAGAAGGAAAGATGCTCGGGGAGGACCCGTGACCAGAGCCGACCAATTTATAAGAAATCAAGTATAAATCGCAATCACCGAAGTGATCGCTGTCTACACTTGAGTCCATATAAACCCGGTATTCCGGAAATCTCCGAGTGATTTCAAACTCATCAACATACAACCAAGATCGTTGAGCTTAGTATTACAAATCTGCAGGTATTTCAAACCAAATTCAAATATATTATCGAGTGCGATGTGACCATTTTATTACAAACCAAGTTCACAAGATGCGGAGGCGAGTAGTTTTCAAAAACCAAATAGTTTGTTTAGCGGAAATAAAGATAATATAGTGCCATCATATAAAGTCAACCCAGAAGAAAATAGGAGACGGGGGTTATGGAATGCCTTGCCACGGCCTTTACTCCTCATCTGCGGGGGTACAAGCAAGTCCTACAAGAACCGTGATAAATGTGATCACCGCAACATGAGAGCAAAGCCCCGAGTACACAATTACTCGGCAAGACTTTTTGTCATAAACCAAAATAAAGACTCCAAGGATTATGCAAGGCTATATCTGGGGTTGGCTGACTCACATTTATTTTTGTACAAATAAAGTGGATTAATGAGCCTACATATACTACTTACTTCTTTCATGTTAAAAAGGTTGATTATAAATAATAACCATAGATCCTGTATAGTCAAGATTAATTATACGCTTCAATAAATAAATAACAAAGATAAGTAACTTGATCAAAATTATAAGAACAAAGAACATTAAATTAAGTAACCATGAATATTGAATTACTACATTGCCGCGGAAACATCCCGGGTTCTCATTAACCAAGAGAGATGGCGATTCGAATCGAATTTTGACCGGTGGCGATAACCTGTCACACACTAAGACTACGTTGCAAGAGCAGCCCTAGTAGCCCCAAGAATGTCCAAGTTTCGTTATTCGCCCGGGCTACCCCCTCCCCTTCGGGCCACCCAAGGTTCGACCGAATCACACATCGTCCGGAATTGCCATTGCCCAAACAAACCCAACCTACCACGCCCGGGAGGAGCGATAAAGCGAACAAGTGCCGGCTGCGACTATTCCCATTGGAGCTTCGTGGCTCACGACCCCGCGGAGCCTACTATACGAATAGGTACTTTCAACTTCCGACTGCCTTCCGACAAAGTATAAGTCCTCAATCGATCAGATGGAAGACCAAAATATCCATCCAATCTTATCATGTTTATTAAATCAGGTTTTCAGCAGTAGCTTGTTGTTGACACCTGTTATAGCATAATATTATAAGACAAATAACATGAAATAAGGGCTCAAGTTAAAGACCAAACATAAGTCTAGGGGTCTAACTAACATAATTCCACGAGTTTTGGTATTACGTGACTTTCTAGGGACTTGATAGATAATTGCAGAGAAAGATGGAGAAAGTTAGGAATATACAAGGCATATGAAGACAAGACTTAACCGTGAAGCAACTCAACCCGAAAAAGTGAACTAAAACATTCTAGAAGATACCGAGAGGACACGAAAAGGCGGACGCCGAGGTGGCATGCCACCTGGCGGCCGCCGAATGGGCCACCCTTGTCGGTCTCTCTCCTTTCTAGGTCGGTTTACTACCGACATTGAGGTGTTGTTTCTACACCGTTCTCGGAAGGTCGGTTTGATCCAAGGGTCGACGTTCATCGCCAAATACTATATAAGAAGACGGTGACCCCGGGGCTATCAGATTGATCATTATCATACTCATTCATCAACTCATACCCATCTAGTCCGGCCAAGTCTAGACCTAAGCCCTAGTTCATACTAGAAGTAATTAGCTACATAGCTAGTTCTAGTTGAAGATCAAGTTCATCTTGAGTTTCGATAGTCAAGAAGTAGCAAGGATCATTGTTCTTGAGACTTCTCTCTTGTATTCGATCTGTAAGTACTCTTATATTTAGAATACAATTGTTATGGCTTTGATCTATATAATTATTATATTCTTATTGATATGTGTTTATGTTTGCTATGATTATATGTTTAGTTTAGTAAGATTGCTTTTATATTTTATGCATGGAATTGTATAGCATCCATATAGATGATCACTATGTGGGTGATAAGCAATGTGTAAACGTGGTGTTTATACAACGTTTATCGCAATTGCACCCTACATTCGGGCCGTGTGGTAGATCGCGGGAGTGACGGAACTGTTGAGTCCTTTGGAATCCACCCTCGAATGTAGGACTAGTCGAGTTTATTATTATGGTAATGATCAAGTTTCGTCCTTGGTTGTTATTGGTAATGCTTGCCATGTGTAGAAGTAATCCAACCTTGCCATGACGGCTAGATGTATTGCACTAATTGTAGCATTCATTTGACATATATGATTAAGAGTATCTTAGGAATATTCATTCTATTCTTTCTATAACATGTTAATAGCTCGTATGATACTAGTAGCATATGAGATGATCTTAGACTTGGGTATTTACCATTATTATTATCTTTATCCTATGACTTATCCTGTTGAGTAATGTTAGATACTTATGGCAACTCTGCATTACAATACTGTAAGGTGGATCTCATAACTAAATCACAATATAAATCATTAGACATCCTTTTCTCTCTACCTTTCCATAGACTCCCTTCCTGTGGTAAAATATAAATACGATACCTGGATTACTCGGTGAAGTGCTACAATTGGTATTTCTATCCAGGCGCTGCGGATATCATGTTCATTCTTTTATCAAGGCCAATCAAGAGTACCATGCCCCGCATTTCTTTGAGCGTTATTGCTAGGGTGACAGGACTAGTGTATAGGTAATGCCTAAAAATGAGTGGTATACCTTGAGTACATATCCTGGTGAGATTAATTCCACTATGGATCGTGATACTATGTTACATCCCACTACTAACACCGCCTAACTCCGCTTTGTTGGATCATGAGGTTAATCCCATATCCAAGCTAACATGATTAGATAGATATCCCATATATATTTCTTTCGCCTTCCTAATTGGGATCGTGTAAGAAATATCAACACTTGTTAATCACCATGTGATCAACCACAACATCCTCACGAAAGTGACCGGAATCTTCTCTCTTTGCAATCACCATGCGAGCATTTATAACCTAGACCTCTAGATAGGATAGGATACAACTTTCAACAAGGATATCATTGCATCAACGGTTTCAATCATTTCCTAAACTTAATGCAGCACATATATAAAAAAGGACGCATCGATTAGTTAGAAAGCATAGGAAAGGTCGAAATGCACCAGGGGCTTGCCTTTCACGAAAGTAGTAGGAACGTGGTCGGGGCACTCAAGCAACTTCGGTGTTCAGCTCTTCTCCGTCGATTGGGCTCTTCGTGGTGCAGCCCGAGGTGATGGAGATCCCCTATTGAACCTCGATCGGTTCCTCCACTACTTCCCCCAATCCTGTCATGATGCATATGAAAGTATAATCATTACCGATGCACATAAACAAAGCTTTATTTAGAAATGTCATGTAATGATGCAAGAATGCATTATGATACAAAACTTGAGTAAGTGGATATCTCCTCTGTGAACACTAAATAAAGCTACACAAGACTCTCTTAATGATCTACACTAACAACCTTTTCATCCACAAATTATAAAACATGACAGCTAGACATGCTGTCACTAAAACAGTCACAGGGGAGTTCAACAACTCCAAATCCAGCAAACAAATACTCGTTGGAAAGCTTATGAAATTTCCTACAATTCATATAAAACACTCACAACCAAATTCTGACATCTACAGCCTCGAAATCAGCAAAAAACAGAGACTCTGTTTTCAAGCAACACTTAAACATAAATTGCTTATAAAAAGACAAACTATAAATACATTCACCCTAAAACTCCACCAGCATAAAAACAAGGTTAGGGTAAGCTAAATATCCTACTGAACATTCCAAAAGATAATTTCTTAAACAAGAAAAGATGATTTTCAACCAAACATTTGGAAGGGATATTTAGAAAGGATAAAGGGGTCATTTGAGAGGGTTTCATGTAAAAGGTACATGGTCAGCAAACTAACCATTCCAATAGCTTCTAAACATCCTAGAAACAGAAAATAAAGCACCCAAGAATTCATGACCTAACTATGCCATGCAATTCCAAAGTATTTTCCATATAACATAATTTTCATAAATATCAAAGTATTTCAGAAAAATCTACAAAAATTACAAAGGAACTCCACTGTCATGAATAGCCTACCACAAAATTTTCACAGCAAACTCATACACCTATTGTCCTACACAAAATTCACTAGCAGATGCTAAAGCATGGCCTGAAAATACTTTCTATTATGAAAAGTGTCAGACAATAGATTTCTGAGTATGAAAGGCTACCTTATCACATCACAACAAGCTACACATATTTTCATATCAAAAACCCTACTAATTAATTTTCTATGATTTTCCAAAGCTCAAGCATTAATAAATAGCACATAAATAGAAAATCACATTTCTTCCACAGAACATACCATGCATGATATTTTTCCTGAACTCTACACACAAAAACAAGAACATTTTGTACAGCTACCCCTATTTTATCATGCACCTAGAATTAGTTATGCATTTCCTCATTTGCATGCTATATAAAGCCATAAATAAAACTCTATAGAAAAGTATCATAAAAATGATATGCAATATTTTTACATGGTAGAGCACAGTGTAACAAGCATGGCAAAATTGGTTTCACTCAAAAAGGACTTGAAACGAGGGAGTTATGATTTTCCAAAGGTTTTGGGGTGTCGGAAAAAGAAAAGAAAAGGAAAAGGGGCGCCGACAAGTGGGACCCGTGTGTCGGTGACACAAGAACAGAGCACCGCCGGCGAGTGGCGGATCGGGCGGTGGATCTTCGCCGTCAGGGCATCTCCGCCAAACTAAGCACATGCATGGCTTCATCTCGAAGAGATCTATCGATCTATGCACTTAGCGCGCAAGCAATGGCGAGCTCTAACGACGACGGCGACCTACGACGGCGAGCGGCAGCGTGGTGAACGGAGAACTCGCCGATCTCGGCGATGGAATGGAAAAAGGACGGGAGCATGAGCTCCGGGACTCCAAGATTAGACACAAGCACTACCTATTCGAACAAAAAGACGGTAGGGATGGCTATCGACGACGATGGCGTGGTCGGCGCGGCGGAACGGCGGCGCGCGGTCGCGGTCCGAGCAAACGACGGTGAGATTCTTCGATTCGTCCCTAACACAAGACACAACACGATGAAACGAACACGAAACGCGTGCATTAGGGCAAGGAAAACGGAAAGATGAGGACGGCATTGAGCTCCGACGCGGCGGCGGCAATGGCGGACGCGGCGGCGGTTTCCGCGTTCTACCTTCTCTATGGCTTCTCCTTGCTTTAAAAGCGGTTTGGGAAGGTGGTTTAGGAGTAGAGCGAGCCTTGGGTGAGCTGGAGCGAAATGGGGTGGAGCGGTGGTCGGGTTTGGCGGTCGCGGGGCGATGGCGCGGCGGCGAGTCCGGCGTCGGCCGCCGCCGCTGATGGCGGCAAGGGAGCGAGAGCGAGAATGAGCGAGGGGGAGAGAGAGGCTGCCGTTGCCACTTTTGGCCGGGCATGGGTGCCGCAACGTGGAGCGGGGGTGGGCATGCGCAGCGAGCGATGCACGCGGCGTCGTCGGCGTCGTGGCGTCGGCCGGCCGGATTTCCGTGAGGGCGTAGTTTGAGCCGTCACCGAATTCCGTTGCTAAAAACCCTAATTCAAACATTTCACTCTCTATCTCGTGATCCGTGCCAAACCCAGCAAAAACTCATATTGAAGAAAATGTTCCTTATGAAATTCTAAGCAACTTTCATATAGCAAGCATTGCCAAATTCGACCAAAATTTGAAACCACAAACAAACAAAGATATATCATTCAAAAAGTCAAATAAAACCTCATTACAAGAGCAAAACCGAACTTGTGGCCAACTTTTGGACTTGGACATGTTCCACTCATTAACATGAAATGACCATGAAATAACTTTTGTTCTACATGAAGTTAGCTACACTTTTCATAAAGGATGCACACACATGCAAAGGCTCTAACTAGGAGTTTTAATCAAGGCAAGACAAATCACTTTCAAAGTCAAAGCAAGTCAAACAACTTTTATAAAACCTAATTGGAAGAAATGACCAACATCAACCTTGCTCTAAAACACCTTACAAACCTCTCTAAGAATAAACAAGAATGAAACAACTAATTATGCAAGCATTTCATACATGAAATGACATGGCAAGCACATTAAATAATATAACATGAAAAATGATGCTAAATACTATGCATGCATGCAATTAGTGATTATGCTATGCAAATGCACATGCTTATGCAGGAGTTAACACCTAGGGTGTTACAAATCTTTCCCCCTAAAAAGAATCTCGTCCCGAGATTTGGTAAGACTAACCATCGGTGATAAGGCGAGGATAATTCCTCCGAAGATATTCATCCGTCTCCTACGTTGCATCATTGTCCCCATGGTTCCTCCATAATATTTTATACTGCTTAACTATTTTGTTCCTCGTGGCTCTTTCTTTGGTGTCCAACACTTTGTCAGGTTCTTCATAATAAGTCAAGTCTTGATCGACTTCCGTATTTCTAATGGGCACTTGTTCCTCCGGAACTCTCAAACATTTCTTTAGCTGAGACACATGAAAAACACTAAAGATTGTTCTCATCTCATGTGGCAACTGCAGTTGATAGGCTACTTTTCCTTTCCTAGCGATAATACGATAAGGGCCTACGAACCTAGGTGCCAACTTTCGCTTGACCCCAAAACGTTGCACTTTCCTCATTGGTGATACTTTGAGATAGACAAAATCACCAACACTAAACTCTATGGGCTTTCTTCGTTTATCCGCATAACTCTTCCGCCGAGCTTGAGCTGCCGCCATGTGCCGCTTTATCACCCTCACTTTTTGCTCTGCGTCATCAATTAGATCAATACCATAAAAAGTACGATCCCTTGTTTCCACCCAATTCAAGGGTGTCCTACACCTTCTGCCATACATTGCTTCAAATAGTGTCATCTTGATACTAGCCTGATAACTATTGATGTAAGAGAATTCTGCCAGTGGTAACCATTTGTCCCATGGCCCTTTTGCTGACAATACACATGCCCTCAACATATCCTCCAAGATTTGATTTACCCGCTCAGTCTGTCCCGTGGTTTGAGGATGGTAGGCGGAACTACGCACTAATTTTGTGTTTAGGGCTTCCCGTAAACTCTCCCAAAATCGATGGGTCCAAGTCGATCCACGATCAGACACTATAGTCTTAGGCACACCATGCAGTCGAACTACTTAAGAGATGTAGAGCTTTGCATACTGGCGAGACTCGAAATAAATGCTGACAGGAATGAAATGAGCTACCTTAGTCAGTCGATCCACGATCACCCAAATAGAGTCAAATCCCTTCGGGGTCCGTGGTAGACCAACAATAAGGTCCATAGTGATATAATCCCACTTCCAATCAGGAATTGGCAGTGGTTGCAACAAGCCTGCTGGTTTCATATGAATCGCCTTAACCCTGCAACAATTATCACACTTAGCTACATGTGCCGCAATTTCTGTTCTCATTTTGGTCCACCAATATCTAGTTCTCAAATCCCTATACATTTTGTTACTACCAGGGTGGATTGATAAAGTAGATGAGTGTGCTTCTGTGAGGATTTGGTCTCGCAACTCTCTATCCTTAGGCACAACTAAACGATCGTCATACCAAAGAATATCATTCTCATCAATCCTGAAATGGTCACTAGGCTCCTTTTCAACCCTCTTCCTAATGACTGAGATTCCTTTGTCTGTTTTCTGGCCCTCAATTATTCTGCTCTCAAGATCACCCCTCAGCTGCACATTGCATAGTATAGCTGGATGCATAGGAGGAAAAACCTCTTCTGCCTTGGCCTGTCCTAGCATACAGTGCGGTTTCTGACTCAAAGCGTCTGCAACGACATTCGCTTTGCCCGGATGATAATGCAACTCCAGATTATAATCCTTTATCAGTTCCAACCACCTTCTCTGCCTCATATTCAACTCTTCCTGAGTAAAAATGTACTTCAAACTCTTGTGGTCAGTATAGACATGGCATACATTCCCAAGCAAGTAATGACGCCAAATCTTTAAAGCATGTACCACCGCAGCTAACTCCAAGTCATGAGTCGGATAATTGACCTCATGCTTTCGTAGCTGTCGGGAGGCATAGGCAATTACTTTGCCTTCTTGCATGAGTACACAACCTAAACCCGTACCACATGCATCACAGTACACATCAAACGGCTTCTCGATGTCTGGCTGTGCAAGCACAGGAGCAGTGGTTAGCAACTCTCATAATGTACGAAAAGATGCTTCACACTCCGGTGTCCACACAAATTTCTCTTCCTTCTGCAGTAGTCTAGTCATAGGTTTGGCTATCTTGGAGAAATCAGGGATAAATCTACGATAATACCCTGCTAGTCCAAGAAAACTCTGAATCTCTGAAACAGAGGTCGGTGCCTTCCAATCCATGACTTCCTGTACCTTGCTAGGGTCTACCGATATTCCGTCCTCAGATAGCACATGTCCCAGAAAGTGTACTTGCTTCAGCCAAAATTCACACTTGCTAAACTTCGCATACAACTTGTGGTCTCTAAGTCGCTGTAATACCACTCTCAAATGTTCAGCATGATCCTCCTCATTCTCGAATATACCAAGATGTCATCGATGAACACGACCATGAATCTATCAAGTTCGGGCATGAACACCGAATTCATTAAATACATAAAATGAGCTGGAGCATTCGTCAAGCCAAAAGACATGACGAGATACTCATACAACCCATACCTCGTTGAAAAGGCTATCTTAGGTATATCCTGTGGTCTGATTTTAATCTGATGGTACCCCGAACGAAGATCTATTTTTGAGAAGACTTTGGCTCGGGATAATTGGTAAAAAAGAATATCAATGCGGGGTAACGGATACTTATTCTTAATGGTCACCGCACTGAGTAGCCTGTAATCTACACACATTCTCAACGACTGGTCCTTCTTTTTCACAAACAAATCTGGACATCCCCAGGGTGAAGAACTAGGTCTAATCAACCCTTTGTTAAGCAACTCTTGAATCTGTACCTTCAACTCTGCTAATTCATTAGGTGGCATTCGGTAAGGTCTCCTAGATATGGGGGTGGTTCCTGGAATAAGCTCAATAGCAAACTCAACATCCCTATCGGGCGGTAATCCAGGCAAGTCTTCCGGAAAAACATCCGGGAATTCACAAACTACGGGTATGTCGAAATACTAACAACTTGCAAGGAAGTCAAAACACGGTTAAGATCAACAACCTTGGGAAGCAATAATATTTGATGTTCTGTCCCGTCATGAGGTTGTTTTAAATGCACCACTCGATTCGAGGTGTCTATGATTACTCCCCAATTTCTCATCCAATTCATCCCCAAAATGACATCCAAACACAACCCGGGCAACACTATCAGAAAAGTCACTATATCTAGATCCCCAATCTTAATCTGCACATCACTGACCCTCTGCCTAGTAAGTTGATCAGCCCCTGCCGAACTAATATGGTACCCATACCCTAAATCAGTTATCTTTTCATTGTTCTTCTTTGCAAATGTTTGGCTCATGAATGAATGCGATGATCCCGAATCAAACAAAACAACAGCACTAGCATTGTTAACTAAACACGTACCAGCAGTCACGGTTTCTCCCTCTGGTACCTCCTCAGCATTGGTGAAGTGCGCCTGTCCCACATGTTGCTTGTAGCTCTTTTTGGGCTGTGGGCAAAACTTGGAGAAATGCCCCGGCTTCCCACAATTGAAGCAGTTGTTGTGGTTGACCGAAGCTGCACGATAGCTATTCCCCTGTGGCGCCTTACCCTTCTGCACGGGTGTCACATACGCTTTCTTGAAGTGCTGATTTCCTCCCTGAAACTTCCTCTGAGGTGGAGCATATCGTGATGGTGCCGCAGGTGCACGGTAGTTCTGACGACGAGCAAACGGAGCATTATTCTGCCCAGAATTTCCCTCGAACACTCTCTTCTTGCCCTTAGAAGATATAGGACATTGCTAGATTCCCGATGAAGACAATCTGTGACAAATGCCTGGAAAGACTCGTGGTGGAGTTCCCCATTGTTTTACGCATCTTGATTCAAGCCTCTCTTGAAGCTGGCCAACTTCTTAGCCTCAGTATCAACCATGTCCGGAGCATACCTAGACAAGCTATTAAAAGCCTGTAGGTACTCACTCACGGTCTTGTTGTCCTGAGCAAGCTTAATGAACTCCCCTAGCTTCTTTGCCAAGGCAACTGGAGGAATATAAGTGTCACGGAAAGCAGCCGTGAACTGGAACCAAGTGATAGGAACATTGGCCGGAAGGTGGCACGATGGTTCTTCCACCATATTCCTGCCGGTCCTTCCAAACGGTGAGCAAAGATATTCGCGCTTCGTGTCTCAGTCAAGTTCACCAATCTGAACTTCTCCTCAACTGAAGTGAGCCACTCTTCAGCTGCCATAGGCTCGATTGCCTCTCGTGAATTTGGGTGGTTCGGTGGCCTTAAATTCCTTGTAGGCATGATACCCGTCCTCCCCACCATTATTTCGGCCTTTGCCCCCGTTCGTGTTGAGCGAGATGTTGTGCAACTCTCCCTAAAACCGATTGAAAAAACGTTCTGGTTTATGGGAGGTGGTGGTGGTGGTTGTTGTCCTCCAAAGACTGACCGAAGTCTCGCGTCATCGCACATATTGAACCAACAAGTAACCATCGATGATGATGTTTGTGCGAGTGAAAAGGTATTGAATTTAAGTTACATGGAATTTATTGAGAGAATAAATTCATCAACAAATAAAAGGTAACCATTAAATCAATACGATTTTCCCATCATCATACGATTATTGCCGATGCAATTGTGTATCCCAATAAATTATCTCCGTAGTTTAAAAGCAACAAATCGTTGCCCACGTCGTAGGATTCTTCTCATGCACACAACGAATATCGCACCAATATCGTAAAAATAGGATATAAACGGATTACATAGGGTCCAAGGTCTCAACCGATACATAAGGGTTCTAATAAAAGAGGGAATCCAAGTCTTACATAATGACATCTCATGAGAAAGGAAAACTACATAAATAGAGGATAACACTAGCATCGCCCGGGCTACAAGGATGCGGACTACAAGGGTCGAACACACTAGCTAAGGTCTAGCGCACGTCTAAGGAGTAGGAAGCTGCGTCGTCATGGTGGTCCTTCTCCTCCGGTGCGGCGTCTCTGGATCACTCCTCACCGTTGCTCCCCAAAGACCGCCCTCGCACCGGGAGAACAAGGGTATCCGTAGTACGACGGAAGTACTCCTCGCGCACATATGCCTGTGCACGCTCTGCATCCACCAAACGTTCCTTTGAATCTTCAACCGCCGCACAAGCCTGATCCCTCTCTCCTCGGATGACCTCTAGGCTCCTGCTCAGAGACCCAGCCTCCTTCCTGTCACTAGCTACCTGCTGAAGAAGGTCTCTCACCTGCTTCTTCAGGTCCCCATACTTATACTCCACTCGCCTAATCTCCTTTGTCTTCTCCCCTAAGGCGACAAGCGACGTTCTTAGCTTCATTAGCACGCCTTACAAATCTGCGAAGTCTCCTCGCGGTCTCGAACTAAGCGATCCATCTCGGTCCTCTGCTGTCAATGACTGTCATAGCCCCACGAAATCGTCCTCTTCCGTACTATCCAGGATTTGCATCACCGCAAACATAGCACTCATGGCATCACAAGTGCTACCTTGCTGCTCATCCTGGCCTCTCTGCAGCGAGTCCACACCACCCTGTGCCCAAGTGGTGTAGCGGGGGTCGCTCCTAGGAAAACTAGAAGCGGTTTGTCCCCACCGTAACCTCGGGGTGGTCCACCATCAAGCTCCGGAGTACTCGAAATGCAGCATTGTTGGCCGCCGCCTCTAAAGATGATCCATACTCAGTGATCCCCATCCTACCCAAACAGAACTGTTTGGAAGAGCGGGAACCATAAGGTAGACTCTGGTGACCATGCAGTCCCGCCTTGTGGTGCTGTCTCCTAGGTGTAGGTAGGCGCCTCTGTGTACCCTGCCCGCTTCAAAGATGCCACAAAAGCGATGTCATGCCAAACTTTTTGTCCACAAGCGAGCTACGGCCGAAGTAGGGATGGAAGCCATCTGTAGCAAGATTTAGAAGATTATGTGAGATTGAGAAGCGATAGCTCAGTTTTAACCAAAGAAAAGGGAAATCTCTAATTAGGGGAGAAAGATGGAAATATGCATGAATGACATGATGAGAAAATCTAAACATGATGCATGAACGTTTCCTACGTATCTCACGAGAATTAGAAAAGATAAGTTTCTACCCGTCTAAACGGTGGCATATCCAATGATCTCTCAACAGAAAATAACACGCATCTAGACAGTCTACACACGTTTTGCGCGGTTAGTGTACTGCAGTTTCATCACAGCCCCAACAGTATATTTATGGTATGCATGAATTTAAATTGCATTTACCGCTTCGTCCCTCGGTCGGCATCACCCTCTCGGTGGCACAAGCATAGCACTCCGCACACTCGTGCCCCCCCATACACAAGTCTACAGGGGCATACCCAACATGGAGCTCTCAAAAGATTTTTATTTTCATTATTTCCCCCTAGACCGGCGTTTGTCCGATCATGCTCTCACAACTCACATCATTTACACGGGCGTAGAGGCAATGAACAAATTCTTTACCTTAGGCGTAGCGGCATTTTGATCCATACATAACCGTTCAAGTGAACAGCCCCGTACATTTGGCCGCAAGGCAACCCAACATAAACAATAAAATATGATGCACATAACCCATCCCAAGTTAGCCAAGCCACCCGACTATCCTTAATTGGGCATAAAGGGTATGACCAAGGCACTAAATAATTTTGCAAACCTTTTACTCACACCACTAAAATATTTTTGTTTCACAAACTTTTCGCAAAAAAGACAAGTGGTTCATTTTAATTTAAACACCGGATCGGATTGTAAGTACTAAACTAAGCTTTGATGCCACCTGTGACAGAGCCGACCAATTTATAAGAAATCAAGTATAAATCGCAATCACCGAAGCGATCGCTGTCTACACTTGAGTCCATATAAACCCGGTATTCCGGAAATCTCCGAGTGATTTCAAACTCATCAACATACAACCAAGATCGTTGAGCTTAGTATTACAAATCCGTTGGTATTTCAAACCAAATTCAAATATGTTATCGAGTGCGATGTGACCATTTATTACAAACCAAGTTCAGAGTAGAAGCGAGTAGTTTTCAAAAACCAAATAGTTTGTTCAGCGGAAATAAAGATAATATAGTGCCATCATATAAAGTCAACCCTATAACAGCAGGAGACAGGGTTATGGAATGCCTTGCCCTGGCCTTTACTTCTCATCTGCAGGGTACAAGCAAGTCCTACAGTAACCGTGATAAATGTGATCACCTACAACATGAGAGCAAAGCCCTGAGTACACAATTACTCAGCAAGACTTACCCGTCATAAACCAAAATAAAGACTCCAAGGATTATGCAAGGCTATATCTGGGGTTGGCTGACTCACATTTATTTTTGTACAAATAAAGTGGATTAATGAGCCTACATATACTACTTACTTCTTTCATGTTAAAAAGGTTGATTATAAATAATAACCATAGATCATGTATAGTCAAGATTAATCATCTGCTCAGTAAATAAATAACAGCATAAGTAACTTGATCAAAATTATAAGAACTGCAACATTAAATTAAGTAACCATGAATATTGAATTACTACATTGCCGCGGAAACATCCCGGGTTCTCATTAACCAAGAGAGATGGCGATTCGAATCGAATTTCTGACCAGCTGGCGATAACCCTGTCACACACTAAGACTACTTTGCAAGAGCAGCCCTAGTAGCCCCCAAGAATGTCCAAGTTTTTTGGCACATTCCGGCTACCCCCTCCTTTCGGGCCACCCAAGGTTCCGACCGAATCACACATCATCCGGAATTGCACGTGCCCAAACAAACCCAACCTACCACGCCCAGGAGGAGCGATAAAGCGAACAAGTGCCGGCTTGCGACTTTTCCCATTGGAGCTTCGTGGCTCACGACCCCGCGGAGCCTACTATATGAATAGGTACTTTCAACTTCCGACTGCCTTCCGACAAAGTATAAGTCCTTAATCGATCGGATGGAAGACCAAAATATCCATCCAATCTTATCATGTTTATTAAATCAGGTTTTCAGCAGTAGCTTGTTAATCACCATGTGATCAACCACAACATCCTCACGAGTGACCGGAATCACCGTCTCTTTTGCAATCACCATACTGAGCATTTATAACCTAGACCACTAGATAGGATAGGATACAACTTTCAACAAGGATATCTGTGCATCAACGGTTTCAATCATTTCCTAAACTTAATGCAGCACATATATAAAAAGGACGCAATCAGATTAGTTAGAAAGCATAGGAAAGGTCAGATTGCACCGGGGATTGCCTTTCACGAAAGTAGTAGGAACGTGGTCGGGGCACTCAAGCAACTCGGTGTTCAGCTCTTCTCCGTCGGTGGGCTCTTCGTGGTGCAGCCCGAGGTGATGGAGATCCCTGTTGGTATTTCTTAGCGTAAGCAGCAAAGTCCGCAAGCGCACGGAAAGTACCGTTGTAGCACTTCACCTAGAAGTATTCGGTATCGAATTTCCATAGGGAACAGGTGCTAAGTCTGTTCTTCTAGATATCAAGGGTCAAGCATAGGAGGTGATCTTAGGAGTGATGTGTTCTTTCAGCACTTAAACTAAGTCAGGTTACTCTTTCTATTAATCGAGTATTACTTCGGGCACCGGAGTGCACTTGGTCTGCCAAGCGATGCCGGCCTCTAGCTCTACTATGCAACCGGACGTGGAGGAGTACGATGGGCGAATAGGGCTGTCACCACCTATCCCCTACCTCACTACCGTGGATTGCGGAGCAAACGAGGGTGATTCATAACTTAGACACCACGTCTATGTTACTTGTCACTACTCTAGCGTCGATCAGGGTATCCCGTCTTCATCAGAGGCCCTCTACTAGAGCATTTACCGGAAGGTAAACAACGATCCCGTAATTCTCGATAAAATAAATGATAGCATGGAACTTAAGAATGATACTGAAAGTAAGACACGAATAACTTTCACCAAGCCGTAAAGTTACCCGTAGAGGTACAAGGTAGGGAGGCGGGAGCCGACAGATCCGGCACTCCGACAGCCTGATGGGCGTCGCAAACTCTTCGCCACACAGGACCGCGGGGTCGCTACTCCTCTCTCTCTACCTTTCACTCTCTCACTCCCTTTGAGTGTCTTGGCACTCTCTAAACCACCCTATATGTGAGACGAGGAGTGTAATTCCCGAAGAAATGTGGGGCGAGTGATGGATCACATGGTGAAGTGTGAATGTGATCCTTTATTGAATGATGTGAAGTGAATTGGTGAGGGATGAGTGAATTGGTGTGATACAAGAGAGGCAATGGCCACTTTATATAGGGAAAGGAGGAAGAGAATGGAGGGCTCTCCATGTTTCTATCAAATTCACGGGCATGCAACCGCCTTCTCTTGGCGCCAAATTAATTCCCATGGCATGCAACCAAGCATTCTTGGCGGGGAATGTCTTCTTCCACGCATGCCACCTTCTTCCAAGCCATGCAACCGCATATGTGAAATGTTTTGGCGGGATTCCTTGGCGCCATCCCGAAAAGCACCTTCATGCACCGCCTCTTCTCCTTCGGACGCGGGTCGTAGCAAAGCGCGGCGGGATCGGGGCCCGTGTCGTGGCGGGCGCCGCGGTCGCGGCGCCGCCGTGAGTTTGGCCCGCCTCGTGCCCGGTTTTGGCGGTGGGCTTGTGGCCCCTCCGTGTCGCGTCCTCGGGGGTGCTTTGGCCTGGTTCGCGTTAGTTTTGGCTGGTGGCATTTCCCTTGTCCAAAGCGCAGTTCGATGTGCGCTTTCCTCTACCTTCTAACGTACTTTTTACTGTTTTCCACGTTTATGCACGCAAAACATATTTTTTTCGAATACAAGTGGAACTAGATTAATAGCAAAGGTTCATGTGGCAAAAGTAACGTTATTCACTATGTTATATAACTAAGTTGGCGGTATAAAGTGTATGATAAGGACCGCCAACAATCTCCCCTCTTGAACCTCGATCGGTTCCTCCACTACTTCCCCAATCTGTCATGATGCATATGAAAGTATAATCATTACCGATGCACATAAACAAAGCTTTATTTAGAAATGTCATGTAATGATGCATGAATGCATTATGATACAAAACTTGAGTAAGTGGATATCTCCTCTGTGAACACTAAATAAAGCTACACAAGACTCTCTTAATGATCTACACTAACAACCTTTTCAACCACAAATTATAAAACATGACAGCTAGACATGCTGTCACTAAAACAGTCACACAGGGGAGTTCAACAACTCCAAATCCAGCAAACAAATACTCGTTGGAAAGCTTATGAAATTTCCTACAATTCATATAAAACACTCACAACCAAATTCTGACATCTACAGCCTCGAAATCAGCAAAAACAGAGACTCTGTTTTCAAGCAACACTTAAACATAAATTGCTTATAAAAGACAAACTATAAATACATTCACCGTAAAACTCCACCAGCATAAAAACAAGGTTAGGGTAAGCTAAATATCCTACTGAACATTCCAAAAGATAATTTCTTAAACAAGAAAAGATGATTTTCAACCAAACATTTGGAAGGGATATTTAGAAAGGATAAAAGGGGTCATTTGAGAGGGTTTCATGTAAAAGGTACATGGTCACAAACTAACCATTCCAACAGCTTCTAAACATCCTAGAAACAGAAAATAAAGCACCCAAGAATTCATGACCTAACTATGCCATGCAATTCCAAAGTATTTTCCATATAACATAATTTTCATAAATATCAAAGTATTTCAGAAAAATCTACAAAAATTACAAAGGCACTCCTTTGTCATGAATAGCCTACCACAAAATTTTACAAACAAACTCATACTCCTATTGTCCTACACAAAATTCACTAGAAGATGCTAAAGCATGGCCTGAAAATACTTTCTATTATGAAAAGTGTCAGACAATAGATTTCTGAGTATGAAAGGCTACCTTATCACATCACAACAAGCTACACAAATTTTCATATCAAAAACCCTAGTAATTAATTTTCTATGATTTTCCAAAGCTCAAGCATTAAATAGCACATAAATAGAAAATCACATTTCTTCCACAGAACATACCATGCATGATATTTTTCCTGAACTCTACACACAAAAACAAGAACATTTTGTACAGCTACCCCTATTTTATCATGCACCTAGAATTAGTTATGCATTTCCTCATTTGCATGCTATATAAAGCCATAAATAAAACTCTACAGAAAAGTATCATAAAAATGACATGCAATATTTTTACATGGTAGAGCACAGTGTAACAAGCATGGCAAAATTGGTTTCACTCAAAAAGGACTTGAAACGAGGGAGTTATGATTTTCCAAAGGTTTTACCTAGGGTTTTTCGGAAAAAGAAAAGAAAAGGAAAAGGGCGCCGACAAGTGGGACCCGTGTGTTAGTGACACAAGAACAGAGCACCGCCGGCGAGCGGCGGATCGGCGGTGGATCTTCGCCGTCCGGGCATCTCCGCCAAACTAAGCACATGCATGGCTTCATCTCGAAGAGATCTATCGATCTATGCACTTAGCGCAAGCAATGGCGAGCTCTAACGACGACGGCGAGCGGCAGCGCGGGTGAACGCTGAACTCGTCGATCCCGGTGATGGAATGGAAAAAGGACAGGAGCATGAGCTCCAGGACTCCAAGACGAGACACAAGCACTACCTATTCGAACAAAAAGAGCGGCGGGAAGGCTGCCGACGACGATGGCGTGGTCGGCGGCGAGGAACGAACGGGCGGCGCGGTCGCCGGTCCCGAGCAAACGACGGCGGTGAGATTCTTCGATTCGATCCTAACACAAGACACAACACGTTGAGACGAACACAAACGCGTGCATTAGGGCAAGGAAAACGGAAAGATAAGGACGGCGTTGAGCTCCGACGCGGCGGCAATGGCGATCGCGGCGACTTCCGCGCTCTACCTTCTCTATGGCTTCTCCTTGCTTTCAGTGCGGTTTGGGAAGGTGGTTTAGGAGTAGAGCGAGCCACGGGTGTGCTGGAGCGAACCGGGTGGAGCGGTGGTCGGGTTTGGCGGTCGCGACGGCGATGGCGCGCGGCGGCGAGTCCGGCGTCGGCCTGGCTGGTTGTTGCCGGCAAGGGAGCGAGAGGAGAATGAGCGAGGGGGAGAGAGGAGCTGCCCGTTGCCACTTTTGGCCAGGCATGGGCGCCGCAACATGAGCAGGGTGGGCGGGGCGCGACACGCGGCGCGCGTCGCGGCCGTGGCGTCGCCGGCCGGATTTCCGTGAGGGCGTAGTTTGAGCCGCCACCGAATTCCGTTGCTAAAAACCCTAATTCAAACTATTTCACTCTCTATCTCGTGATCCGTGCCAAACCAGCAAAAACTCATATTGAAGAAAATGTTCCTTATGAAATTCTAAGCAACTTTCATATAGCAAGCATTGCCAAATTCGACCAAAATTTGAAACCACAAGCAAACAAAGATATATCATTCAAAAGTCAAATAAACCCTAATTACAAGAGCAAACCGAACTTGTGGCCAACTTTGGGACATGTTCCACTCATTAACATGAAATGACCATGAAATAACTTTTGTTCTACATGAAGTTAGCTACACTTTTCATAAAGGATGCACACACATGCAAAGGCTCTAACTAGGAGTTTTAATCAAGGCAAGACAAATCACTTTCAAAGTCAAAGCAAGTCAAACAACTTTTATAAAACCTAATTGGAAGAAATGACCAACATCAACCTTGCTCTAAAACACCTTACAAACCTCTCTAAGAATAAACAAGAATGAAACAACTAATTATGCAAGCATTTCATACATGAAATGACATGGCAAGCACATTAAATAATATAACATGAAAAATGATGCTAAATACTATGCATGCATGCAATTAGTGATTATGCTATGCAAATGCACATGCTTATGCAGGAGTTAACACCTAGGGTGTTACAAATCTTTTCCCCTAAAAGAATCTCGTCCCGAGATTTGGTAAGACTAACCATCGGTGATAAAAACCGAGGATAATTCCTCCGAAGATATTCATCCGTCTCCTACGTTGCATCATTGTCCCCATGGTTCCTCCATAATATTTTATCTTGCTTAACTATTTTGTTCCTCGTGGCTCTTTCTTTGGTGTCCAACACTTTGTTAGGTTCTTCATAATAAGTCAAGTCTTGATCGACTTCCGTATTTCTAATGGGCACTTGTTCCTCGGAACTCTCAAACATTTCTTACCAAATCTCGGGACGAGATTCTTTTTTTAGGACATGGAGTTTGGCTAGTAAATGCGTCTGCGACCACGTTTGAGTCTCGGAGGACATGGAGGACTTCTAGGCTTTGGAAGTTCTTTTCTAGTTTGCGTACTTCTATGCAGTAGAGGCCCATGTTGTCCTTTGTGCAGTCCCATTCTTTGTTGACTTGATTGATGACAACAGCGGAGTCGCCGTATACTTGAAGTCTTTTGATTCCCAGAGTTCTTGCTATTTTGAGGCCATGAATGAGTGCTTCATACTCTGCCTCGTTATTTGAAGCTTGCCACATGATTTGCAGCACATATTTGAGTTGTCTTCCTTCTGGGGATATGAATAGAATCCCGGCTCCTGCCCCCCCGAGCTTCAATGATCCATCGAAGTACATGTTCTAATGTTTTTTGATGTCTTCCGTTATGGGTTGTTGGAGTTACGTCCATTCCACTATGAAGTCCGGAAGTGCACGTGATTTTATTGCTCTTCATGGGGTGAACTCTAGATTTAGAGATACGAGTTCTACTGCCCATTTTGATATGCGTCCTATTGAATCTCTGTTCCACAGGATGTCTCCAAGTGGGGAGTCCGTGACCACTGTAATTTTGTGGCTGTCGAAGTAGTGCCGTAGCTTCCTTGAAGTGATCAGTATGGAGTAGAGTAGTTTTTATACGTGAGGGTAATGAGCCTTGGACTCTGAGAGCACCTCGCTCACGTAGTAAACTGGCCTTTGCACTTTGTTGGCGTGTCCGGGCTCTTCTCTTTCCACGATGATTGCTACACGACCCTTTGTGTTGGTTCTTCGCTATGTATAGCATGAGGTCTTCTTGATCCTTTGGAGGGGTTAGGACTAGAGCTGACGTTAGGTATTGTTTGAGTTCTTCAAAATCCTTGTCTGCTTCCGCAGTCCACTCGAACTTTCCCTTGGTCTTGATTAATTTGAAGAAGGGTAGTCCTTGTTCAGATCTGTGTAGTCCACACACATGCGCCACTCTGAAGTGTTCTTCTTTTGTACCAGAACCGGGTTTGCTAGCCAATCTGGATGCAGGATTTCTCTGATGAACCCTGCTGCGAGTAGTTTCACGATCTCCTTTTTAATGGCTTCTTTCTTTTCTGGCGAGAACCTCCTTAGTCTTTGTCTGATGGGTTTGGACCCTTGATTGATGTCGATTACGTGCTTTCGGCCCAGCTCCTTTGGGACACCGGGCATATCCGCTGGTTTCCAGGCGAAGATGTCTTTGTGTTCCCTTAGAAAGCTGGTGAGCGCGAATTCCTATTTTGGAGATAGGTGAGCGCTGATGATCGCCGTCTTGGATGGATCACCGGCCTCGCAAGTCGATGTGCTTTATGTCGGCTTCTTGTGGGGGTGCCAACACCGCTTGTTTCTTGGTTGGGATCTCGAGCTCTTTCCGATTTCGTCTCCTCCACTATTTTTGTCGACTTCTTTCTTCTCGATGAGTCCTTCTAACTTGTTTGCGATTTCAATAGCTTGTACATCACACTCGAAGGCTTTCTTGAGGTCTCCTTTGATTGAAAGAACCCCAAAAGGCACCGACATCTTGAGTAGTAGATACGGGTAGTGTGGAATAGCTATGAATTTTGCAATTGCTGGTCTTCCCATGATGGTGTGGTAAGGTGATTCGAGATCTGCTACTTCGAACTTGATGTACTTTGTTCGGTAGTTGGTTGGAGATCCGAAGGTGACTGGCAAGGTGACTTGTCCGATTGGTATCACTGCTCGTCCAGGGACAATCCCGTAGAAGGGTGTGTTGGAGGGAGCGATCAAACCAGAGAGATCTAGTCCCATCTTGTCCAGTGTCTCCGAGAATATGAAGTTTAGCCCTGCTCCTCCATCAATCAATACCTTGGTGACTGTTACTCCAGCTATTGTGGGTTCTAGCACCAAGGGATACAGCCCGACGTTGCCCACGCCTGTCCACTGATCTTCCCTTGTGAACTGTATTGGGTATTGGGACCAGTTGAGGTAGCGCGGTGTTGCAGGTTCTGTTGCCATGATTGAACGGAGTGGCAACTTATCTTGTCTCTTGCTTTTCGATCCGGGGACTCTAGAGAATATGACATTCAGAGATCTCGTTGCCTTCTGGAAATCTCCGGTTTTAGGTTCGTCATTGTGTTCTCCTTTGTCTTCTTAGCCTTCCGCTTTTCGAAAGCGAGTTGTTTCCTCCCTTGTATTTGTCCCGGAATATCGGCGGCTTCCAAGCGTATGCTGAGCTCTAGGGTGAAATATGCAAGGCAGGTCTTCCAGCTTTATGTTGCTTCTATTGCTGTTGTTGTTGTTGTTGTTGAACTTCTATTTGTAGGGTTTCTTTGGCTTCTCTGCTAAGGCAACAGTGTTGTCTGGCCCTCTTTTCTTGTTCTGTTGAGAGTTGTTTTGTTCCTTCTTCCGCCTTCTGAGTTCTTCCTCTCAGGAAAACGTTCCCGGGTTCTTTCCTCAGCGCCGATCATCTTCTCAACAGTTTGTTTAAATTGCTCGTTGGTTCTCGCGTTGTCTTTGTAGAAGTCGGAGAATTGCCACCTTGAGAAGATCCCGTTCTGTGAAGGCATCTATCACTTCTCTTTTCGTGATGTCGTGCACTTGGGATCTCATTTCACCAAATCTCCGGTAGTAATCCCTCAAGGTTTCTCCTTGCTTCTCGCTTGAGCCCTTTCAGTCGCTTGAGTAATTGGGACGGGTGATGATTCCGCGAAGTTATTGCGTAATAATTTTTGCGTGTCTTCCCAAGAGATCGATTGAGCCCTCTTTGATTTTGTCGAACCATTGGAGCGGCATAGCTTCTAGAGCCATGGGAAAGAAGACGCCTTGGCGTCATCATCTCCTCCCGCCCACTCGATGGATTGTGAGTAGACTCGAGCCATTGCTTGGGCTGTTTTCCCATCATACTTTGAGTGGTTGCAAGGCTTGAACTTGGACGGTAGCTTGACTTCTTGCGGGCTCTCCGCGAAGCATGGGAACCGTCGTAGCCTCCCGTAGCTCTCTCTTTAAGTCTCCCCGAGGTTCTTCCTCCTTGTGTTTGGGTTCTTGCTGGTCGAAAGCTTGATTCTACAACCTCTTCCCGCCGGCTTGGTCTTCGGGGCGAGTCTCTTCCTCGGGGTCTCCGGCTTCCCTCACCGTTCCTCCGTGGCGGCCTGGAGTCCTTAGAGTTATCCTCCAAAGATGCTCAGCCCCTCGAAGACGTTCGACCAACTTCCTTGAGCACGAGAGTTGTTTGCCCTGACTATGACGTCCTTGGAGCTCTTTCGCGGGTGGCTTTCTGCAGCGCTTCCTTAATGAGCTTCTCTTCGTCTTTCAGGTTTGAAGCTGCCCTGAGACGCTCGGCCAACTCTCGAATTTCTCATGGGTTGTATCGCGTTTGTCTTCAGCTTCTCTTTCGGACTTCATTTTCTCATACTCACGCTTGGTCGGCTTGGTATCCGTCGAGGGCTTGTTTTGCGTAGAGTTGCTCTTGTTTGGCGTCCGCCCTTCAGCTTGTTCTTCTTTAGCCTTGTTTGACGTTGATCTTCACCTTCGTCGTCTTGGGTTCTTTCATCCACCGATATGTTCGATAGGCCTTCGTGCGTGGATCTCGATGTCGAGGGGCATCCGGTCGGTTAAGTGGGGATCGATGTCTTGCTACCATCAAGACTTCTCGGTAGGCATGGCCTTCGGTCTCCACTCCTTCCGTCGGGGTCCTCCCCCGAGCACCTCTCCTTCTTGACGGTTGGTCCCTGCGAGGGTTTTTTGGGCAGTGGATGATGCACTCCTCCGGTGTCCTCGTCAGGATTAGCCCTCTTTGCGCGCCCTTCAAAGGAATCTCTAGCTTCCTCTTGAATGTACTTTTGGCGCGTCTTGTGTATGTGAACGCTGAGTTGCATAATCCGGTCGGGAATTGAAAAGGTAGCCCGGTCTGGTATCCGAGCTGTTTCTGAAGTCACCTTCCTTCTCTCGAGTCGAGTAGCCTTCTTTGATCGTGTTGGAGTTGTTGTCCTTATCCGAATCGAGGTGGCCTTCCTTGTCCGAAGTCGAGGTAGGAGTGGAGTGTCGAGCTACTTTCGTGAGTCCACCTTAATGCCCCGGTCATCTTCCCTATTCGAATCAGCTTCGAAGTCGGGTTCTGTCCTGCAGGTGCGAATCTCCAAGTCTGCTTCGAGCTCCTTTTCCTTGTTCGAGGCGGCTTCGGCGCGCCGATTGCCGGAGCTTCTCGGCAAGTTCGCTCTTCGCCTTGGTTTTCTCGATGTTGTAATTTTGAATCTTGCCGTCGTCGTCGATCTTGCAAGCCCATGTCCCGAAGATGATCGTCTTCTTCGCCGGTGAGCTCATGACGTCGTGGTCCGCCGGATTCTCATGGTGAAATTCGATGAGAGCTCCTACCGGTGCCCCTTGTTGCCGATGTTTTACGATCGGAGAGCCCGCCACGGGGTGAACCGGCGTTTGTTCGGGCCTCGATGAACCCGGAGCCCGGCGGTTTGTTGCGCAGCCGAACATTGAGAGCGGTTTTTATACTGGTTCGGGCCCTCGATCCTTGATCGAGTAAAGACCTTTACGTCCAGTCGGTGTGAGCCTGTCTTTCATTGATGGGGTTAACTGAGGATCGGTTGTGTTGTTTACAGCACTTGAAGTGTTCAAGTTGCGTTCTCCTCTACGAGGTGCTCCTCGGTCGCCTTTTATAGTTCAAGGGACCGAGGAGCTCGCTACGGTCCTAGTCGGATACAAAGCGGGTTGTCCGACGAGGATTGAACACCCAACTCTAAAACAGAGATCCGACTAGAGTTCTATCCTAGTTACAACAGAAGTCACCATAGCTACACTTCCATTGCCTTCTGGGAGTTGTTGGTGGCCGCAGGCTAGGATAGAACCCTGCGAACAACTCGGTAGAGTTCTTTGGTGATCCCGTATCCACAAGGATACCATCAAATAGCGCTGAAGAAAGAAGATCAGAGCAAGACCTCTTTCATTACTCTGTTCGGTGCCTACTGCTACAAAACAATGTCCTTCGGACTGAAAAATGCCAGAGCAACGTATCAAAGAGCGTCTGAGACTTGTTTAGAGAGCGGATCGGCAGAAGAACACCAAAGCATATGTGGACGATGTGGTGGTGAAGACAAGAAAACCAGACACTCTGATCCAAGATCTGGAAGAGACTTTCAACAACCTCAAGAAGTGGAAGTGGAAGCTCAATCCAACCAAGTGCGTTTTTGGAGTACCATCGGCAACCGCTAGGGTTCTTGGTCGCCAGCCAGAGGCATAGAAGCCAGCACCAAGCAAATCAAGGCAATCACGAGAGATGAAACAACCCCAAGCATAAAGGATGTCCAAAAACTCACCGGGTGCATGGCAAGCACTCAATGATTCATATCAAAACTTGGAGAAAAGGACTACCCTTCTTCAAACTAATCAAGACCAAGAGGAAGTTCGATTGGATCTGGAAGGCAACAAGGCATTTGAAGAACTCAAACAATACCTAACGCGGCCCAAGTCCTAACTCCTCCAAAGGATCAAGAAGACCTCATGCTATACATAGAAGCAACCAACACAGTGGTCAGTGCAGCAATCATCATGGAAAGAGAAGAGCCCGGACACGCTAACAAAGTGCAAAGGCCAGTTTACTACGTGAGCGAGGTGCTCTCAGAGTCCAAGGCTCATTACCCTCACGTACAAAAACTACTCTACTCCATACCGATCACCTCAAGGAAGCTACGACACTATTTTGACAGCCACAAAATTACAGTGGTCACGGACTCCCCACTTGGAGACATCTTGCGGAATAGAGATTCAACAGGACGCATATCAAAAAGGGCAGTAGAACTCAGATCTCTAAATCTAGAGTTCACCCCACGAAGAGCAATAAAATCCCAGGCACTTCCAGACTTCATAGCGGAATGGACAGAACTCCAACAACCCATACCCGAAGACATCAAGAAACATTGGAGCATGTACTTCGATGGATCATTAAAGCTCGGGGGAGCAGGAGCCAGGATTCTATTCATATCTCCAGAAGGAAGACAACTCAAATATGTGCTGCAAATCATGTGGCAAGCTACAAACAATGAGACAGAGTATGAAGCACTCATTCATGGCCTCAAAGTAGCAAGAACTCTAGGAATCAAAAGACTTGAAGTATATGGCGACTCCGCTGTTGTCATCAATCAAGTCAACAAAGAATGGGACTGCACAAAGGACAACATGGGCCTCTACTATGCAGAAGTACGCAAACTGGAAAAGAACTTCCAAGGCCTAGAAATCCTCCATGTCCTTCGAGACTCAAGCGTGGCTGCAGACGTACTAGCCAAACTTGGATCTGACAGAACGCAAGTGCCTCCAGGAGTACTCGTCGAAGAACTCTTGAAGCCCTCAATAAAGGAGAACCCAGAAAACAGCGCTATCGAGCCATCGGCTCTAGCGTAGTAATGATAATATCTCCAGGTGGCAGAACAACTCCCTGGATCGAAGATATCATTAACTTCATCAAGAACAAGACACTACCCCAGGACAAAGTTGAAGCCACAAGGATCTTGAGAAGAAGCAAGAACTACGTGCTCATTGGGGACAAGCTATACAAAAGAGCAGCATCATCAGGAGTTCTACTCAAATGCATTAGCTCTGAAGAAGGAAAACAAATCCTCAAAGAGCATCAAGAACGCTCGTAGGAAAAGCATTCAGAACTGGATACTACTGGCCAACAGCTCTCAAAGACGCAAAAGAACTCGTCAGAAGATGCAAAGGATGCCAAATGTTCGCAAGACAGGCACATGTACCAGCACACAACCTGATCTGCATACCTCCATCATGGCCTTTTTCATGTTGGGGACTTGATCAAGTCGGACCACTTAAAAGAGCCAAAGGAAGATACGAATACATCTTCGTCGCCATCGACAAGTTCACCAAGTGGATAGAATACAAGCCACTGGTCACCTATAGCTCCACAAAGGTAGTCGCATTCATACAAGAAATCATGCACGCATTCGAGTGCCTAACGGGATCATCACGGATCTAGGATCACCCTTCACAAAGTGGTTGAATTCGAAGATTGGGCACAAGGCTGCGGAATACGCATCGACACGCATCTGTCGCACATCCTCAAGCTAACGGGCAAGTGGAAAGGGCCAATGGGCTAATCCTCGCCAGGGCTAAAACCAAGGCGTATGAAGAACTCAAGGACTACAGAGCTAAATGGATAGAAGAACTCCCAAAAGTCGTCTAGGGCCTAAGAACTCAAATCAGCAGAGCAACAGGCTATTCTCCCTTCTTCCTAACCTACGGATTAGAAGCCGTCCTTCCAGCGGACCTGATATGGAGCTCTTCAAGGATTGAGCAGTTCAAAGAAGGAGAAGGAGAACAGACAAGAAGACTTGAAATCGACTGTGCAGAAGAAGTCAGAACAGATGCCACCCTTCAGAACGCAATATACCTGCAAGGACTAAGAAGGCACTATGACAAAAGCACACGTCCAAGAAATCTCAACCCGGGAGATCAAGTACTCAAAAGAAATCAAGACGTATGAAAGCACAATTTCGCTTTCGGTCCATGGGAAGGACCCTTCATCGTCAAAAGAGTATTGGGACCGGGAACCTACGAAAGATGACAATGGAAGGAGAAGAAATCAGAAACTCCTGGCACATAAGCCAGCTCCGAAGGTTCTACCCATAAAAAGAGGAACTCAAGGCCACCACAAATAGAAGAGAAGACGCTCAAAGCAAAACAACTCTCTGACACTTCAAAAAGAAGAAGGCGGCCTGAGAAGAACTCTAGACCATCCAATCAAAGGAGAGGTCACCAAGACAACAACTCCCTGGCACTTCAAACCAAAAAGAAGTCGACCAGAGCGAAGCTATCAACCTCCCAAGGGAGAAATCAACAAACAACCCACTTGGCACTCCAAAGAAAAGAAGTCGACCAAAGGAAGGCTACCCCGACCACCAGAACGGAGGTCACCAAATCAAGGATGGAACCAACGCGAAGTCCTAGCTCTGGAATAGCATCCACTCCTTAAATCCTAACGGGAGATCAAGAACTGTCACTCCATGAGAGGGCGGAATCAGCACGTTAGGTCGCAGAGGCCATCGAGGGTCCAGAAAGTGCCACTATGTCCAATGAAAGCGGACGGCCTTTCGAATCGGGCGTGAACGGTGTAGTGTTGTGAAATAGAAACCCATCGTCTCACATTATGCTCTCGAGCCCGAGAAGCGGCCCACCCGAAAGCGAGATGGATTGTAGTGTTGTGAAATAGAAACCCAACCATCTCGACCTTTAGTCCGCGAGTGCACTTAAATGGGCCCGGACCGAGAACCCTTCAAGGGACATCATGCTTTAGTCCACCATACAAAGCATGGGGGCTCCCTAGCCCAAAAGCGGCAACCGAGTTAAAACAACTCTATTCGAGCCAGTCTCCACCAAACTATACTAGCAAGTCTAACGAATAAGACGAAGCTAGAGGCCAAAAGGAAGAAACCCGCCGCCCGAGGAGCAAGCCTCCAAACTACGGCGACAAGTCTTAAGGAAAGACAAAAGTCGCACGTCGAGGAGGAAAACAACCACGACAAACCGGGGCATGACCCCAACCCGCTACAGCAAGTCTACAAGAAGACAAGCTAGAACGTCAGAGGAAAACAACCCTGACAAAGAACTCCGGAACGAGAAGAACTCAAAGACGGAGCTCCAGAACGAGAAGAACTCGAAGACGGAGGAGAAGAACTCAAAGACCTTCCAGCTCTTTGTGCCAAAAAGCAAGAAGCTCGGGGGCTACACCCTACGGGTGCACTTTTTTTCAAAATGCTTATTTGTCGAGGAAGAACTCGGAACGAGAAGAACTCGAAGATGGAGCTCCAGGACGAGAAGAACTTGAAGACGGAGGAGAAGAACACAAAGACCTTCCAGCTCTTTGTGCCAAAAAGCAAGAAGCTCGGGGGCTACACCCTACGGGTGCACTTTTTTCAAAATGCACGCCGTCAGAAGAACTCCGGAATGAGAAGAACTCGAAGACGGAGCTCCAGAACGAGAAGAACTCGAAGATGGAGGAGAAGAACTCAAAGACCTTCCAGCTCTTTGTGCCAAAAAGCAAGAAGCTCGGGGGCTACACCCTACGGGTGCACTTTTTTCAAAATGCACAACGTACGACGATCTCAAGACCATATCAAGGCTTCATCCGAAGAGCAAGACAGCTCTCATGACTCAACCTTGAGATGCTCGAGGGCTTGTGGATACGGGATCACCAAAGAACTCTACCGAGTTGTTCGCAGGGTTCTATCGTAGCCTGCGGCCACCAAAACTCCTAGAAGGCAATGGAAGCATAGCTACAGTGACTTCTGTTGTAACTAGGATAGAACTCTAGTCAGATCTCTGTTTTAGAGTTGAGTGTTCGAATCCTCATCGAACAACCCGCTTTATATCCGACTAGGACCGTAGCGAGCTCCTCGGTCCCTTGAACTATAAAAGGCGACCGAGGAGCACCTTGTAGAGGAGAACGCAACTTGAACACTTCAAGTGTTGTAAACAACACAACCGATCCTCGGTTGACCCCATCAATCAAGAACAGGCTCACGCCGACGGACGTAAAGGTCTTTACTCGATCAAGGATCGAGGGGCCCGAACCTGATATAAAAACCCGCTCTCAATGTTAGTTTGCAAGAACAAACCGCCGGGCTCCGTGTTCATCGAGGCCCGAACAAACTGCCCCGGTTCACCCGTGGCGAGGCTCGATCGTAAAACATTGACGAGGGTTCTAGACCTGAAACCGAAAATGAAGCCATGCTCATCAAAAACTTGCATAAATTTTTTAATAGGGTCGACATTCCATGGATGCATCGATATGGGAGAAACACTATGCTAATGTTAAACTCCCCTGGTCATGTAAAGAAGGTCTCTTTTCGGTGGAAGGATATTTTAAAGTTTCTTGACAAGTTCAAAGGTATGGCTTTTGTTAATGCAAAGGATGGTGGATCTTGTCTCATTTGGGATGATTGTTGGTCCTGGTCAGCCTCTCAAACTAGCTTTTCGAGCTGTATTCCTTTGCTAAAAAGCCCTCTATTTCATTAAAAGGAGTTCTTATTGGCAATGGTTATGCCAATCTTTTTAACCTTCCTCTCTCAGTGGAAGCCTTCAATCAGTTCCAGCAATTAGAAAGTATTATTCATGAGCACCAGATAATTGATGAAGCAGATGTTTGGCATTATATTTGGGGCAGCAGCATTTATTCTACAAAAAGGCTCATCTTCATTTGCTGGGCCATGCTGAGGCTCTTCCAGTCTCCAAAAGAATTTGGAAATCTTCCTGCCAGTACAAGCATAAAGTCTTCTTCTGGCTAGTAGTCAAAGATAGATTGAGCACTCGTAACATTCTCAGGCGAAGGAATATGCACATTCCATCTTTTAGTTGTGTTCTTTGCCCCCTTGATGTTGAGGAATCTGTGGACCATCTTTTTATGGAATGTGGCTTTGCTAGAAATTGCTTGGGCCTCCTTCGGTTAACAATCATTAGCACTCCTGATGTTCTTCAAAGATTTGAAAGCCTTAAGCACCAACTGAATGTGAGCTTCTATATGGAGGTTATTATCATCGTTAGTTACTGCATTTGGACTGTTAGGAATGATGTCATTTTCAGAGGAATCCGGGATGATTGCTTAAGATGCTTAGAACTTTTCAAGCACACTTTTGGTCAACTTTTGTGGAGAGCCAAGAAGAAATTTTTCCCAGAGATTGAACTATGGCTAGAGCAGCTTGTTTGATTGAATTGATCTTTTTGTTTCCTTCTTTGTTTCTTGAGCTCTCTGTAACTAGTTTTCTCTCCTTCGCTCTTTTGTTTTATTGTTAAGTTGTAAACTCTATCCTGTAATCGGCTTGGTTACATTCAATAAAATTCCAGTAGGGGCTCCCGGCCCCTCCTGATCTTTCAAAAAAAAAAAAAAAAAAGAATGGCTGCCAGGAGTATAATTTCGACCCAGGTATTAATCTTGCTTGATTTGTAGGTGTGTTCATTTCTGTACCATGTATTTGCTGCACACAATTAGTTACCTGAATCTGATGCATATATAGTGTTTGTGCCTTTACCCGCAGCAAAATGGTGGGGCAATTATGGGACGCAAGTTCCAATTTTGCAAAGGATGGCTATAAGGTTTCACTCATTAACGTCTAGCTCTTCCGGTTGTGAAAGGAACTCGAGTTGTTTTGAAGGAGTAAGATTCCAACTCCAGATTGTATTATTAATACATATCATTTGTAATTTCAGATTTATCTTTTGTGAATTGTCTACAGACTTAGATTGGCACTTGTAGTTTCGTAGAATCATACAAAGAAAAAAAAACAGGCTAAGTGAGCATCTCAATCAACTTGTTTTTGTGCAATACAATAACAAGATGGATGACTGTAGACCGATGCAGTACCATAAGAAAGCTCAGAGATAGTTTGTCTAGAAATTCATCAAAAGAAAATAGCTGATATATTTGGCCTCAGTATATTTTTAATACGTTGAATGTGGCAGACCACATTGTGTTTTATGAGTCCGGTGTGTTATGCAAGATCACGTTTTGGTTATGTCCCACACATAAAAGACCCTTCCAATTTTGTAAAATTTGAGTGACATGCCTACGAATAGATGAACATTGTTTTAGACCAAAGGCCCTCAACCCCGATTATATTTGTAAAATTTGGTGGGTGTGGAACGCTGTCTTGGCCACGTCGTGCGGGTGCATGCGGACTTGGTGATATCCTGACCGCAGATCGAGCTTGCTGAAGAGATTGGCCCTATGGAGCTCATCTAAGAGTTCTTCGACGACGGGGATGGGAAACTTGTCCTTGACCGTGGCGGCATTGAGGGCCCGATAGTCGACGCCAAAAGCGCCACGTCTCGTCGTGTTTCTTGACCAACAGGACCGGCGCGGAGAAGGGTGAGCTGCTTGCGCGAATGGTGCCCTGGAGCAGCATATCCTCACATTGGCGCTCCAACTCGTCTTTCTGGAGCTGCGGGTATCGGTAGGGGCGAACGGCGGCGGGGTCCGTGGCGCACCTTGAGATGGATCCGGTGGTCACACGGCCGCGTCGGTGGCAGCCCGATGGGCGGCTCAAACACATCAGCGTAGGAGTCCAGGAGGCGCTCCAGCAGGGCACACTCTGACCCTTGAGACGTGAGGTCAGCGCCGTGGAGGTGAGGAGACGGGGCGGTGCACACCGCGCCCACTCCCTAGAATTGCACTCTGCGGCCGTGGTGGTTGAACGTCATCGTGAGGCCATCGAAGTCCAGAGAATGGGGCCTAGGGTGCTCAGCCAAGCCACGCCGAGGACCACGTCGTAGGCATCAAGCGGGATGGAGAAGCAATCGACGGAAAAAGTCTCCGCCCGACCCTGATTGGCACGCCTCGAGCAAGGCCACGGCAAGCCGCGCGGTCACCGTTGGCCTTGTTGGTAAAAGTTATCCTACAGAAATATTTATGAATAATCCGCAAGCGAACGGATACCGGTGAGCACTTCACCCGGGAGAGGGTTTTAAATATCGTATCCACAGGGAGAAAGGTGTGAGAATAGTGAGGCTAAACTAAATCCTTGAGAATGTAACAAGGACTGGAGATTATAAAGGATGAGAAGATGTCTATGGTTGTCTAGTTTATATCCTTATAAGGCTTGAAGATATTTCTTAATGGGGACGTACTCAAAGGAAAGCAGGGACGAAACGTGCAATCCTCCAGCAACAGGGTCCTACTTGGCCTATCCTGCGGGAGGTGGACTCCAAAGGAATCAATGGTACTGTCACTACCACGAACTACCACACTCCGGAAGGTAGGGTGTATTTACGAGCTATCTAGTCCAAACACCGCGCTTGCACTAGGGGTAACAACTTCAACTCAAGAGCGACAAGAATCGAAGTACTCTAATAAAGAGTCGTAAACCGAAAGAAAATATAAACAAGGAACTTACTCAAATATAAGGTTGATCCACCACAGAAGTCTCGGGATCAAGCACCACGAGGCCTTTGATCCCGGAGGTACAAGCGTAGAGGAGTCACCGACAGTCCGGTGCTTCCCCTTCTTCTCCTCCACCCACTCTTTATCTCTCAAGACTAGATCTAGTCACTCTCGTGGGGTACTAAAGATCTAATCTCTCAACTTGCTACTACTCAACTTGATCTAAGCTCTTCTTCTAAATTGGAGAGATAGGGCTTTGGCTGTTGATCAGAGGTTGAGCCTGATGAATAATGAATTCATTCCCAGTCAAGAGGTAGGGGGTCTCCTTATATAGCCCTAGCCGATGAATGTGGACCCTTGAATCAAACCGACCTTGAACAATGGTGTAGATACAACCTCAATGTCGGTTAGAAACCGACATAAAAAGATGAGGCTGACATGTGGGTCCCACCTGGCGGTCGCCAGTGACCAAGAATGAATTAATTCCTCAAAGGACTGTCACTAGGATGGATTGGGATTTGGTGATACCCAGAATATCCATCAAGGAAACAAAAGTAAAAATGGTTTGCCAATCGCTCTAACATCTCATCAATGAAAGGCAATGGAAAGTGGTCCTTCTTTGTAGCCTTGTTTAATTTTCTATAGTCTATGCACATTCGCCATCCCGTGACAGTCCTTTGAGGAATTAATTCATTCTTGTCATTTTTAACAACTGCCATGCCTCCCTTTTTAGGCACAACTTGAACAGGGCTTACCCACTCGCTATGTGGCACAGGATATATAATCCCAGCGTGCAACAACTTAAGAACTTCCTTTTTAACTACATCTCTCATCGCATTGTTGAGTCTATGTTGGGGCTCTATAGATGGGGGAACATCTGGATCTGTAGGAATGTGATGAGTGCAGAGAGCAGGACTAATTCCTTTAAGGTCTTCGAGTGAATAGCCTAAGGCTGAGCGATGTTTTTCTAGGACAGTTATCAGCCTAAGAGTCTGTTCTGGAGTGAGTTTATCATTTATGATCACAAGAGACTCTGGATCTTGATTTAGGAAAGCATATGTGAGGCCCGGTGGTAAAGGTTTAAGCTCAATAGGAGGTCCAGTGGGTTCTCAAATTCATCTAGAGGTTACGAAGTGGTAGGATTTTCATCCTCCTCTTCAATGAAGAACTCGAATCGTCCTCATAACTAGACTCCACAAAATATTCTATAGAAGCCTCTTTCACTTCCTTCATAGGATCTGGTTCTGGACAAGACTCAGTTTTAGCATGGATGGCTTGGACTATAGGCAATAAAAGTCTAAGATCCTGGCCTAGCCGCATGTCTAATTCTCTGGCTTGTCCTCCTAAAGTTAGCCTTTCTATCGGTTGTCCTTTCAGTAGGTCAAACTCCATGATATCAAAGATATAAAAGCTAAGATGTATCATGATGTTGTTAGCTTTGATTGGTAAAACATATAGAATTCTTCGAGCTTTGGACAATTTGTCCACGAAGGGCTTAGCAACAATTTTGTGGTGGGACTCAATGGCATGTTTTAAGAAGTTCATGAGCAAAAGACAATGCCATGATATTTATTCCCACACGAGATTGTAGAGAGCATCAAAAGTGTCTTTATCAATTTGGCAACGAATAGAGGTACGGAAGGTGAATCCAAGCGGATTACATCGGAGGAAAGCTCGATTCTTCTAACCATTCGCTACTTATGATTGAGACAAGCTCTTACGTGGTTCCTTTTAAATGAGACTGGTCGAAGGGTCTATAAGATATGGTTGTGATGTTTTAGCCTTACGAGGTTTCATTCGATATCTTGAGGTGTTTCCATAATCTGTAAAAAGACCATCCTCAATATCGAGCAAGAAGTCGAGATCGAAATGACCCTCGGTTCTTTTGGTTCGGATCGGTGGTGATTGTAAAGAATTTGGAATGGAATCTGGCGCTTGCACTAGGGGTAACAACTTCAACTCAAGAGCGACAAGAATCAAAGTACTCTAATAAAGAGTCGTAAACCGAAAGAAAATATAAACAAGGAACTTACTCAAATATAAGGTTGATCCACCACAGAACTCTCAGGATCAAGCGCCACGAGGCCTTTGATCCTGGAGGTACAAGCGTAGAGGAGTCACCGACAGGTCCGGTGCTTCCCCTTCTTCTCCTCCACCCACTCATTATCTCTCAAGACTAGATCTAGTCACTCTCGTGAGGTACTAAAGATCTAATCTCTCAACTTGCTACTACTCAACTTGATCTAAGCTCTTCTGCTAAATTGGAGAGATAGGGCTTTGGCTGTTGATCAGAGGTTGAGCCTGATGAATAATGAATTCATTCCCAGTCAAGAGGTAGGGGGTCTCCTTATATAGCCCTAGCCGATGAATGTGGACCCTTGGATCAAACCGACCTTGAACAATGGTGTAGATACAACCTCAATGTCGGTTAGAAACCAACCTAAAAAGATGAGGATGACATGTGGGTCCCACCTGGCGGTCGCCAGTGACCTTCCTGGCGATCGCCAGGACTCTTTTGCTCCTTCACCTCTCATTTCTCCTGGTGTCTTCTGGTGTCTTCTAGAATGTTTTGATTCGGATTTTGGATTGAAATTCATCTCGAACAAATCTCCTTATCGTATGGGGTGCAAACTCTGGGCTTTTACCTGCATTTACCTGTTAAGTCCCTGAAAAGATATAAATCACCAAAACTTGTGGAACTATGTTAGTAAAGCCCCTAGTCTATGTTTATATTCATTTTATACCCTTATTTTATGTTTAGTTGAGTTATAAATATATAGCTTAAGAGGTGTCAACAGCCACCATGACGTGCGCGCTGCCGTTGTCGATGAAGTGCAGGACCGCGCGACGAGCGGCCAGTTCGCTGATGAAGTTATGTGTCGATCCAGAATTCAGCAGCGCCGAGAACTCATGGGTGCCGCACCACACGTGCTGCATCGTCTCCTCCACTCGTATTCCGGTGATCGCGTTCGGTGAGATCATGGGCTTCTCCGGTCGAACGGCGGTTACTCCGCCGTTGCGGTTGCCAAGCTCGTTGGAGTCGTCCGGTTCCTCGATGATGTAGTCGGAGGCCTCCAAGAAGAAGAGCCGGGCACACTTGTGGCCCCGTGCATACGGCTCGTCACAATTATAGCATAGCCCCTACTTGCGGCGCTCCGCCATCTCCTCCGGCGACAACTTCTTGAAGGGGCGCGCCGGTGTTGTTGCGAGTCTTTGGAATCATGGCCGACACAGAGGATGAAGCGGCTGATGTGGGCAGGGCTCGGTGGCCGCGACATGCCGGGGTGCCGGGAGTGCCACTGCAAAGGTCCGTTCCGCGGCGCTCATATGCAGGTCACGCGGATCATGGCCGCCGCAGTCGCGCGGATCATGGAGCTCCACATCAACCCCGATGTGATCGGGAAGGCCACCGTGAAGAGCTACGTTTGTTGGTCCGACGACAAATGACCAGCATGTGCAAGGTGTGCCGAACGCATCTAGGTAAGCCTCGATGTTCGATGAGAATGGCAACCGCGCCAGATCGGCCAGGTGGTTGGTGCTGAGTGGAGGTCCGAAGCGCTCATGGCACAGGCGCCGGAAGCCCTCCCATGTTGGGCGCCCAGAATCTCGCTCGAGGTTGGAGTACCACAGCCGCGCCCGTTCGGTCATGTGGAACGGCCATCCACACCCAATCTACCAACCGGATTTGCTAGCCCCTAAAGAATTGCTCGCACTTGAGCAGCCAGCCCAGCGGGTCCTCCGCCCCATCATAGCACCGGAATGTGAGCTTGTGGTAGCGCGGGACCGTGGGCGCCACGAGTCCAAGGACGGAGGCCACCGCACGGTCGTCTGAGACCGAGGTTGAGGCACCGGAGGAAGCATAGACGCCACCCACTTGCACGATTGCGGGAGGGGGGCGGGATTGAGACGGCAATGGCGGGAAGTAGGTCTCCATGATCGGGACACCTCGGGAGGAAGGGGCCGTGGACAGCCCACAGCACCCACGGGCGCCATCGCCGGCGCTAGCAACGTGATCGGTGGAGTCGGCGATGAAAATGACAAAGAAGTGGTGTTCGCCCCCGGGCGGCAGGCTGCGGGAAAGCCACCAAAAACTGGCAGCCCGTCATTTGGAATGCCAAGGAGAGGGTCGGCTTTCAATGGAGGACACGCTGAGCGGCGGCCCAGCAACCGGGCGCTGCATCATGCCCATGGCGCGGCCAGCCCGTTGAAGGCCAACGTGAGGTCCACCGAGGTGATGTCCGACCGAGGGTGGGAACGACCGCCCCGGCCGGCCGGGCGGCAAAGTGAGTGCAACCATGGTGGCGATGACGATGGGCGCGGTGATGGCGGCGGAGGAGGCGGGTGCGGTGGTGGTGGGAGCGGTGGCGGGCCGTCGTGGTGGATGGGATGGAGGCGAAGCGGCGGGATCGCCATCTCTCGATACCAGGTTGTGACGGCAACGGGTCTTGCTGCGAAGGAAGTACGGCGATGAGGGGTGAGCGTGGGATCTCGATGCATCGGGTTTCGTGTTCCATCCGAGTGAGATTTTTTTTATGCGGAGATTCTTTTCTCTTCACCTGTGGTCCTGATTTCCACCTTCTCATCCTTATAAGTAGATTAGTCGGGCCAGACAAAAATTATGGTTGAAATTTTCCTGTTTTAGTATTACTACCAAATATACCTGTACGTTGCGCATATTGCACACATGGACAAGGCACGCATGAGAGTCTCCACGGCGATGAGGGGCGGTGCTCCCTCATCGCCCGGTGAGGACCACGCCCGCACTCCACCGTGAGGGAGAGGGGGACTCCACCACGCCATAGAGGATCCAACCCTCCCCATGGCCCGGCTACCAGCCTCCCAACGGCCAGGGAGAGACGTGGACCCTCTCCAGACTCCAGGTGGAAAGGTCCCAACAATGGCGAGTTTTAGTTCCGAGTGTCGGGGAATCCAAACCCAAGGCCCGAGACCCAATTGGAGAGGTAGATGAGATCAAAAATTTCTGGGGGCTTTGGTGGTTTATTCCCAATTCCTCATCTAAGAAGAAGGCTAGGGTTCATGAGAGTAGAGCGGAGAATCTGGTGTGGATCCGAAGAGACTTGTGGGAGGCAAAGTCCATCGATCCTTCGGATTGCTTCCCGATTGGTGATGGAGACAAGTGGAGCAAACCACCGGCTAATTTGAGTTTTGCATCGGAGATTTGGGGCGAAGGGAAGAGAAAATCCTTCGTTGAAGCGGTCGAGAGAGGGGATGGGCTGGGAGAGGACGTGGACGCGGTCCGCGTCCCAGAGGACCAGAGGAGGACTGGGAGCCCTAGGGCGGTGGAGGGGGCTGGGGATTCCAGTTTCCGCCACAACAACCGCCGCCCTACTACGGTCAGCCACAACCACCACCGTTTGGTTTATTCCCCAACCAAACTCGGGTTCAACACCCTCCTCCCTATCATGGTTTCAATCGTCGGTTTGATGGCCCTAGGCCTAGAGGTGGGGGAATTAGAGCAGAGGGAGAGGAAGACAGACGCAACCTGCTAGACAAGTGCAGAATCAGGTTATTGCTCCAAATCAGGCCACAGTGCATAATCAGATGAATGGGGATCAAGCTACTCTAGGTCAGAATCAAGGTAATCCAACTCCAGAGGAAGTGGAGTCGGGTTGTTAGAGGGTCGTGAAAAAATCTTCAGGTGATCTGTTTCAACCGTGGTGAGCTAGGCCATATGAGTTCTAAGCGCATCGGGCCTAAAGTGTGCTTTATCTCGCCATCAAACCGAGCATGCGGTGGAGGGATGTCCTGAATGGAGAAAGCCACCTATGGTCGGGCAATATTATGGAAGTGCAAACATTGGTCTAGGATTCTTTCATATTGACATTGAGGCAAGGGGAGACAAATTTAGTCATTGGCGGGGGATTGGACAACTTTGGTCTTATTTCAATTGTCAATGGTGAAATTGATGAAGAAGGCTTAATCAGTAATCCGAAGAAACTATTTGATCGGACCTGGTCATGGCGGTTGAGGAAAACAGAAGACAAGAGATACATCACTAGGTTCCCTCCTAGTAAGAAGGTTGAGAACCTAGTAATTGGGAGGGCTTCTCTTTTTTGATTTGGACAAGGCAGGGGTTGTGGCTTCTCTAAGCATCTGGAATGGTGACATTGAATGTGTAGGCAGACTGACAGAAGTGTGGGTATAGATTTCTGGTATGCCTCCCAAGTGGGTGGATTGGAACACCATCAGAGAAGTATCCTCTAGTATTGGTCTCATGGTGGAGATAGATTGGCAGGCTCTGATCAACAACTTTTTTAGTGTGGTTAGAGTGAAAATTCTATGTAAGGATCCTGCAAAAAGTGCTAAGAGGAGAGTGTATGCATTCAAGCATGATCTACACCAGATCTACTTCAAAGCTGAAGTCTACGAAACTAGTGACTCTGACGATGGAGACATAGATCCAAATGGAAACATATAAATAATTGAGCCAGATGATAATGTTCCCGGCCAAAGACAATCAAGGGGGTGTGAGCCCGAAACCTTGAATGAAAACAATGACATTTCCGGCCAAAGTAATCGGGGAGGAAAAACAGCCACAAGCGGAGCAAAATCTATGAAGGGAGCCCTTTTCTTTGATGAAGTTACTGATGACAACAGGGTGAATGGGCAAGTGAGTCATGGTTTTAATCTGCTATCTGTAATGGAATTGGAGGATGACCTAACTGATACTGATGTGGGGCTGAGTTCAGAGTTTGAATCTATAACTCTTATAAAACAAAGCCCCACTAGCCTATTTCTCTGTGATTTCGTGAAGCCACGTCACCCCGAGGGCCCTACCAAGTCACTAATATCTATCCATTCAATCCTCAAGGCATCCGAAAGGTTTTCAGTTTGCATTTGCTATAACGTCAGGCTCCTAATAGTTGATTGTCCTCACGTCACTTGCTAAGTTGCTAGTAATACGAGACATGAGCTGACAATGAATTAATACACACCCCATCCACTCTAGGATGTACGTGTGATGTGAAAGGTCATCTTTGGCTTTGCCTCTTCCCCTACCATGTTCATTTCCTAAACTTACTAATATATATAACCCTAAGAAGACAATGGGGAGTCCTCTAATCTGAACTCTGTTCATTTGGCATACAACATTGTTGTGAGAGCAAGCTTTGAGGTGTGTACTCTCGCTATCGATTTTAATTCAATGTTTCTTCTGTACGGGCTGTTGGTTGGCAAGGTATAAGGCCAGTCTCAATGAAGAGTTTCACCTCCGGTTTCCAAGATGTGAAACTTTGACTGAAAATAGACATCTCCCTCAATGCACAATTTCATTGCACAGTTTCATAGGTTTAAAGGTCCCACAACCTCTATCTTATTGCATGGTTTAATTGCATAGTTCTATGGTGAAACGCTATTTGTTTCTCAATGGGGTTTCACCCCGTTTCCAACGCATGTGAAACAAGTGCCCAAAGGTTTCACCATAGTGAAACTTTTCCTTCTTCTCTCCTAGGTATTTCATGCAAAAAGTGAAGTTTTGCTGATGTGGCGCCGCATTTAATGTGCATGAAACACTCATGAAACTCTCACCGAGATCGGCCTAAGACCATTTTTTGTGTTGTATATTAAGTTACAAATAATATTATCTCCACATATTATTGACCCATGTTTTCTTACGAACTCCTACGATACGCTGGTCCTCTACCTTGTCGTCGATCTTACCTTCACATGTGCCGATATCTGTAAAAATAGAGGGGTGAGTACAAACGTACTCAGCAAGTCCCAACCAGGGGGTTGTAATTATTAAGGGTTTGGGCCCTAGCAGAGTCTCTAAAACTGCTCTCGCTAGTTCCCGGGTTGTCTCATGTCATCACTGCTGTCATGACACCACAGGTTAGTCATCATCAAGGTATATCTAATCATAGATGTTCGGCCTAGCACTTGCCCATTCCAAGGACGTGGCTATTCGAATAGATTTAAATAACTCTGCAGAGGTGTACAAATTTCCCCACACGATAGGCGCAGTCTTACACCGGACGTCATTGGCTCAGACAGGCCTAACGAGATTCCGTGCCCGCTTGGGTGCTACCCTAGGTGTATTGGTATAATCCTCACCATGACTTCTCAGGGGTTGGAAGGATGACGCATCATCCTAGACAATATGGTGATACCAAATCACCCGCGGCTTTACAGGTAATACCTTATTACCCAACCTATACTGTCAACACCACACTCAATCATAAATCATCAATATGTGCCTCTAGCACTGCGCCACTATGCCCAAACACTTACGTGGAAGATCACTCAGCATCCACACCAACCGGACCATGGGGCCACTCTTCCCATGTCTGCTCCCAATAGATCGTTTGCCTACTCCGGCCACCTTGGCTCCAGATTATACCTCAACCCAACGGGGTGTGAAATCCAGCCGCCCATATCGGCGTGTGGTTGTACGTAATATTACACTAGGTAGAAGGTCTATGAACAGGTCCCTAGGGGAGGCGAGTATCTCTCCGCAGGAACCCCTCGCGGCGATTCCCGACGTGGTATTTAGGCTCTACCGGACTACCACTAATCACCTCTTTTGTTGGTTAGGGTTCATTAGGCATTCTCATGTTTCTCTTGATTACAACGTATGAGCGTAGATAACGTGGATGATTACGTCATCGATTTTTAGCTCCATAGCCCACGTTATCGGGCTCATACCACTATTTACTAATCCGATTATCATATCATCATATCATCATATTATTAAGGTCATGATTAGGGGTAAGGACTTGCCTGGGAGGTTCTTACAAATCGGCACGGCGTCGAACGTCTTCTAGCGCACTCGGACGGATACCCCTAATCGGGTCGATGTAGAACTATGACGCATACGTTGATAACCTAGCTTGAACTATAGCAACCAAAACAAGCATAGAACATTATGGTGGCAATGGGTTAGATGCATAGAGCTAGATTTTAGATGAATTATGGAAGTCGTTTTCACGCGAAACGGAGTTAATTTGCATGAGATATGGATTTTATAATATTAATCCCTAATTAAATTATTAGGGTAATATTATAATATAATTTTATCATGTAATAAAATTGGAACTAATTACATGATAAAATTCTATAAATCAAATAATGAATTTACAAATTTTAAGGGGAATTTTTCGACGCGGGAAATGCCACTTTTTAACATTACGTATGCGGTTCTCGGGTATACATAGTAATTTACAAAGTGTACACAGGCATGCGTCTGCGCGTGGGTGCCACGTGGGTCCAGGTGGACGCCACGGTGGGCGACACATCAGCGCCGCGCCGGTAAGCATGTTGCCCTAACGGCCGTGACGGAGGGCACGGCGGGAGGCGGCGTGGCGGCTTCCGGTTGGTCCTGGCGGCGGCGTGGAAGTGGCCGAGCTGCGTGCCACGGTGGCAAAGCGGGATTCCCGTCTTGTTGACGCCCGACGCGGCGGCGCTACGCCGGCGCCTGGCCGGACTTGGCGGACTTCGTCCGAGCTTCGCCGTGCGGGTCTCACGGAAACACCATCGTTGCCCGAACTAGCGGTGCGGTTGGGGCGGCGAGGGGCGTTCCCTACGGCGGCGGCGCACGGTGGTCCTCCGGTGGCGGCGCTCCGTCGATAGGGTGACACCTGGAGATAGGAGGGAAGGGAATAGGCTCAGCGAGGAGGTTAGCTCTAGGAAACTCACTGGCTCGCCCGGCTTTGGCCGAGGTCACAACGACGAGCGGGAACGCGATGGGACGCAGGGGGCGGCGGCGGAGCTTGGATTTGGGGGAAAATGGGCGTAGCACGCCGGGGAGGTGGTATGGGGAGGGAAAGGTGGGGAGCACCGCGTGCTCAGTCTCGGCGGAGCTCTTGGGATGGATGGTGTGGTCGATTGAGGACCGGAGGTGGGGTATTTATAGGCGCGGTCGCGCGGCCATGGCCGGGAGATATTTTCTCAGCGGCGGCGATCTTTTTCCGGCAACCTTCCCCGCTGCGTGGACCTCGTCACATAGCTGGGGTTGGTTGTCTCCGGGCGCGACGTCTGTCCATCACGGCGGCCATTCGGCCGTGTTGTCAAGTCGTCCGGTGATGCCGGCCGCCGGTCATGGCATGGCGGGGTGGCCTCGCCTTGGCGGCGCGGCGCGTTGCGTTGGGCGCCGGAGCGGCTCGTACAGGAGGTCGGCGCCACCGCTGCTCTCGAGACGGGTCGGCATGGCGGACGCGCCACCGGCGTTCCGCTGTCCGCGTGGCGGTGGCGGCGGCAAGGTCGCCGAGTGCCCCTGTGGCCTTTAAGGCGTGGAGTGAGTGGCTCCCACGTGCGCGCGCTGGCCGAGGGTGCGTGGACGGCTCGCCCCGTTGGTTAGTGCCTCCACCGTGTGCTCGTCTTCGTGCTTGCGGGCGCGGCATGCGGAGCGGGGGCCGGGCCGTCGTGCGGGAAACGGCACGCGAGGAAGAAGACGATGGTGGGCCCCGTTCATCGGTGAGAAGGAGAGAAGGGAAGGCGGGCCGGGCTGTTGGGCCGCGATGATCGATCCCATCACCGGGCCGGCCCGTTCGCGAAAGAGAAGGAGTGGGAGGAGAGGGAGGCCGGTTGGGGCGGGCGAGAGAAGGAAAGGAAGGGGAAGTGAGCCCGAGAGCTCCTTCCGAATTCTATTTCCTTTCTCTTTTCTATTCTTTCTTTTATTCCTTCTCCATATTCCTTTTTCCCCCTTGTTGGTTTATATGTGTGTGTATGTATATATATATTTATTTTATTTGTTCAAGTACATGGGCCTATATCCTCTTGATTTATTTATGAGAATATTTATCCCATAGTACTCATGTAAATAAATATGTATATACATATATGGTTGCACACACTTTTCCCAAATTTGATATTTCATGTGCAAAGTGAATATATATTATAAATATTTGTATAAGCACCTATATATTCCCATGAATATCATTATCGAGAATATTTATTTATTGTGCTCATAAAAATATTCATATATATTTTTGGTACACATGTGTGTCGGTATTTATTCGAGAGAAAATTGTAAATCATTCTCATGCAATATTTTCCATAATTCGAATCTAGGACTTACCTTGCATCCTTGGTCACCATAAAGCTCACAAGCAACAAGCAAGGAAAACCTAATATTCTAGATGGTGACATGCGAGGTTTTCAAAAACGGGGTTTTGGTTTAGTGGAAAATAACTCGGGTTTTAGTTGTAATTCGAAAAGTTCAAATTTTTAGTGATTTTTAAAATGATGCAAAAACACGGGTGTTACAAATCTACCCCACTTAGATGAATCTCGTCCCCGAGATTCCTAGTCTCTAAGTGAAGGTCCTAGTTTGAGGCCTAAAGGGATAGAGATAGAGAGAGAGAGAGGGAAAACTTTCCATTGCTTACAGTGCTGTCTTTCCCGAACCTCTACTATTATCGTGCTATCCCGTCTCCAGGTCAACACGACATTGTGGAGGGTATGCCCTCTATTTGTTGGTGATTACTTCTTTGCTTTTACCCCATCTTCTTGGTCTTGCATCTGTCTTCAAAATCTTGGTCTTACGCAGAATCTGCTACCCCACTTAGAGGGTTTATTCCTCTAATGTCTCCGGTCTTCTAGTGTCCTCCGAGGTCTTCAAGTGCTTGTCCTCTAGCGCATGTCCTCTTTCTTGTTCCTTCGTGGTCTCCTACGGCTGCATTGCTTCCTCTACGGGTAACAGTCATCATCGTGAACTTGGGATTCCACTTCTCATTTGGAAACCCTAAGTTTCGTGGTTCTTTATTTCTTTATTTTAGTCCATTTTCATATTTCTCTATTCCTTCTAGTTCTTGCCCAATTCATTCTTTCTCTTTCTTATTTTCGCCGACCGGTCTTCCTTCTTTTCTATAATGCACTACCCCACTTAGAAAAAATTTTACGCTTATTACTTGCTACGTGTCTTTTTATGTTTAGGCACCCGTCGATTCCCTTTTCTTTGTTGATGCTCGCGTATGGATGGTGGATCACAATGATTTGATAACTTCAAGGGGAGTACAACAGTAGAGCGAAAAGGAATGCTACTCTACGATTACACCTCCGTTGGGAGTGGCGGGTTCCACAGCGTCGGTCATGGTGGCTTCTCCTCAAGGGTCCGGTACTTGGCTCTGGCTTTGGGGCTTCTTCTCTTGGTGGTGCCCGACCGAGAGGCGGGGGGTGGTCCTTCTTGTCACCTTCTGCCGGTGATGGTGGCCTGGTGGAGTCCGTTCTTCTTCTCGATGAAGGGGTTGATGAACATCCCTTCGGTAGTTGCGAGGTTCGGGCCGGGCCGTGGTGTGTCTTCGCGTCTTGATTGGAGGGCGATGTTGGTGTCCCTCGGTTCTCGGACGTGTCGACTCGGATGGCCTTCGGGGCCTCGGCAAGTGTAGCCTCTCGGCATGATGCCGTGGCGACTTGCTCTTTGCGTGGGCTTGCTGCGAGGAGTCATTGAGCGTAGCATTCCGTTCGTTACGCTCGACGGATCAGGCCTCTTAGGGCGGTGTCTTGGTGGTCGTACTGTTCATCGAGGGCGAGCAGGTAGGATAGCAGGTGCTTGATGACAGGGCTGCCTTTTGGACCTTGCACGCTTTCGCGCGAGCAATCCAGGCAGGGTGATTCTTTCCTTCGGGTGGCAGGTGCCTCATGGGGGTGCGGGCGATGGGTTCCTTGTAGATCTGGCAGAGGCGATGTAGTGCCTTGCGTGCGACAGCTTGGTAGGTGTCGGGGAAGCGAAAACCAATGGTGGTCACGCTCCAATCTTCGGTGATGGCGGGGTAGTCTTGACTCTTGCCGATGTAGATGGTGACTTAGCGGCGATGAGTGCCGCGCTCTGCGACTCGCTTCCTTCAGACTCAGGGGGTTCGCGGATGCCAAGGTTCGGGCGGTGTGGTAGAGAAGTTGGGGAAATCCGGGGGGGTGTTGATGCACCGCTGCTAACCCAAGTGCCTAGGCCATCCGGTGAGGTTTGATGGTGGCTCTTGGTGAGTGGATGGCAAGGAGTGTGATGGTAGAGGAGGAAGGCTGGTGAAAGGTTCGCAATGGAATGGTTGGAGTGGGATGGTGGTGAGAGCGATGGTGGTGCTCTTTTATAGCGGGTAGAGGGTGATGGCTTCGGGGGAAAGCTTGGTCGACCGGCATTCGGCTATGGTGTGTGGTGTGTGGTGGAACGAATGGGAGTGGGTCTTCGTGTTCGTTGACCTTGCTATAGTGGAGTGGTCATGGGGTGCGTGTGGTCTTGGCCGGTGGATTCCCTATAGTGGAAACTGTGTGTCTTCTCTATTGTCGGCATACCGCACTGGCATTTTTGTATTCTTCTGGGGCATCTGTTTGCTTCCGGGCATAAATATCTTCTATAGGCTTGATGACTGTCTTAAATCACGGTGGTCTTCTGTCCATCTTCAGCTTGCGGTTCCAATCTTCGGCTCTGGCCTGTATTCTGGCATTGGTCGCCACTTGATCCGTTTAACCGTGTCTTGAAGCAGATTTAAATCGGTCGTGGTTCGGGGTCGCAGCAGATCGCAGCCTTTTTCGGCATGTGAGGTGACAAAGATGTCGGCAATGTTGCACGGTCGTCGGTCCCAAGTAACATTGAGGCGACGACGTGACGGATTTGAGGGAAGAACACTGGTGTGGTTCAACGGCTCGATCGTGGAGTCCACTTGTTGTCGTCATGTTCCCGGGGTTAGTTCCTATTCTATTTGGGATTTGGAAAGGGAGTGGGAGGAAAAAGCACAAGGTACGATAAGGGTCTACCTAACTAAGGATTAGAGGAAAGCAAGCATTTCAGGTTGGGGATAGATTTTGGGGTATCCTAGTAACACCGGTGTGGGAAACAACACAAACTTACCCGGTGTGAGACGTGTGAAATTTTAGTCACGGCGAACTAAGGTTATACGAAAACTTCGTCACGATTACTCATGACTTGAGGGAATTTTCAAGACGTTCATCGATCCTATTGAATTTCCTTTCCATTAATCACTATGTGTAGTAATAATGGAGAAATTTTCCTTAGGATTGAAAGGGAATTAGTCATTAGGCTAAACAAACAAAAAGCGACAATAGTTCTCATCACCGGACAATTTCATTGATGGTACATGGTCGCACCACACGTAGTAAATTGCCATGATGATTATTGCGCGACTTTTCACCTACTAAAGGCCTTGAAGCCTAGTCATCTATGATCATGAGCTTAACGCTTAGCAACTAATGCTAAAACAAGTGCTTGCTCAACAAGCTTGCAAAAGGATTTTGCTACTTATTTCTTTGCCTGGACTTATATGCTTGGTGGAGTTTCCATCACTTGTTAGACTTGCACATTACGTTAGCGCCCATTTAGGTACTCGGACGTTCTTGGCATTCTCAGTGGATCCATTTGGATAGCACTTGACGAGTCCTTCTTGTTGGGAGCTTTTGGAAGTATACAAGTTCATTAAGTACTTTAATACTTGGTCTTCATGAAACTTTCGATTTTTAACATCGAGGAAGGCCAAAGTATTCTAGGTACTTCAGCATCTCTGAGAGATGTTGTGGAAATTCTCCTTTGGTTCAGGCAATCCGATTGAGATCACCCTTACTAGTCCATTCTTTGCTAGAGTTTCGATGTTGTCATCGGTTCCCGCAACATACGAACTATTGTAGTAAGGTGTACTCGTAGCAACAAGTTTAAAAGTAGTTATCCTTATGTGGAGTTAAAATTACGCTAACCCAAATTTCATCCTATGGACAAGCTTGGCTCACGATACCATTTTGTCACGCCCGCTTTTTAATGGGTCGATTAATCACACGTGTTTGCGCGGGATCATGCCACAAACACGTCTATTAGTAACAGATAATGGTAAACAGAATTAATAATAAACCGAGTTGTGGAAATATAGGATAGATAGGGGCTTACAAAGTGGCGACGAAGGGTCACCAAGCCGGGTTACAATATCGAGTTGGCCAACCGAAGCGGTGGATTAATTATGACACGCCCCGCACTCCACAACGGGCAGACTTGTGCATGGATGAAATCGGGCTTCAACGTCCCTTCTCCTAAGCAAACACCTTACGAACTCCTACGATACATTTGGTCCTCTACCTTGTCGCCGATCTTACCTTCACATGTGCCGATATCCGTAAAAATAGAGGGGTAAGTACAAACGCGTACTCAGCAAGTCCCAACCCGGGGGGTTGTAATTATTAAGGGTTTGGGCCCTAGCAGAGTCTAAAAAGCGCTCTCGCTAGTTCCCGGGTTGTCTCATGTCATCACTGCTGTCATGACACCACAAGGTTAGTCATCATCAAGGTATATCTAATCATAGATGTTCGGCCTAGCACTTGCCCATTCCAAGGGCGTGGCTATTCGAATAGATTTAAATAACTCTCGCAGAGGTGTACAAATTTCCCCACACGATAGGCGAGTCTTACACCGGGCGTCATTGGCTCGGCGAGGGCCTAACGAGATTCCGTACCCGCTTGGGTGCTACCCTAGGTGTATTGGTATAATCCTCACCACGACTTCTCAGGGGTTGGAAGGATGACGCATCATCCTAGACAATATGGTGATACCAAATCACCCGCGGCTTTACAGGTAATACCTTATTACCCAACCTATACTGTCAACACCACACTCAATCATAAATCATCAATATGTGCCTCTAGCACTGCGCCACTGCGCCCAAACACTTACGTGGAAGATCACTCAGCATCCACGCCAACCGGACCATGGGGCCACTCTCCCCCCATGTCCGCTCCCAATAGGTCGTTTGCCTACTCCGGCCACCTTGGCTCCAGATTATACCTCAACCCAACGGGGTGTGAAACCGGCCGCCCATATCGGCGTGTGGTGTCACGTAATATTACACTAGGTAGAAGGTCTATGAACCGGTCCTTAGGGAGGCGAGTATCTCTCTCCGCAGGAACCCCTGCTGCGGCGATTCCCGACGTGGTATTTAGGCTCTACCGGACTACCACTACTCACATCTTTTTATTGGTTAGGGTTCATTAGGCATTCTCATGTTTCTCTTGATTACAACGTATGAGCGTAGATAACGTGGATGATTACATCATCCGGCTTAGCTCCATAGCTACGTTATCAGGCTCATACCACTATTTACTAATCCGATTATCATATCATCATATCATCATATTATTAAGGTCATGATTAGGGGGTAAGGACTTGCACGGGAGGTTCTTACAAATCGGCACGGCGTCAAACGTCTTATAGGGTACTCAGGACGGATACCCCCTAATCGGTCGATGTAGAACTACGACGATACGTTGATAACCTAGCTTGAACTATAGCAACCAAAACAAGCATAGAACATTATGGTGGCAATGGGTTAGATGCATAGAGCTAGATTTTAGATGAATTATGGAAGTCGTTTCACGCGAAACGGAGTTAATTTGCATGAGATATGGATTTTATAATATTAATCCCGAATTAAATTATTAGGGTAATATTATAATATAATTTTATCATGTAATAAAATTGGAACTAATTACATGATAAAATTCTATAAATCAAATAATGAATGTACGGTGGCTGGTTGTCTCCGTCACGTCTGTCCCATCCGGGCGGCTAACGGGCCGTGTTGTCAAGTCGCCGGTGATGCCGGCCGCCGGCGGTCATGGCGGCAGGGTGGCTCGCTTGGCGCTGCAGGCGCGTTGAGCCGGGCTCGGAGCGGCTCGCGGGCGAGGTCGCGCCGCGCCGCTCTCGAGACGGGTCGGCATGGCGGGACGCGGCCACCGGCGTTTTCGCTGTCCGCGTGGCCGTGGCGGCGCAAAGTCGCCGAGTGCCCCGTGGGCTTTTGGGGCGGGAGTGAGTGGCTCCCTCGCGGCGTTGCGCTGGCCGAGGGGTGACGTGATGGCTCGGTCGGTTGGTAAGTGCCTCCACCGTGTGCTCGTCTTCGTGCTTGGCAGCGCGCATGCGGAGCGGGCCGGCCGGTAGGCGGAACGACGCGAGGAAGAAGACGATGGTGGGCCCCATTCATCGGTGAGAAGGAGAGAAGGGAAGGCGGGCTGGGCTGTTGGGCCGCGATGATCCGATCCCGCCACCGGGCCGCCCGTTTCGCGAAAAAGAGAAGGAGTGGGAGGAGAGGGAGGCCGGTTGGGCCGGGCCGTATGAAAGGAAGGGGAAGTGAGCCCGAGAGCTCCTTCCCCGAATTCTATTTCCTTTCTCTTTTCTATTCTTTCTTTTATTCCTTCTCCATATTCCTTTTTCCCCTTGTTGGTTTATATGTGTGTGTATGTATATATATATTTATTTTATTTGTTCAAGTACATGGGCCTATATCCTCTTGATTTATTTATGAGAATATTTATCCCATAGTACTCATGTAAATAAATATGTATATACATATATGGTTGCACACACTTTTCCCAAGTTTGATATTTCATGTGCAGTGAATATATATTATAAATATTTGTATAAGCACCTTTATATTCCCATGAATATCATTATCGAGAATATTTATTTATTGTGCTCATAAAAATATTCATATATATTTTTGGTACACATGTGTGTCGGTATTTATTCCCGAGAGAAAATTGTAAATCATTCTCATGCAATATTTTCCATAATTCGAATCTAGGACTTACCTTGCATCCTTGGTCACCATAAAGCTCACAAGCAACAAGCAAGGAAAACCTAATATTCTAGATGGTGACATGTAGGTTTTCGAAAACAGGGGTTTTGGTTTAGCGGAAAATAACTCAGTTTTAGTTGTAATTCGAAAAGTTCAAATTTTTAGTGATTTTTTAAAATGATGCAAAAACACGGGTGTTACACCTACAAAACAGTAATCAAGTCTCAAAAACTAAAATGCCTACTCTTTTCTGAAGATCTCTCACGTAGTGACTTGTCCGGAAAATGCTGAGACAATCAAGACTCATTGTTCAAGCTAACAATGATGATAGTACTACTGAAGAAGTGGTAAAGGAGAACAAAAAAGGCTCAAAGAAACAACAATGGGGCCCTGTAGTGCCCGTGAGAAGAAGCAATAGAAACATTGACAATGGCAAAACTGTGATGGCTAATGCCTAGGAATTCAAGAGGAAGTGGAACTTAGAAGACCAAGTAGGTATGAAGAAAAACAACAAACTGGTAAAAAACCTTCTAGTTATAAATTTGCTTTTACTAGAGTGTGCCAAGGAAATTGGCCTTGAAGTAGAGGATGGAAATCCTACCCTTGATAATATGATCCAATTAGATAATAGTAGATCTCGCAACTTTTGCTAGTAGCTGTAAGCACCCCTCTTGTACTTGGTAGTTGTTCAAGTTTAGAGAATCCAATTCATGATGATCAAACTTCCATAGAATCTAGAGCCACCTCTACAGTAATTTCTGATCAGGTGGGAACATCCGATCAAGGTGGAAATAGTCGAGGAATTGGGCTGGTCCACTGTTAGACATAGGAAAAATAATAAGAAAAATAAATGATAGGTTTATTTTGGAACATTAGAGGATTGGGAAAACTTGGAAGAAGTACGCTTTAGCAAGTAGAATTAGAGATTTCCATGTAGATTTTCTTGGTATTATGGAGATAAAGAAATATGATTTCACTCTGGCTTTTTAAAATTTTTAGTGGATAATATTCCTTTTTGCTTGGCACCACTTAAAAGCTATTGGCTCGCGAGGGGGAGGAATCTTGGTGGGAGCCAATTTCGATGTCCTGAATTTAGTGATAGGTGATTTTTTAAATTTTCAGTTAGTGTTATGCTCACCGATAAGGCTACTTGGTTTTATTTGGAGGTTAGTAGTAGTATATGGACCTGCCTATGATGATTTTAAGCAAGATTTCTTAGATGAACTCCAATCAGTCCCGTCATCGTGGAATGGTCCAACCTCGATAGGAGGTGACTTTAATCTAGTAAGATTTGGTAGTGATAAAAACAATGGTATCTATAACCATAGATGGGTGATGGCTTTAATGATTTGGATCAGCAAATGGGCCTTAGTAGAACTCAATCCTAGCAATAAAAAATTTACTTGGACAAATAACAAAGAGGTTCCTATTCTAGCAAAAATAGATAGAATCTTTGTTACCACCTCTTGGGAATCTGTGTTTCCTTTGTCTACGATTAAGGCCTTAGAAAGGATCCCAAGTGATCATAACCCTTTGGTTTTAGATACAGAGGTCAAAATACCTCCTTTGGAAAAAAAAAGAGGTTTCGATTTGAAAAATGGTGGCTCTGAGAAAAGAATCTTTTAGAGAGATGGTAGTTAAAGCTTGGGAACAACCATGTAGTATGACAAGTAGTATGGATAGGTGGCAATTTAGAGTTAGAACCTTAAGAAGGATGATTAGAGGATGGGCATTAAATGAGATTGCTGCCTGAGAATAAGCTAAAAATCGATCTATCGCTAAATTCACTAGACTAGAAAGTATTTGCTGAGGTGAGAGATCTAGATGATTTAGAAAGAGAAGAGAGAAAGAGGATAGAGGAGAAGTTAGACCAGATTTGGGCTTTAGAGGAGATGAAAATTAGACAAAGATCTAGAGATAGGGACATCCTTGAAGGGGATAGGAATAATGCTTATTTTCGGCGGGTTGCTAATTCGTAAGTAGGAAGAAGAGAATTGAGCACCTAGAAGGACCTAATGGTCATGTTTATGATCAAAAAGGGATGTTAGGTGTAGGCTGAGATTTCTACAAGAACTTGTTTGCTAAAGAGCAAGATTCCAATATTAGATTGGGATCGAGACTTCCGGGAACTAGGAGATAAGGTGTTTGATGAAGAGAATTTTAACCTAGTGGCCCCTTTTACTGAATTAGAGATCATGGAAGATATTTTTAGTAGCTATGCAGAGTGGGCTCTCGGGTCCCGATGGGCTATCCTTTTTTTTTATCAAAAATTTTGGGATTTAATAAAGTAGGACCTAGTTGCCCTCTTCAATGATTTCTTTAAAGGAGATTTAGACTTAACTAGATTAAATTTTGCTTTGGTAACTCTTATCCCAAAAGTGGGAGATGCCTCTAACTTGAATCAATTCAGGCCAATTAGTCTCCTCAACTGTAGCTTTAAGATTTTCTCTAAGCTGTTAACATCTAGATTATCCAGTGTTGTCCAAAGAATTGTTTCTCCTTGTCAGTCTGCCTTTATCAGGGGTAGATTTATTTTGGAGAGTGTAGTGGTTGCACATGAACTAGTACATAGCATCCATAGGAGTGGAGAACCTGGGGTTCTCATCAAACTAGATTATGAAAAAGCTTATGATAGGGTTTCATGGACCTTTCTGTTTGAGATGCTACAGACTAGAGGCTTTAGTACTAAATGGATTGATTGGATTAAAAGCATAGTGTTAGGGGGTTCAGAAGGAGTTATGGTCAATGGGGAAGAGGGGGCCTACTTCAAACCAGGTAAAGGTGCGAGACAAGGTGACCCTCTGTCCCCTTTTTTGTTCAATTTGGTAGGTGATGGTCTATCTAGAATGTTGCAGAAAGCTTTAAATAAAGGGCTGATTAGAGGTCTCTTAGATGAGTTCAGAGAAGGAGGGGTGGTAGCCCATCAGTATGCTGATGATACCTTACTGTTCTCAAAAGAAGATGAAAAATCTTTAGAAAATCTGAAAATGGTCCTAATGTGGTATGAACAAGTGTCAGGCATGAGAATCAATTTTCACAAGAGTGAAATGGTTCCCATGAACCTAGAGGTAGATGAGACTCATAGATTAGCCCATATTAAGGCATACAACATTTGGTTTGATTACATAAATGTTGACTCATTTTGTTGCCGACGCTGCCATGGTCTTCTTTAGACCACCGGTGCGGCACTAGGGCTTCATCTTGGTCTTATTGACGTGGGTCTCGATGGCCTTGATCTTGCGTGGATGATAAGTAAAGAGCGACAACTCGCATAGTTGTTGTACTCTTCGGGACTTTGGACTCCATCGGCTCCCATGATCCTTTGTTTCCTAGACATGACCACATGCTTCTTTCCCTCTTTTGGGCTTCGGGTAGTAGGCTACCTGCGCCACGCGGTTTGCGAGTACCCACTCATCATCTGTGCACCTGACACTTTCGAGCCCAACAGTGGTTAGCTCATAGTAGTCCACGTCAACCGCCTTTGGCTTGACCCACTGGAACCGGAAGATGGGTATATGTAGCTCACTGCCACAGTGAAGTTCACATATCTCTTCGATCTACCCATAGTATGTCTTGGTTTGCCCGGTCGCCTCGTCGATGCCCTCATATCGAACACCGTTGTTCTGTGATGCACTCTTTTTGTCCTTGTCTTTCGTGTGGAACCTGTATCCAATGATGTCATAACCTTGCCACATGGTGATTTGGCTAGATGGGCCAGATGCAAGTCTCGATTCTTCGGTATCCGCATGTGGGGGTATGTCTTGTTCTTAGATCCATGTCGTGAAATTGATCTTGTGTTGTCTTTGTATCCACCCCTCCGTGTGTCCGGCGGCCGTGCTACTGGATCTCGCTCCGGATGCTTCTCAACCCACGTTTCCATTAAGACTAGCGGTTAAGAGCGCGCCATGGGCTTCTTCAATTGTGTCTTGCTCTATATCGGTGCATACTTTCCTCCCCATGCAGCCCATCCCCAAGTTTTCGCCTTCATGCGGATGGGCGGGCATGCCAATTGCATTTCTATCCCGGATGTATTTAGTGTAGCAGTTAACAACCTCCTCTGTTGTGTATGCCTCGATCATAGAGCCCTCCGGGTAAGCATGGTTATGGATGTATCTGTTAAGGGTGGACATGAACCATTCGTATGTCCACACCCTCGTGCGGTAGATAGGCCCTAGTTCTTATATCGATCGACCATGTGCATCATCGGGCATGGCATAATATTGATGAAAGAATCTCGAGCTAGCAAAGATTCTCTGCGATGAACTATTTCAGGGAAGGAAGCTCATCTTCATCGATGACCATCTTCACGTACTCTAGGCCGATACCCCTGATCACAATTGGAAGGAATACCGTCAGCATGACGTGGTACTCATGGGAGTTGAAGTTTGTTAGTGTGAGGTCTTTCATTGACGCAATGCTCTTGATGTTGGAAGAGAAACCAGTCAGCACCTTGACAGCCCTAAGCCACCAAAGCACAAAGCCCTCCTCATCATCCCACGTTAGGTTGTAGCTCACGCATGGAAGGTCGACTTTTCCACTATTCCCCCGCCCGGTGTCGTGAATTTCGGTCCCGATGCCCATGCCGACAAGATCGACGTGACTTGTAACCATCCTTCATCTTAGTCTTGATGTCTAGCATGATCCCGATCAAGCTCTCGAAGACATTCTTCTCCAGATGCAATCGATGGCATAGGGTGTATGGAGCTCCTTCCAGTATGGTAGGTACTTAAAGAAAATCAATTGCTTCTTGAATGGCACTTTGGGCGGTTCGGGCTCGCTTCTTCTTCTTCCTCTGCCGTCTCATCCCGCTTTCGCTTCTTCATTGGCTTTGGCACATCGTCTTCCTTCTTCTTCTTCCCGAACTCGATGTTTATGTCCTTCACCATTTCAAACACCTTTCGCTCTGTACCTTATCCTTTTCGGCTCCTCCATTTCAGCTCCGCGGCCATCAAATCTTGATTCATCGAAGGTTCTTTGGTACTGTGCTTTCGGATGAGGAATCGCTGATGCCTCATGTACACCAGCTTCTTGGCTCCACTAAGGCAAGTGTAGCAGGTACCATCAATGCAAACTGTGCAACCTGTCTTCCCTTTAATCTGCCCCGACAGTGAAAAGAGAGAAGGGTAATCGGTGACGGTGACAAATATGATGGCCTTAAGAGTGAACTTCCCCTTCCAGGACGCATCCATAATCTTGACCCCTTTCCATAGTTTCGCCATTTCCTTCATCACCGGCTCAATAAGCACATCTATATCGTTGCCTGGCTACTTCGGTCCGGAAATAAGCATGGTGAGTAGAAGATATTTGCGCTCGTGACATTGGTAGGGAGGTAGGTTGTAGATGGTGAGGGTGACCGGCCAGGTGCTATGCGAGCTGCTGAGGTCTCTGAGCGGATACATCCCGTCGGTACTCAACACGAACCCGACGTTCCTAGGCTCCTCCCCAAACTCGGGGAACTTGGTGTTGAAACGCTTCCACGACTTGCCATCCGAGGGGTGTCGCAACTTGCCATCGTCCTTCTTACGTTCCGCTGATGCATGGTAGGACATCAGCTTGGCATCCTCTGGGTTCCCAAATTTTGCATGCGGTGATTGAAAGACGCACGGCAGGTACCACACCACTAGGGGCGGGGCTCTTCCTCTGCGTGTAACCCTCTTCTTCCTCGTCCTCGGGAGGTTGCATCCGCTTCTTCTTGCCCGTTGTTGGCGGTCATTATCGAGTAATTAATACCGCCAACTTATATCCAATTCATGAGAAACATGCAAACTTATGTCACATATACCTTTACTTCTAACCTAGTTCCACTTGTATTCGAAGAAATATGTTTTGCAGGTATAAAAGTGGAAAACAGGTGCAAACGCTAAATAAAATTTGGGAAGCGCACATCGAATCGTGCTTTGGACAAGGGGAGCACCTCCGGGCCAAATCCGATGCAAACCAGGCCAAAGCACCCCCAAGGTCGCGACCTACAATGGGCCACAAGCCCACCTGCGAAGGCGCGGCACCAGGCGGGCCAAACTGGGCCGGCCGCCGCGCGGCGCCCGCCGCAGGCCTGGCTCCGTTCCCCGCCGTGCCTTGTCTCGTGAGCTGTCCCGGAATAGGAGAGGCGGTTGCATGTGGTGCTTTTCAGGATGGCGCCAAGGATTCCCGCCAAACTTCCCGAAACCTCCCATGAATAAGGAGAGCCCTCCATTCTCCTTCCTCTTTCTCTATATAAAGAAGGCCACCCCTCTCTTTAGAAGAAACAACACACAAGGATCTTTCTCCCTTCATTTGTTACTTCTTCTTTTTAGTTAGTATTAGGAGTTAGGGGCAACATGTAGAAGATCAAGATCTTCTTGGAGCTATTGGTATGATCAATATAATTCCTTTATGTTGGTTAATGCTATGTTCTCCATATTGTTCTTGTTCTTCATTTATCAATATAGCTATGAACTAGAGTATAGTTCTTATGACATGATCTTGCCATATGGAACTTTGTGCTTAACCTGCCATATATACATGTTTAGACCAAGAGCTAAGTTGAGATGTTGAGATCTACCTTGAATTAGTCTTAGTTTCTTTGTTGGATTATAGGTTCGTTGCCCGCCCTCGAGGCGGGTGCTCTAGTAGAAGGACCCCGGGAACGGGTAAGCCTTGTCGACACGCTAGAGTAGTGGCCATAGCGTAGACGTGGTGTCTAAGCTAGAGGTTACCTTCGGGCCGCTCCATATACGGATGGACGAGGCAGTAGGCGGTAGGTGGTGACAGCCCTGTCCAGCCCTTGTAATCCCCCACGTCTCGTATGGGGTAGATGCTATGCCGGTATCGCTTGGCAGACCAGGTGCGCTCCGGTGGTCGAAGTAAGAAAATAGCAACCATGACTAACTTCACTTAGAATCTCTAACAATACAAAAGCATGTATGTATATCTACTGTCTTAACATAGCTATTTAGGATATGCCTGCTCCTTGTTAGATTTATTCTTTCATTCTTTTATTTGTCTTTATCCTTGAGATTGATTCAAGTGTGTGTGTCAAGTTATCTTACCGTTTGGTTTATCCCTATTATGGATTGTGGTCTATTGCCTAGTCGTGTTATCTTGTCCATATTCATATTAGAGACTTTCACACCATGCCTTCCCTGTGGAAATACGATACCCTGAATACTTCCGGGTGAAAGCTACAACGGCATTTCCGTGCGCTTGCGGAACTCTTTTTGTTTGCGTTAAGAAACGCCAACAAGCTTTCTGGCGCCGTTGCCGGGGAAGGCATTGGTTAAAAGGATCTTATAAAAAAATCATGATAACATGCATGCGTAGTAGCCATTGTTCATAATAGAATTACCTAAAAATTGTTTTTTTAAAAAAAAAAATCTTACTAATAAAAGCCAGGGCATGTTTTCAAGTTAGTATGCACCTTCGGGTATTCTTGTGATTAACCATTTCAGGTTGAGATCAAGAGAGCACGGGTCATATGATGCTTGGAACATGGAGCGACATCAACTAAAAAAAAAATCAATGCTCTTGGTGATGGAACACACTCAAAGGAGACCCGGACCCTGTACTTGATTTTTACATAAAAGTCCAAGTACTGGGAAGAAGAGGAAAAGTCATGAGTTCCACACACCATGGCAAAAAAAAAACAAATGATGTCAGTTTTGCATTGCGATAAAAAGAAAAAATCAAAGTTAAACAAAAGAGAGAAGAGGGGAAACCTCCACTTCTACACTTTTGCTACCACTAAGGCCCAAGGTCCATGTACACTCGTTGTGCATTTGACCCAAACCTTATGGTGTAACACCCTAGGTGTTAAGCATCTTGAAAGCATGATCATTTGCATAGCATCATCACCATTTCATGCATAATCATGTGTTAGTAGAATTCACTTTGAATTTGCTCTTATTTCATGCTTGTTTGGTCTAGCTACTATAAGATCTTAGCTATAATGATGTTTTGGACCTAGATTGTGCCTAGATATATTTTTGACATAATTTAGGATCATGTTTGAGCTTGAGTTTCAGTTTAGAAAATTTATTTTAAATCTGCCCTAGAGGTCAAACCTCTTTGACCCATTTTGAAACTCCTTTCAAAAGTGCTTGATAGAAGTGTTTCTAGCAAAAAGTTTCTATAGATGAAATGAAGTACTTTTTATGTAGAGCAAACGATCTTTTATGAGTTTCTTGTGAAAAGGTTTGGAAGAGGTTCAAATAGTGCCCAACAGTTTGGGGTCAAATTTGAGTCAAATTCAAACTCTGTTTTGAATAGTTTGTTTTGACCTTGCTGTTTTTAATTTTTAGTTTCAAATTTAGGCCGAATTAGAAAAAGTTCATATTGAGTGTTTTGTAGCTTATGAAATTCTCTACAAAGTTGATGTTTTGACTTTTTCCAAATTCTGCACGAATTTCGATGCACAGGTCAAAAACCAGGACTGATTCAGAAAACAGAGTAGGGGGGACCTGTCGGCTCGCCGCCGGCCGACACCGCCGTGGCGACGTGGCCGCACGCACGACCGCTGACGTACGGGCCGGATGGGCTGGTACCGGTCGCGCGCCGCATAAATAGGATGCACACACCGCGCCCTAACCCTAGCGCAGCTCCCCGCCGCCGCCCGCCGCCGAAAGCCGAACGCCCGCCGCCCCGGCGCCATTGCCGCCGTCCCAAGCTCCGCCGCCGCGTTTCGCCGCCGTCGTCGCACCAAACCACACCAAACCACGTCCCTAGCTCCGTTACTTCGTCCTCTACTCAACTCCGTCATCGAATCGAGGTAAAGGTCGAGGTACGGCCCCCATTTCCGCATCCCGAGCGCCCGCCGGCGAGCCCGCCATGGCCGCCGTTGGGGCAAGCCACCGTTTGAGCTCGTTAATCGCGTTAAGCTCGTTCTTTCTCGCGTCCTAGAGTCGCCTAGGGTTGCTTGAGCTCGAGCTAGATGGATGAGTAGATCGAGCCGCCATTTCGCCGGGACACGTCGTCGCCGACGAGCTGCCCGTGAGCACCGCCGCCGTCGCGTTTGGTTTGTCGCCGTCGTTGCTCCGTTGGACTCCAATCTTGCTTGCATGTCTTAGTTAGATGTCCTAGAGTCGAGAACGGCCGCTGGTTCGCCGTCTTTCACCGGAGAACGGCCGGTCCGCCGTCACCCGCGCCGCCGCAAGCCGCCGTACGCCGTCGTCGCCGTTGTAGTCGGTTTTAGTGCGAACCGAGGGCACCATCGTGACCCTCTCGTCGCGTAGATGCTTTTAGGCTAGCTGGTTGCGTGATTTGGTCACCGCCGGCGAAGATCCGCCGCAGATCCGCTGCCGCGCCGCCGTGCTCTGCTTTGAGTCGCTGACACGCGGGCCCCGCACCTTTTTCCTTTTTCTTTTTCTTTTGCTTTTTCCAGATTTGAATGAAATGCTTAGAAAATTCATAACTTGGTCATTTTGAGTCCATTTTGAGTGAAACAAATTTTGTCATGCTTGTTATAGGATAGGCTACAGTATAAAATTATGAAATCCTATTTTCTGGTAACTTTTATATAGAGTTTTATTTAGGTCTAGAAATGCATGGAAATTGAGGAAAATCATATCTTTTAATTGGTGCAAGATAAAAATATGCTTCCCGTACAAAAAGTGCTTGTTTTTGTGAGTAGGATCCATGAAAAATATCTTGCATAGTATGTTCTGTGGAAGAAATGTGATTTCCCATTTATGTGCTTTTTTTAGGGTGAACTTTAGAAATTCATAGAAAAATAAATATTAGGGTTTTGGATGTGAAACTTGGTATGCTTGTGTTTGATAGGTTTTAGAAGCTTATCATACTCAGAAATCTGTTGTCTGACACTTTTCATAGTACAAAGTATTTTCATGCTTAGGTTTGGTGTAAACTTGTCATTTTTGTGTAGGGCTGCATGAACATGATCTTGCCCTAAGATTTTTATGGTAGCTGTTATATTCCAGTACTATGCTCTGGTAATTTTTGTAGAATTTTCTGAGGTTGTTATGTATTTATCATATTTATGATGCATGGAAAATAGGCTAGAAATATATGTTTATATGAGGGTGGTGTGTATTAGTATTTTTATTATGTGTTTCTAGCATGAATAGGATCTGTTAGTGAGCTTGGTTTGGTCACCTTAGTAGTCTTGACATTTTCTTGTTACTAGCATTTATTTAATTATAGTGTGCATGTGTAGTGATTGCTAGGGCATGTTATTTTTATGTGCTTTAGATTATCTTTGGATATGTCCAGTAGGTTTATTTGGTAGATAATTACTTGGTTTGCTTGCTGGTTAAGTTTGAAATAAGTTGCATGAGTAGTTTGTGAGTTATGGGGATTGTATGTGATGTTTGAGTTGAAAACAGAGCCTCTGTTTTCCTTAATTTCGAGGCTGTTAAGTTCAGATTTAGTTCTGGGTGATGTGGAATGTTTTGTAGGAAATTTTGTTTGCTTTCCATAGAGTCCTAGTTCACTGAATTTGGAGTTGTAGAACTCCCTGTGTGACTGTTTTAGTGACAGCGTGTCTAGCTGTCATTTTCTGTTGATGGGTAGGTAAGGGTGTTTTGATTGATGTAGGTTATTAGGGTTTCTTGTGTAGAATTAATTAGGTTTCTACGGAAGAGATATGCACTTATTAATAGCTTGCATCATGAAGCATCCATCCATCATATGCATATTACTTTATGCAAGTTGATATTTACATAATCGTAATTATATCTTTTCTCCATCATATGCATCATCTCAGGATCGAGGGAAGTGTTGGAGGAGCTGATCGAGGAGCCCGGAGAGCTATTCCATCCGGGAGTGCAGTCCGGAGGAGCCATCGGAGCAGAAGAGTCGATGAGCGACCTGCCTGAGTGCCCGAGCACGTTCAGCGACGTTCCTACGAGGCAAGCCCTGGAGCATTCTGCCCTTTCCTAATTCATCCAATTAATTTTAATTGAGTCTTTCATATGTTTCATGCATTAAGTACAGGAAATGGTTGAAACCGTTGATGCATTATGATCCTTGCTGAAAGTTGCCCTATCCTATATAGAGGTCTAGGTTAATGCTCAGTATCATGATTGCAGTAGACAGTGATTCCGGTCACTTGAGGATATGTTGTGCACAATCACATGGGTGATTGTCAAGCTGCTGTTGAGAACCTGATAAAATAAAACATGTGAGATTGGGTGGATATTGTGGTCTTTCCACCTGATCAATTAAGGACTTACTCTTTGTCGGAATGTGGTCGGAAGTTGAACGTACCTGGCATTTAGTAGGCTCCGCTGGGTCGTGAGCCACGAAGCTCGTGGGAATGTTAGGGGCCGGCCATGCTTGCTTTATCGCTCCTCCTTTGGCGACGGTTGGTGTGGTTAATTGGGCACAAGAAGATGCGCACGAGGGGTCGTACTCGTTGCCTGCTCACTTGGTGCTCGAGAAGGAGGGGGTAGCCAGCAAGACCGAGACTTTACGTCCCGTAACATCCTGGGAGTGATCGGGTCTGCCCTTGCAAAGTAGACCGGGTTTGTGTCAGGGTATTCGCCTACTGGTTTGCAAATCGATTCGAATCGCCATCTCTCCTGGTTAGTGAGAACCCGGGGTGCGTCCACGGCAACGTAGTCTCAATTATTACAATATATGTTATTTATCATGTTGCAGCTGATATAATTCTGATCCAGTTACTTATGCTGTTATTTATTCCACTGAGCAATGATTAATCTTGACTATACAGGATTTATGGTTATGTAAGTAAATAAATAACCCTATTAATTTGGAAAAGAACAGTAGTATGTATAGGATCACTAAACAACTTTACTTGTAAAATTAATGTGAGTCAGCTAAACTCCAGATAAAGCCTATCATGATCCTTGGAGTCTTTTATTTTATTTTGGACGGGTAAGTCTAGCTGAGTATTTTGTACTCAGGGTTTTATTCCCGTTGTTGCAGGTGAGCATGTGTACCATGGGTACTGTAAGATTTGTCTGTTCCCTGTTGAGGATGAGTAAGGCCAGGGCAAGGCAAATCTATATCCCTGTCTCATGCTGCTACAGGGATGACTATTTACTGGCACTACTTTATATTTGTTTTCGCTAAAAGACTATTTGGTTTTTGAAACTACTGCTTCCGTACTTGAACCTGAATTTGTAATAAATTATACTCCGCACTCTGACGTTTAATGTATCGAATTTGGTTTGAAATACCTGCGGATTTTACTACCGAGCTCAACAATCCTGTTGTGTTGTTGATGAGTTTGAAATCACTACGAGATTTCGAGGAATACCGGGCTTATATGGACTCAAGTGTAGACTCGTGATCGCTTCGGTGATTGCGAATTATACTTGATTTCTTATAAATTGGTCGGCTCTGTCACATATGGCTCAGCCTGAGTTTGATAATCAAGCTATTGCCGTAGAAGTTGTAATGCCGGTACATACACACTCAGGTATGCAAGGTAATATTTCACCAACTCATTTTATTCAGTTTTGTCTCCATAAAAAAAAGGGGGTTCATGTTCATAAATATAATGCTAGGGTTAAAATGACCTTCCAAAATCAAAATTTTGACAAGGCATCGAAAATTGTTTAATGAACTCGGGGCTGATGTCATAAAACTATTTTATAATGGAGATAAAACAAGGCTAGACTTACATTGCATCTTTATCTTAGCCTTGCTTGAGTATAAAAATTATGGTGAAATGAAAGTCCCCCCCTAGAATGATTAAAATTTCAACTAGCTCATTCATTTGCTACTTCCCGCATATGAATTGCATTGAGGTAATCACGAGGGATGGTAAGTCCCCTCGTATTCCACCATATCGCGACCATGCAGGAAAAGCCCGACAGCACGGGGTACAACCCCGATTCGATGGACTTTGAGCTAGCTTGGGGAGGTCCACAACAAGGTAACATATATCATGCACTCTCACCTCTTTCCGTTACCATATAAAAATAAATAAAGAATAGAAAATGAATAAAACTTATGATCACCTTTTCTTCACTTGGTTAAATGTCTTCATCTCTGTTGGATGAATCTTGTTATCTTTCCATGCTTCCTTTGTCTAGGTCAGCATATTTTGGTTCAAAAGCTGATCATATATCTCCTAAATTAAGCAAGGTGTTTAGTTTAGAGGTTAAGATCATGTTTCTATAGATTTTTTGAATTAAGCGTGGTGCTTAGGTCAAAAAGGTCTTCCTTAATCGAATTAGACATGGAGTCGAGTTTGATTATTGAACTAAAAAGTGCTAGTATAGATTTTGGTTGATCATATGGACTAATCCATGCAGGAATTTGTCAAATTCATAAGGGTAAGTCCTTAAGATGACAATGGAGTTGAAATCTTGTTTAGTGAACCAAAAAAAAATAATAGTAATAAAAAAAATAAACCTTTCAACCCAAGTATTCTTGTCCTATTATTTTTAATGACATCCAAAGACAAGCTTGGGGGGGAGTCTCCTAGCGCGCTCAAGAGAGGCCACAATCCACAAATCGAACTATGGCGTGCGCCAACTAGCGGTACTTCCTGCGGAAGTGGACCGTCGGATAGAGCCTTCTGGACAACGAAGGGTACAACCCCGATGCAAAGGCCACGAGCTAGCTTGGGGGAGGACTCCCACAGAGGTAAGTATGCATTTACCAAATTTCCCAACTCATTTCTTTCCCTTTATTAAAAATATAAATATATATAAATAATAATAATAAAAAACAAAAATATTAAATATATATATACAAATGAAATGAAAGCTGATAAAAACAACAAAAAGAATAATAATAAGATTTATTCCACTCTTATATGTGAGATAGGAATGCTTATGTTTTCTCTAAAGTTGAAATGATGAATAGTTGCTCTATTTATAGTTCAGTTTGTGCCTAGTTTATAACTTTGAATTCCCCTATGTTTAGATTTGTTGGATAATTTTGCTTCACCTTAGAAACTTAATGATTTGTGGGAATGCAAGTATATGATCCTTCACTAAGTTATTGCCTGATATGATATGGTGCAACTAGAATCTGCTATGACTTTGTTCTAAGAGAAACTTAACATCCAGAGATCAATTTTCACAATTTCCTCAATGATCAAACAAAGCTAAAAAATTGTGATAACTTATGTCGAAACTTGTCATACACCTATGATCAATGATGCTAGAATATAGGGTATGGGCTATGCAAAAAAAAAATGGACATATGTCCACAAATGAATAAAACAATGGGTACTCCGATGCCCGCTAAAAAAAAAAAAAAAAAAAAAAGATAAAGAGAAGAATAAAGGACAAGTGTCCGAGGGCTTAGAAGAGCCCACTTCTCCAAAAAAAAAAAAAAAGAAAAAGCTAGCCCATACCTTCTCAAAAAAACAAGAAGATCTAACTTATGCATCTTGATCAAAGGTTGTGACTCGTTCCTTCATATGGTTTACTTCTTGAGATGACTTGAGGAATAATAAAAATATGAAAAAAAATCTCCGGATGATTAGTTGATCAAAGAATGAATGACTAGCGCTTCTATTAAAAACCATTCTATCTTGCAATGACCCAAGAGTTGGAAAATATTATAAGCCCCACATGATTTGAGTAAAAAGGAGGGTGCAAAAATACCAACTTATTTAAACAAAGGAGGAACACTTAGTTATAAACATGATGCATTTTGAAATATATCGGTATTGAAGCAACTCCTAATCAACAACCAAACACTTAGCTATTTGCTCGGGACAAGCAAAGGTTAAGCTTGGGGGATTTGTTGGCGGTCATTATCGAGTAATTAATACCGCCAACTTATATCCAATTCATGAGAAACATGCAAACTTATGTCACATATACCTTTACTTCTAACCTAGTTCCACTTGTATTCGAAGAAATATGTTTTGCAGGTATAAAAGTGGAAACAGGTGCAAGTACGCTAAATAAAGCTGGGAAGCGCACATCAGAACTGTGCTTTGGACAAGGGGAGCACCTCCAGGCCAAATCCGATGCAAACCAGGCCAAAGCACCCCCAAGGTCGCGACCTACAATGGGCCACAAGCCCACCTGCGAACGCATACGGCACTAGGCGGGCCAAACCTGGGCCGGCCGCCGCAGCCTTGGGCGCCCGCCGCAGAGCTGGCTCCGTTCCCGCCCGGCGCCTTGTCTCGTGAGCTGTCCGGAATAGGAGAGGCGGTTGCATGCGGTGCTTTTCAGGATGGCGCCAAGGATTCCCGCCAAACTTCCCGAAACCTCCCATGAATAAGGAGAGCCCTCCATTCTCCTTCCTCTTTCTCTATATAAAGAAGGCCACCCCTCTCTTTAGAAGAAACAACACACAAGGATCTTTCTCCCTTCATTTGTTACTTCTTCTTTTTAGTTAGTATTAGGAGTTAGGGGCAACATGTAGAAGATCAAGATCTTCTTGGAGCTATTGGTATGATCAATATAATTCCTTTATGTTGGTTAATGCTATGTTCTCCATATTGTTCTTGTTCTTCATTTATCAATATAGCTTGCCCTGTTGGTTGTTTCCCTCTAAAGTATCTAGGTGTACCCCTTCACTTTGACAATCTATCTAGAGAAGACATACAACCTCTAGTGGATAAGATTCTTAGTAGAGTTGCTGGTTGGAGGGGTAGACTGCTCTCCATGGCTGCTAGGGTGGTTTTGATCAAAGCATGTTTAGTTAGTATCCCTGTCTACCTCCTGTCCTTTATTAAGTTCCCTAAATGGGCTATCGAGCTGTTAAATACTCACATGGGAAATTTTCTATGGAATGATGAGGAGAACCACCACAAATATCATCTTGCTAACTGGGAATTGGTCTCTATGAGTAAAGAGTCTGGTGGCTTAGGTATTCCTAGCCTTAGGGATTTGAATATATGTCTCTTGGCTTCTTGGATCAAGAGATATAATTCAGACAAGGACAAACTCTGGAAAGAGTTAGTTGATTTCAAATATAAAACTAACAAACCCAATGTTTTAGCTACCAAACCCTCCCATGCATCTAGCTTTTTTTAAAGGTTTTATGTGGGCAATGAAAGCAGCAAATTTTGGTTATAGGTGGAAAGTAGGGAATGGTCAAAAAATAAGACTATGGGAGGATACATGGGTAGGGACAACTAGCCTTGCTGTTTTGTTTTACCCTTTATATCGTATTCTGAATGATTATGGTAAAACCATTGCTGAATGTTGGGATGGTGAAAATTTAAAATGTTCTTTTAGAAGGACTTTCTCTGATGAACTGTATCTTTCTTGGTTAGAGCTTGTAGAAATGGTCTTTACTGTTCAACTGAATCAGGAAGAGGATGAGTTAATTTGGCAATATACAGCTAAGGGGTCTTATACCTCGCAGTCTCTATATAAGATCATAAACTTTAGGGGGATTAGTCAAGTACATATTCCTGTTGTTTGGAATCTTAAAGTTCCCCTAAGAGTTCAGATGTTCCTCTGGTTGTTAATGAATAACAGAGTCTTGACTAGAGACAATCTAGCCAAGAGGAGGAAAGTTAAAGATGAATCCTGTTTGCTCTGTAATGAAAAAGAAACATGTCACCATCTTTTCTTCGAATGTGTAGTTGCTAGTAGATGCTGGGCTGTGATCTCTGAAATAACTGGGTTCTCTGTAGGGCAGGATTTAGAGAATATTGGTAAATATTGGCTTAGTAATAAGAGGAATAGTCTATTGAATATAGTTACATCTGCAGTTATTTGGTCTCTTTGGAAACTCAGAAATGAACTTTGCTTTCAGAGATCTGGCTGGAAAAGCATGGAGGTCCTGTTCTATATGTTGATAGGTATGCTACAAAATTGGCTGATACTCTGTCCGGAGGAGAAAAGGGACTTGTTGAAATCCTATGTGTCAAAGCTCAAGATTACTGCAAAAGAAGTCCTATGGCTCCCCTGGCGCGCAGGCTGAAGCGGTCGTGTGAGATGGTTAACATGCTGGATGATCCTGTTGAGGTGAAGAACAAGAACTTTCCCAGGCAGGCGGCTGTGCCCTGGTGGAAGGAACTGGATGCCGTCCTAAAGGAGATGTAACACTCTGTTAGAGTTCTGTCGGCTCTTACTACCTGAAGCAGTACTTGTTCACTGTTACTTTTTGTATCTCGAATTTGTATGGTTCGTCTACCAGGTGGTAGCGTTCCTTCTGGGTAGTTTTCTGAAGAACTTCAATGCTGTAACGAATTATGGTCTTTTGGTTATAATTGAAAGGCCGGGGCAATTTGCCCTCGAACTCTAAAAAAAAAATACCCGCACATTGCAATGAGTCCAATACGTATTAGAATAAGATATCATATCATTGTTGTAAGTGAGTGAGTTTTAGTACGGTTCATGGGTTTGCGTCAAAATTAAATTTACTTAGTGGTAAATATCTTTGTTTTCTAAAAAGTCGAAGATGAAAAGGGCTGTGGTTTCTATTTTATTGTTTGTTTTTTACTCTTATTATAGTTAGTAGAACATGAAAACATAGTTGGAGAAAATCATGAAAAACAATGATAATTAAATCAGAAAAGTCAAGCTATTGTCAAAAATAGCCATGAGGAACAAAAATTTGATCAAAGTTTGTCATGACAAAAATTTGGTATGTAATCTAGAAAGTAGCCATGGAAAATATTAGAACATATCGGAGCCAAGTGAAAATCGTCCAAATTATAACTAACATAAAGCAAAACATACTCGGAGCAAGTAAAAATGGACCCCACAAAAAGGTGAAAAAAGAAACTAAACAAAGAAATTATACACCCCCCTCCTCTTTATTAGATTTCTATTCTGATATATTTTTGCATTTGATTAAGATCCCTATTCCGATTAATCAGAATTGGGGAGTCTATTTGGTTAAGATTCCTAGTCGTACATATTATTATAATTTTTTCTTAGAAATAAGATTCCTATTCACCTAGGATCAGGATATCTAATTGGATTAGGATTCCTATCTATCTCATATATACGCAAACCCACCCCTATGAGCACCCCGAAAGACTGGGCTGGCAGATTTGGAGATTCCCGAAGCCATCAATGGCGCTTCGTTGTCGATGGAAACGCCGCTTATCACTTAAAGCATAGCGTAAAAAAATTCTAGAATAAATTCATGAAAATGTGAGACCATATAATTAGTCTTGCACTGTTATATAAAGAGAAGAACACCCTCATGTCTCAGAATGGATGGAAGCTGGGCCTTGTAAGTAACCAAGAATAGTTTTAGGCTAAACAGGTAAGCTTAAAAATGAAAGGCCCAAAAAGTTAGGCACGCTTTTTTTTAGGGCCAAGAAAATAATTTTTCTAACAAACTAAAAAGGCATCCATGCGGGGCGAAGAACTCTACCAACCTTGATTCTTGCTAAAAGTTTTTGTTTAGCAATTTGATAAGCACCGAGTTACTTGTTTTCAGCCAAATAACCCGATAAACAGTGGCAGCCCTTGTCTACAAACATAATAGGATATATATTTGGTTTATTTCCGTCCTCCGATGCAAACAGTCGCAGCCCGATATTATTCTTGGTTCTTGTTATATGCTTGTGAGTACTGACTTTGATATCGTGTATGAAAGTCTGAAAAAATTTTGATTTTTATATCATAAATATGTATTTTTAGGTGAAATTATACAAATCCATTTAGTCATTTCATTCCATTTAAAACCGCGTTAAACGGTCTAAACCGCAAACAAAGGGCGACCGGCCGTTTTCAAAAAACATTGATTATGAGTCTATGAATTGGATTAGTGTCATTCTAAAACCCTCCGTTTTCTCTCATAGGCTAGATTCTATATTTTAATAGGTTTGAATGTGGCCGACCAAATTGTGTTTTATGAGTCCGGTGTGTTATGCGTTAAACGGTCTAAACAGCAAGCTGAGGGCGACCGACCGTTTACAAAAACATTAATTATGAGTCTATGAATTGGATTAGTGTCATTCTGATTCTACTCCCTCCATTCCAAAATAAGTCGCTTTGACTTGTTTAGTACATTTATTTTTGCTACGCATTTAGATATAATAATATGTAAATAAATAAATCAAAAAAGTCAAAGTGACTTATAATTTGAAACAGATGGAGTATATTTTTAATACGTTGAATGTGGCAGACCACGTTGTGTTTTATGAGTCTGGTGTGTTATGCAAGATCACGTTTTGGGTATGTACCACACATAAAAGGCCCTTTCAATTTAGTAAAATTTGAGTGACATGCCTACGAATAAGAAAGGTTTTTAGACCAAAGGCCCTCGACCCCCGTATATTGAAAGCGTAAACGTCTGCTCGGAACACCAGCTTACAATCAAAAACAAAGACAAAAGGAACATGCATTGAGTTTTGCTGCAAAGAAAACCCAAAAGCTATTAGATATGAGCGTAAAACAACGACGGTTTACGAATAGGCAATTGTAATGGCAATACAGGGCACATTTGCAATGACACGGATCAAATTAACCCTAGAAAAAATATGGTACCCAAACTGCCACTGATATGGTAAATATTAGTGGCCTTGTATGGCAGTTGACGCAGCCATGCCACTTACACAAATGTTCAGTAATAAGATAGGACATAACTGTGCTGAAGAAAAAATGGAAATTCATTGCATAATGGATGACTGTAGACCGATGCAGTACCATAAGAAAGATCAGAGATAGTTTGTCCTAGAGAAATTCATCAAAAGCAAATATAGCTGATATATTTGGTCTCAGCATGTGTTTAACAATAAAGTTTTCTTCATCATAGCAAAGATATAGTTTGTCCTAGAGAAATTCATCAAAAGAAAATACTCAGCATGCTATAGAGTTGTCTTCATAGCAATCCCCCTGGCATGCGTTTAACGATAAGGTATCATGTAGGCTTCATCATAGCAAACCCGCTGGCAAGAAACCATACATGTTAGTCAACTGTAGCATGAGATTGATATCTCCATCGAATAAAATCAAGATCATATTTTTCATATTTTTTAGAACATACACCATACCAGGTAGCTGTTATCAGCAACATCATCATCACTCTCATCATCATCACTCCAGGCCATTGCAACTTCACTGAGCTCCTCATTTCCCCACGCATAAAATGGTTCAAGCTCATCAAACTTTTCCCACACAAAATCTAAGGCAAATTGTCGAATCTTCAGAGGTACTAATGGATTCACCAGAATTACGCTTCAAGTTCTCAATCAATCACTCAGCCTCCATTCTGATACCCTGATGGTGCAAATTAATGGATCCAAGTCATGTAACACAAACTTCAGACAAGTGTACATGTACCGCAATATGGTTAGGTGAAGGCAGGCATGCACGCACCACAAGGGCAGCAGAAATATGAAGACACCACTTCCGACGGGTAATAAAAAGTTCAGCAGCAGCAGCCCGGATCTCATGGCACAAGGCGTACTCATCATCAGTAAAAATTTTGCGCCCACGCTTCAGCCATTCACAAATCAACTCAGCCTCCTTAGTAAGACACTAGAAACCATCCATCTTTTTTTTTTTTTTTTTTTTTTTTGCAAATAACCAATACAAGAAACTAGTGAGCCTCTGTTTCAATCATTAAAACAGAATCAATATGGTAACCAATCAGTCAAACAAAACAGCCAGGAGATTGAGATATACCTCAGCAGCATCGAAGGCGAATGGATGTTCTATTTCACCTTTTTTTCTTTAATCACAATATCCATATACTCATAAATGCAGTCAGCCACTATGGCACCAGGAATATTACTACAGGCGTGTGAATTCACCCACAAGGACGTCATGCTTTTCTCCTTCTCCAGATACTTTCAAAGAAAAAAACCATCATTACTTATGCATATCATTCCCAACAAGTACTTCAAAGATAAATGGTGTTATTTAAGTGAATGCTGCTGTGCATATAGAGGAAGGAGCTATGTAGCAATTACAAAAACCGCCTCCCATGGGTGCTGAACTTTAGCGTCACAGCATTCAGCTCAATGAATGAAGCAACAGGGCTAGGTATAGGTTCAAACGCTTAAAAAAGTGAAAATACCCAAAGAATTGTTTCATAGTGAAGCACCATTTGGATTGGAGGTTTCTATAAAAGAGTATTATTCTCCACTAGCTGAGGTCCCGTGCAAAGCACGGGGTAGGAAAATATGAAGACTCGGATTGATGTGAAAAGATATAATTTATGGGATTGCAGATTATAGTAAAATTTCAAACCATTGAAAAAATTTGGATTTAGTGAAATTTTAAACTTCCAAGTCATAGTAAAATTTGGGACTTAGTTAATAAATTAAGTCATGTAAGCATTGTAGAAATGTAAACATAAATTATCAATCATAATCATATTACTTAAAAGGTAAAGCAACATGTATATAGCCTAAAACTAAAAATAAGGTCGATGATGGCTGGCCCATTGAAGTGTTTTTTAGAAGAATATTGAAAGTGGAATCATGCAATTCTTGATTCTGACGGGGAGACATATGAATTACCGAAGTTTAATAAGGAATTTTTATAATCATGCAATTCGCAGTTAGGATGGGAGACATATGAATTACGAAGTTTAATAAGGAATTTTTATATTGATTATATTTGGGAGAATTTTTGTAGGAATTTTTTAATGCAAAGGGGTGGAAATTTATTTGTGGGATTTTGGGTGTATGTAGTTTATTTTAAAATTTTGTGGGAATTTTTTAATGTATGAAAAATGTATTTTCTGTACTCTGTATATACATTCAGGTGGGCGCGCAGGATTTTCTCTCTTTTGGGCTCATAACGGGTGTGCTAATGGCTTTTACTATTTGTAACGGGTATTTTACTATTCAAAACGGATTTTTGTCTGTTCACAGCGGGTTTGCTAATGGATCCTACTGTTTATTACTACGGGTTTATACAGTTTATAACGGGTGGCTACTGTTCAATAACGGGTTTACTGTTTGTTAACGGGTGTGAATGTTCATGGTTAACGATTTTTACTGTTCATGGCATGACGTGGTACTGTTGATGGCATGTCGTATGACTACTGTTTAACATGAACAGCAAAATGAGTCACTGACATGGACCCTAGGAATAAGGTTGTAGGTAGATTGGAAGATTTGGCTGTACCCATAATTGGGCTTTTCTCAGTCAAATTATAATTATTTGGTTCCTATTTATTCACAAAGAGGCACAAAATGGATCACAGAGTTACGTCACGAGTCCATAATATAAAAAGTACGTTAACAACAGTTAAAATCATGTTTGTTAACACTAAAGACCGTTGGTATGAATTTTGTATTAGAGTCATCAGTAAATTTGTATTGTGCAAATCCAATGACTTACTTTTTTTAGAATAGTTTCTTTAAAAAAATACAAATTTCGGATAGAGTGTTTCGTGATCTAACAGAGAGCAACTTTGTACTGATTTTGAAGAGATAAGCAGAGAATTGAGCTGGGTACCTTGGAGGCAGTATCAGGAAGGGACGATGCAACAGGAGCAGGACCTCTATGAGAGCTGTAAAACCATTGGAGGTAGGCATCGTACTGCTGCCTGGCACTTGAACTAGCGTTTCTTAAGTCACAAGGAAGTAGTCTGTCCGTTTCCAGGGATTTTAATTCATCTGATTTCGCCATCGATCAAGAAGCCACGTACGAGAGGACATTCGAAGGGTGAAAAAAAAACAGTCAACCTGGTGAGCGCTGAACGGTAGAGGGAAATTAAACAAACAACAGGAAAAGATGCTCAAATAACGAATCATTAGTTTACCTGGGATATTTAAAAGATCGAGCGGAGAACGACCACGCTTAAGTTTACTGACATTCTTCCCCATGGGCGCCGGCGCGGATCTCGGCGTCCCAGCCTCTCCCGCTTTCGCAGTCGAAGGATGGGGATGGGAGAGAATGAAGCGTGTGAGGAGAGGGAGACGGAGAGGGAGCGGGCGAAGGAGAGGACCACGACGGCGGGACGTCGTCTTCTTCTCCATGGACACCGACCGATCGATCGTGGGCGTGTGGGTTTAGTCTAGGCTAGGGTTTTGACTTTTGAGGAGGGGTTGGATGGAGAGGAGAGAAGGCGAGGGTTCACTGTCGGTTCATTGGCTCCAGCTAGTAGCGATCTTTTTTTTTTTTTTCCGTTTTTATATCACTCTTCCACGTCAATGCCATTCTACCTAGAACCCACTTGATGATGACATCTTATTATATGTCACCCGTAACGTACAATAGATAGAAGTCGTGCATCCCTGTGCCATGGAGGAAGTGCCTCAATCATCTTAATCATCGCTATGTAATTGATTTCTTCCAATGTTAAAAAAAAAACTTTCCTTCCCAAAGCCAGGCAACCGTGATTCGACGCACCCTTGCTTCGATTCCTCGCATTTGTTGTTGGTGGTTGTTTCACAAATAGACGGCTAACAGAGCAATCTGGGCGGTCATGGCGCTGGGCGGAGGACGAGGCCATGCTGGCACCGCCAAGGCGCCGGCCGGGGTGCTCCCTGGCTGTCGTCCGGCATGGGTTCTTTTAGACCAAAGGCATTCACCCGGCTTTATTGAAAGCTTGACGAATACCCAATGGTCAAGTCCTGGGGTAAACTAGTTTTACAAGTTCCATGCACTCACCAGTGCCACACCAAACCATCTAAACATACATCTAATCATAACTCTATCTCGAAACAAACTAATAGGGAAGTAAACTGAGTTCTAACAAGAAGAGAAGGCGGCTCGAAGGCACGCAACAAAAGAACAGATTAAAGCATAAACTTCCAGTTTCAAGGGATCCCATAATCCTTCCTAGTAGATCTCCTTCGTGATGATAGTTTATCAGCCTTGTGCCCTGCAGCTCAGGGGCATTCGTTGTTAACAGATGTAACATCTCTTCGGCTATTGGCTCCATCTTGGTCTTCAGAAGTGGCTTCCAAGTCTTGATCAACAGCAGCGTCTTGTACACAATCCCTCGGGCGACGCCATCACTTTCTTATTGATCGCCATGTCATTATGAGTCTTCCGGATCGTCCACAACGCACCTGCACATATAAACATCGTTACCTCTTGCCTAACTCTATGGCAATCTTCAAGAAATTGTTGAAGAAAGTCAACGCATGAAACTGGTGACTGATGCCACCCAAGTGAAATTCTAAGGAAAGTCCATAGATAAACAGTTATTGGGCATTGAAAAAGAATATGGTCGGGCGGTTTGAGGGGGTCACAAATGAAGCGATCTTGACCCTGGCCAATTTTTCTTTTTTCAACTGAACCCCACGTTGAATGCTATCATGAACAGCCATCCATATGAAAATCTTGACTTTCGGTGGAATGGTACATTTCGAGAGGTTTATCATTTGTCTATCTTCGACTCCACCTGTTGTTAAAAATTTATACTGAGGGCTTTTTGTTGAGTACTTCTTGAAAGTGTTCTAGTGCCCAGCTCATCTTATCTCTACCTGTCTCTCTTTGTTTCTGAGTCTAATAACTCTAGTAGTTCTGACCATTCTACTGCTAGCACACCATTGATTTGCCTTCTAAATTGGATATCCCAACCTTCATCAAAGTGCACCTTGGCTACCTCTATCTCTTGGTTTATGGCTATCTGAAATAAGTGTGGAAATCTAATTCTCAGGGGCAACCTCCCAACCAAACATCAAGCCAAAACCGTCCGGCGTGAGTGTGGGGGTGATGCGGTGATCGTCGCTGGCTCCTGCGCTCCATCCGCGATCGCACATGATCTTGCAACCGGTCAGGCCAATGTCCCCTACCATATCTATACAATACTATACTTCTCCATGGTGCTCCAACTTTGGTGCCCCCTCACAATCCACCGTCCTGGGAACAGTAAACATGGCCCTCCGCCTCCAAAACCAACTACGGCCTTCTCAGCTGCAAGCCACCTGCACACACCTTTGGCCCCTCCGCTTCTCCTTGTCCTCCGCTTCTCCCTGGCTCCCTCGCCCTACATCCCCTCTGGTCTCTGCCTCCACACCGGCGTACCGGCGTTGTGGGCGTTCTTGTGCTACCTTCTAATAATCGGTGAACACACCTGCTGTCAATTTTCAGATATGTCAGTTATAGTTTTCATTTAGCCATTGCCTATATTTGAATTTGTTGCCGAGTTGCTAATTTTTTAAATTTACTCCTAAGCTGTCCGGTGTCCAGGTGCGCCTTTACTCCGACGCTGTCCTATTTCCATCATTCCGTTTGTGCTTCAGGAATGTTAAGTCCGCACATTTGCCATATTCTTCAATATAAACAGTTAACATAGATAGGCATCCAACAAAATACTACTCACAAAGAAATGTTTCTCTTCAATCTGTTATCTAATCTTGATAATATGATTAGTTTGCTTATTTGTTTTCTTCCATGTATTGTTTATTTTATCAACAAAATAGTAGGGCACGAAAACTATCCTACGAAAGACTCAAATACTGAGATCAAACCCATCTCTAACTAATATTGTTTATTTTATCCAACATGTAGGCTTCCAACCCCGTGCTTCGCATGGGGCACCTAGTAATCTCTAAGGCTTCCTTTGGGAGTACGGGGTAGCCCAACCCAGGTAAAAGTAGCTCATACGGGGATTTCAATGGCCATTCACTTCCCAGGGTGTTGTTCCCCTGTCCCGTGTCTTCATTTTTGGAAATATATCCGGCGTGGGCTGCGCACCAGGTGGCGATGCGTGCCAGAGCAGCAACAACGGTGTCGCGTTGCTCACGACTTGCGCACACGGTCTAGTGCCTCACGGGGAAGTGGCTCCCGGACCCAGAGATGGAGCAGTAGCGCCCCAGGGAAACGACATGGGTGGGGATGCTCGGCCCCTCCGCAAGCGCTCCCAAATGCTAGGAAATTTTGGCACGGGTGGGGTGTCCGCCCCGGGAAAACACCAGGATAACCCCAGGGATGGAGGTTTCCAAAGGAGGCCTAGGGGACGCGACCAACATCCCTACGGTTGCTGCATGCTGCCCGTGTCCGATGCTTCCCAAAGTGTGCGGCGCACGTGATTCCTTGTCCTGAAATTATTCTACTTCCTCGGATTCCAAATTGTAGTTGGCTTTGGCTTTTACGGATACATTAATTTTCTTTATACACCTAGTTATACACTATGTCTAGATACATAGTAAAAGAAATGAATCTAGAAAAGCCAAAGTGAGCTACAATTTGGAACGGAGGGAGTAATTTTCTTGACAATTCGTGCCTGAATCTGATGAGCCGAGTTTTCCTTGAACCTACTTGAATATTTTGTCTATATTGTTATTGTCACAAAGTTGTGCAATATTTATGTTTCTTCAATTCTGATCTTTGAAAGAAAAGAACGCTGTGTGGGCGTAGTACTTATAAGTTATAATCCTGCCAGTATTCTCTAATGATTGGAACATGAACATGTGATCGAAAAAAGAGAGGGGGGGCTGTTGATTGTGAAACTAGGGCTTCACACCAACACACCGGGAGGGCCTTGGACTCCCACGAGGTTGCGATCAACCTGTAACGTGCAGCAAGACTCGTAGCGTGACCACCAAAACCGATCTAGAAAATGGTAGAGGCGATGTAGAGCTCGATCTCGGCTGAACGGTCTTGAGAATGCCCTCGGGAAGGATCCGTCGGGAGGAACGCACGCGAAGGATCTTCTAGGGTCGGCAGGGCCACCTAGAGCGCCCGGTGAAATTTGTCGAGAGCTTCGTCGAATTAGGGTTTGGAGGTAGTGTTTTGGCGATTTTTTTATAGATGGGATCAAATCGGCTATGAACCTCTTATTATATAGAGGAGGGTGGATTTATCCTTTTAGGAAACCGTCCTCGGACGTTCCCAACACGAAGAGATTTCCAAAAACACGATCAAAATCGATCGGTTCGGACTTTAAATCGCGACACGGGAGCGCCAGCCGCCGGCTCGGGCTGCGCCAGACGCGTCGGTCGCTTCGACAGACGCTCTCCAGAGGCTCATGCAGCGTGCACTCTCGCCAGACGCGGTTGACAGCAGCGCCAGACGCTCCTGCGTCAGCGTCTGTCGCACATCGCGGCCGCGCGCGCGCGAAACAGCCAGCGCCAGACGCCCAACCATGCGCGCCAGACGCGTCGGTCGTGGCCGCAGGCGCAGTCCAGTGCAGCTTGAATCGCGCAAGACCGCCAGACGCTCAAGCTGCCGCGTCTGTCGCACCCCACGGCCGCGTCCGGCGCATATCGTGGCCACGCGCGTACAAGGATTAAGCTGCCAAACGCGTCCGCTACCCAGCACCTGACGCGGTCTCAATAACCACCAGCGTCCGGCGTTCATCAAAGTTACGTGGGCCAACTTTGTTTGCAATTTCCAAGTTCCGTGCTTCCTCTTCTTTCTTGGCCACGTTTCTAAAGTCATGTTGGCATATTCTTCATATAAAATGACACGTAGAATGACACTCTTCCATATTCCTTGACGCACGAAATGACATTCATCTTTTTTGAGTGTCAACTGGGGCTTTTTGTTCCTTTGGTAGCTACCAGCATGAAGTTTCAGTTCGGACTCGCATACTGAAAAGCCTGAAAAAGCAAAGATGCTTGCTTAAGAAAAGGAGAATGCTTTTCTGTGACTGGGGATACTAATGAACTACTGTAAAACATGCTTCATCCCACTGAAAAACTAATGAAGTTCAGTTCAGACGTGCACTGAAAAACTGCTCGATCTATTTCTCTCCTTATACCTGGTTAGGTCTATTGTTTTGTTGTATGATTTAAAGTCGATTTGGATTACGTGTGTTGTTGTTACCAGCTGTATGTATTGTACTTTATCCTAAACTATAAATCGTTTGACTATTTTTGACACCAAGCTTGACCATTCGTATTATTCATAATTTTGTGTAAAATATTATTTCTTTTTTGTCGTTTTATTAATAAAAGTTTTTGAAAGAATAACTTAAATTTTACTATGTCTACATACATTTTTTTTTGAATAAGGCAGTGATCAATCTTAGAGTAAACAAAGTCAAACGACTTATGATTTGGGATGGAATACATTTTTGTTTTGAAAAGGAAGGATCTTGATTTTCTTTTTGTCAGGTTTCGTGTTCCATCCGGTGTTTTGTTTTTTTTTTTTTTTGTCCGAGATTTTTTTTTTTTTTCTTTCACTTGTGTTCCCTATTTCCACCTTCTCATCTTTATATGTAGATTAGTCGGGGCAGACAAAAATTATGGCTGTAATTTTCCTATTTTATCGATTACTACCAAGAATAGTTTTAGGCCAAACAGGTAAGTTTAAAAATGAAAGGCCCAAAAAGTTAGTCATGCTTTTTCAGGGCCAAGGAAATAATAATTCTTCTGCCAAACTAAAAAGGCATCCATGCCGGGCGAAGAACTCTACCAACCTCGATTCTTGCTAAAGGTTTTTGTTAGGCAATTGATAATCACCGTTACTTGTTTTCAGCCAAATAACCCGATAAACAGTCGCAGCCCTTGTCTATGTAACAGATCAGAAAGAGAAAAAAAAAAACCCAAGGTCTTGCCAGGCTAACCATTATCATGTGGGCCGACTTCTAGGCTTATGCTTTCAAGTGTGGCCCGGTCTGATAAATGGTAGATGGGCTTGGTGGGCTTTGAAGTATCCAACGCTCATATTCTTGTCACATTACTGATAGAAGAACAGAACTTTTGGTCCTATAAACCAATGCGCTAGACTGGCTAATTCATACTACACTCAATGGTTGTAGTGAAGGACAGGGCTTGAATGAAATAAAAATCCTAATCACCGAAAAATAATAGTCGTGGAAAGAAAAAGAAAACTCTCCGACGAAAACTGAAACTCTGAAATTTGTTAGATTGGATTACTTTCGATCACGCTATCACGCTTCTTCCGCGGCGAGAGCGGCTAACAAAAAAAAAGAAAATACCGTCTAGCAAAATAGGATATCCTGTGCCAACCCAAAGAAAAGGGGGTTTAGGGATATAAAATCTAGAACTCAAAAATATCGCCTTGCTTTCGGCAAATGGTTGTATCGTGCGGTGACAAATGCAGGACGGAACATGGCAAACAGATCCTACGCAACAAGTATCTAGGGACTAAACCGCTAGTGCAAGTCCATTGAAAAGCGGTGATTCTCATTTTTGGGCAAGTCTGATGAAAGTTAAAAGGGATTTTCTCAAATTTGGAACGTTCGTCATAAAATGGGTCACGAGATAAGATTTTGGGAAGACACGTGGCTAGGCAATAGGCCCCTACGACAACAATACCGAAACTATATAACATCGCTAGGAAAAAACAGGATACGGTGGCCGAGGTGCTTGCTTCACCAACGCCTAATCTATCCTGGTGCAGAGATTTGGTTGGCAATAAATTAGTAATGTGGAATAATCTGGTCAATCGCCTTGCACAAATCAATCTTAATCAGGAGAATGATGAGTTCAGGTGGGACCTTGACCACAAAGGTGTCTTCTCGGTTAAATCACACTATCAGGGGCTGATCAACCAAGACATACCTAATGTCAACAAGCGGTTATGGAAGTTAAAAATACCCCTCAAAATTAAAATATTCCTTTGGTATCTTAGGCGAGGCGTTGTCCTCACTAAAGATAATCGGCTAAACGAACCGGCAAGGATCTCTAAAGTGTTGTTTCGTCGGCCAAAATGAGTCGATACAACATTTGTTCCTTGATTGTCGTTTTACAAGGATGGTATGGGCCACGGTCCACGCGGCTTGGGGTCTAAGAAAGCCAACTAGCATTAATAACCTTTTTGGGGATGGCTGAATGGAATACCAAAAGATTTTAAATCACTTGTTCTTGTTAGCTTGTGACCTTGTGTTGGTCCATCGGCTCTGCAGAAATGCGGTGGTTTTGAAAACAAACATTCTTCTTTTTTTGCGGGTACTCTACTCGAACACGCACTTGGCTCCGATGACGTCGGCTATCCCCGCAACGGCCTTCTTCCCGGGAGGTGCTTGTAGCGCCCTCGGTTCTTGGAGCGGGTGGCCATGGACTTTTTTTTCGAGGCACATGGGAGGCGGTCTAGTCTTAGGATTGACGGTGATTAGTGTATGCGTGGTTATTTAAAACTATCAAAGGCTGTGTGCCCATAGGCAGAGGCCGGAAATGTTTCAAGACATTGTGTCACACTAGTAACGATTTGATTTTGCGTGATGGTGGCGTTTCTTTTCCGTGGCGGGCACTCCGTTTGCTCGCCACGGAAATTCGAGCCGGGCGTGGCCGCCGGCCGCCCCGCCCGCCACGGTTAAAGGATTAACGTGGCGGGCGCCCGCCCCGCCACGTGAAATGTCCATTAACCGTGGCGGGTGCCCGCAACGCGCCCGCCCACGGTAAATAGATTATGCGTTGCGGCGCCCGCCACGGTAAAGGAGAATTTTACGTGGCGGGCAAATTATGGCACCCGCCACGGTTAATGCCGAAAGCAAAGTATAAATACCGTACGCCGCCCTCCTCATCTTCTCCACGGGTCTTCCTCTTCCAACTTGCGGGGTTGGGGGAGGCTTTGCCCCAAAAATTGACAAAATCTTTGAATTGGGAATTTGGGCTTGGATTTGGGGAGGAAAACACACTAATTGGTACGTAAATGCCTCTTTTATCTCATTTTTGATCTTTTTGATCCTCTCTAGATCTAGATCTAGATCTAGATCTATGGAGGAGAGAGAAAACTTATTTTCTCTGCTCTCATCCTCTCTTCCTCTATTTTTGTTCGCTTTGAGTACTATATAACGACACTTAGCATTCATGGAGAGCGAGGGGGAGACACGGGATGGAGAGGCGCCGAAACCCGACTAGGCGTATGGGATGAAGAGGATTGAGGGACGAATACTATGATGAAGTGAAAAAGTTTGTTGCTCGGCGAAGAGACACGAGTGAGATAAATCAACGTAAGGCGATTATATGTCCTTGCTCTCATTTGCAAGAATCTCAAAGCGACACCGACACCATGGTGCGATCTCACTTAATCATGCATGGTTTTGTCAAGGACTATTTGGTCTGGACTTTTCACGACGAAGAAGTTCCACCCTTAGATCCACCAACCGATCCAGTAGCAGGAAATCCCCCGGCCGATCCAGTAGCAGGAAATCTACCAGCCAATCCAATTACATCTGATATATTCGAAAGCACGGCTGACGTCGATGACGACGATGATCACGGTGGTGGTGGAGGGGATGGTGAGCAGGAGACTCCTATGACGCAGCCTGAGGATGTCCAGGTTTCGAAGATTTGGTGAACCGCCTCGATGAAGGCGACATTTTGTTTTGGTCGCCCGAGATGGTGGAGAATTTCAAAACAGATGAAGCGGTAGCAATTGATCCGCTTTACAAAGACAGTCCAGAAGGGTTACATGGCGCCGAGTTTTAACCTTAATTTCTTCGATGTTGAAGTCTCGTCATGGCTGGTCCGACACTAGCTTCAATGAGCTCGTAAGTTACCTTGCCACCACGTATCCAACGCCTAACAAGGTTCCTGCTAATACGTATCGTGCTAAGAAGTTGATCCGGCCAGTGGCGATGAAACTTAAAAAGTTCGATGCCTGCCCTAACCACTGTATCCTATATCGAGGCGTCGGTATGAGAATTTGACCGGTTGTCCAAGACTGTGGCGCGAGTCAATGCAAGAGGAATGCCGGATGTCGCGTGGACGATGAGCTCGATGAGGAGGAGGACGGCCAAAAAAAAAAAGAAGAAGGGGCGAAGAAAACCAAAGGCGGCAAATAAGAAGATCATGTCAACGCGGGGACGCGGAAGAAGAAGGTTACACGCAGAGGAAACGCCCAAAGACTGTCAATGTGGTACCTTCCTGTCCTTGATCGCCTGCGGGCTCTCTATGGGAACCCTAAGGATGCTAAGCACATGACCTGGCATGCATCTAGCGATCGTCTAAAGGATGACGGGAAGCTACAACACCCTTCAGATGCTAAGCAGTGGCAAGATTTCGACGCCGCTACCCTGACTTTGCAGAGGAGCCCAGGAACGTTAGGTTTGCATTGAGTACCGACGGAATGAACCCATTCGGTGATCCGAGCGGCACACAGCACATGGCCGGTCGTCCTCACCATGTACAATCTACCTCAACATCTTTGTCAAAAGCGGAGCCATGTTTTGCTCACCATGCTCATTTACGGACCGGCGGCCCAAGAAGCGATATAGATGTGTTCCTGGAGCTGTTCATGGAGGAGATGCAGGTACTATTTGATGATGGGGTCAATATGGTTGATGCGTACCGCAAGCAGAAGTTCACTCTTCATGCCATCATATTTGTCACCATCACTGATTACCCCGGTCTGTTTTCATTATCGGGGCAGATTAAAGGGAAGACCGCCTGTGTAGCTTGCATCGATGAAACCTGCTCCACTTACCTGAAGGGATCCACCAAAACGGTGTACATGGAACACAGACGCTCCTCTGCAGAAAGCATAGGTACAGGGATGAAAAAAAGAATATATACTTTGACAACAAGGGCGAGCCGAAACCTGAGCCGGCACCGACTAGTTATGGTCCGAAGGTGTTTGACATGGTGAAGGACTTGGAGTGCGAGTTTGGAAAGAAGAAGAAGAAGAAAGACGAGGAAGACGGCACCACCAAGACAATGAAGAGAAAGAGGGATAAATTGGAGGAAGAAGCGCCAGCTCCTGCCGTTCCTTTCAAGAAGAAGTCAATTTTCTACAAGTATCTAAAGTACTGGAAGACACTGAATACACCCCATGCGATCGACTCTATGCACCTTGAGAAAAATGTCTTCGAAAGCACGATCGGTCTCCTGATGGATATCAAGTTGAAGACGAAGGATGGTATCAAGTCACGTCAAGATCTTGTTAACATGGGCATCCGGCCAGGAAATTCATGCTACACGGCTTCCAAACGGTAAAGTCGAACTCCCAGTGCGACCTACAACCTAACGAGAGATGAGAAGTTGGCTATGTGTCGGTTGATTAGGGGTATCAAGGTACCGACCGGTTTCTCTTCCAACATCAAGAGTATGGTATCCATGAAAGACCTCACAATGACAAACTTCAACGCGCTGAAGAAAAGGGGCCTGCTGATAATGCACCTGCTGCTGAGAAAAACGCTTTCAAGAGAGCATGTGATGCTGATCTTGAAGTGAGTTGCCTCATGCTTGCCAGTAGATGGAACGTCTGCGCAGATGCGATTCGATAACAATCATGCGGCGCCACGATATGATCGTGGCGCTTGAGGATATGTTCCAAACTCAAGCTAGAACCGAAAGGTTCAATGTCTCAAAGGCTCTTGTTGAGAGCAAGCTAGCGAGTAAGCGCAGTTAGTTGGACCACACGTAATCAAGATGGTTGGTTACACTAAGAGATTGGAGAAGCTAGGCTTCCCAATTGGCCCGAAGTTGGCTCCTGATTTCATTCTTGCATCTATGCCACCTAGCTATGGGAACTTCATCTCGAACTACCATATGCTTGGGGCGGAGAAGGGCTTGACCGAATTGTGTGGTATGCTTAAGGCAGAGGCCGACATCAAGAAAGGTCTTTGGCGGCGACCATGTGATGGCGGTCCAAAACAAGCCTAATTTTAAGAAAAGGGGCAATCCTCATTGGAGGAAAAAGAAGGAAAAGGCTAAAGGTGAGACCTCTAAGCCAAAGCCATCCGAGCCCAAGGCTGAACAAACCGCGATTCCGAGTGCTTTCAATGTCATAAAAGGGTCACCGGAAAAGAAACTACAAGGATACTTGTGATACCCCGCCCTCCAAAGCCGCACCGCACAACCCTTCCGAGGGCGTGCGCGCACACATAGCACCCCGCTTACACTTTTCGTCCTCGCCGTGTAAAAGGGTTAACCCGAAGGTGATATGGGCTGGAAGGCAAGGGCTTATAAGTTGGCTCCACCCTTGCTTAAAAAGAAGGTGGTACTAAACATGTGGACTCATAGGCCCCTACTTGGGCCACCTCCAAATTGGGCGGGTGTTACAAGTACTTAGCATCCTTGAAGGATAGCGGTGGTAAAGGTACTCCATTTGCTTGTACACTTGTTGTTTATGTTACGAGACATATTCCTCGCTGATTCTTATATTAATTCTTGGGTATTTGATACGGATCGGTTGCTCATATTTGCAATACGATGCGGGGAATGATAAGAAGTAGAAGCGTTGGAAAGGGTGAAGTTGACTTCAGCGTGGGCAATAATGCAAGAGTTCTTTGCTCACGGCGTCGGGATGATGCAACTCCACCTCCGTCGGGATTTATTTTGGAATTGAATAATTGTTATTTTGTTCCTAGTTTAAGTCGAAACATTGTGTCACCTTCATGTTTGATGAAGGATGGTTATTCTTTTAAGAGTGAAAACAATGGTTGTGTGATCTCTAAAGATGGCATGTTTGTGGCTTACGCATCCATTGTGAATGGGTTATTTATTTTAAATCTTGATGATGCACCATTTTGTAATATAGGCGCTAAAAGGCCTCGGCTTAATGAGTTAAGTCCTACCTATATGTGGCATTGTCGTTTGGGTCATATAAGTGAGAATCGCATGAAGAGGCTCCATTCGATGGGCTTCTAACTTTGTTTGATTTTGAATCATACGAGACATGTGAGGCTTGCCTTCTAGGCAAAATGACCAAGGCGCCTTTCACAGGTTTTTCTGAGAGAGGGGCTTGAGACTTGTTGGAACTTGTACATACCGATGTATGCGGACCAATGAGTACGACGGCTAGAGGCGGATTCCAATACTTCATTACTTTCCGATGATTTTAGTAGATATGGCTATGTCTACTTAATGAAGCATGAGTCGAGACTTTTGAAAAGTTCAAAGAGTTTCAGAATGAAGTAGAGAATCAACGTGGCAAGAAAATCAAGGCCTTGCGATCGATCATGGAGGCGAATATTTGAGTCACGAATTTAGCAATCATCTAAAGAGTTGCGGAATTGTTCCACGGCTTACGCCGCTGGAACACCTCGGAGAAACGGTGTGTCGGCGGCGTAATCGGACTTTGTTGGACATGGTTCGGTCTATGATGAGCGGTCGGACCTACCATTATCATTTTGGGGATACGCTCTAGAAACGGCCGTTTTCACATTAAATAGGGTGCCATCTAAGTCCGTAGTTAAGACACCATATGAGATGTGGACCGGTAAGAGTCCCGGTTTGTCTTTTCTAAAGATTTGGGGTTGTGAAGTTTATGTCAAACGACTTCAATCGGATAAACTAACACCCAAGTCGGACAAGTGTTTTTAGGTGGGATACGAAGGAAACTTTAGGGTATTACTTTTACAACCCGATCGAGAGGGCAAAGTGTTTGTTGCTCGAAGCGGTGTTTTCTTAGAGAAAGAGTTTCTCAAAAGAGACAAGAGTGGACAAAAGGTGTATCTTGAAGAAGTTCAAGATGAGCCAACAGTCAAGACTCTACGAGTGATGCTACCGTAGCGAGAACAAGTTGAGATACGTGGCAAAGGTAACACCGCCACTACCACGAAGATCGGCTAGACTCCGTGAGTTGCATGGGGATGTGTTATTGTTAGGCGATGGCGAACCTATGACATATGCGGAAGCTATGATGGACCCAGTTAGAAATGGCAAAGTGCCATGAGATCGAGATAGATTCCATGGGAAACAATCAAGTTTGGAACTTGGTTGACCCACTGATGGGGTTAGACCTATTGAGTGCAAGTGGATCTATAAAAAGAAAAGGGATATGGGCCGGAAATGTTCACGTCTATAAAGCTCGACTTGTCGCAAGGGTTTTCGACAAGTTCAAGGAGTTGACTACGACGAGACCTTCTCGCCGATAGTGATGCTTAAATCTATCCGGATCATTCTAGCAATCATTTGCTCATTTTGATTATGAGATATGGCGGATGGATGTTAAAACAGCCTTTCTAAATGGAAATTTGGATGAGGGCGTGTATATGATACAGCCCGAAGGTTTTGTTGATCCTAAGAATCTTTGGAAAAATATGCAAGCTTAAGAAATCCATTTATGGGTTAAAGCAAGCATCTCGGAGTTGGAACATTCATTTTGATGAAGAGGTCAAAGCTCTTGGCTTTTGTCGAATGAAGAAGAACCTTGTGTATACAAGAAGGAAAGTGGGGGCTATTACATTTGTGTTTCTAATCTTGTATGTGGATGACATCTTGTTGATTGGGAATGATATTCCAATGTTGCAATCCGTGAAGACTTCACCGAATAATACATTTTCTATGAAGGATTTGGGAGAAGCGGCTTACATTTTGGGCATAAAGATCTATAGAGATAGATCGAAGAGGCTTATAGGATTAAGCCAAGATACGTACATTGACAAGGTGTTGAAACGGTTCAACATGGAGCGATCTAAGAAAGGGTTCCTACCTATGTCACATGGTATGCATTTTAGCAAGAAGCGGCGTCCTTCATTTGGCGATGGCGAGAGCGCATGAGTAAGGTTCCATACGCCTCGGCGATTGGTTCCATCATATACGCCATGATATGTACACGCCCGGATGTCTCATATGCTCTAAGTGTTGTGGCGGTACCAAGCTGATCCGGTGAGAGTCGCGAACACTTGTTAAAAATATTCTTAAGTACTTGAGAAGGACTAAACATATGTTCCTAATCTATGGAGGTGAGGAGGAGCTCGTTGTAAATTGTTACACCGATCTTTGGTTTCCAAAACCGACACGAGATGATTCACAATCTCAATCAGGATATTTGTTCACAATAAATGGTGGTCTTTGTCGGTTGGAAAAGTTCCAAGCGAGAAACGGTGACCGATTCTCTGGCGAAGCGAGTACATAGCGGCTTAAGGCTGCGAAGGAAGGTGTTTGGATGAGGAAGTTCCTCATTGAGCTTGGTGTGTTTCGAATGCAAGCGGCCCATTGAACCTTCATTGTGACAATAGTGGCGCAATTGCGCGGGCTAAGGAGCCGAGGGATCACCATAAGAACAAATATGTCTTGCGGAAATTTCACCTCATTCGAGAGTTCATCAAGCGGGTGAGATCAAGATATGCAAGATACATACGGATTTGAATGTTGCAGATCCTTTGACAAAAGGCTCTTCCATAGCCTAAGCATGAGGCACATGAGAGATATGGGTATTAGATATCTTCAAGATTAACTCTAGTGCAAGTGGGAGATTGTTGGGAATATGCCCTAGAGATAATCATAGAGATGATTGTATCACCTAGTATCCATGATATATTATGTGTTCATGAATATCCATTAAAGACAACTTGTATCGATTGGCAATTATGTGAATTGTTTTGTGAGACTCTTTACTTGTATGGTTATTCTATAATTGTCCACGGTCGGAGTTCATGTGAGGACACACATGAATATTAGATCAACATACATATTGGTTGATGACTATGTTTCACAAGTCATAAACATGGAGATGTCAAACTAATAGTGTGGGCACATGTATGACATGGAAATTTTGGATTGACCCGACATGAGATGTTACTATTATTGTCTCTTTACACATCATGTGCGTTATGTCCTTAGACACGAGATTGTCGTATGTACTCAAGATGTGAAACGACCTACTTAGGGACTATCAAAGCGTTACTCCGTAATTGGGTAGCTATAAAGGTGGTCTTGGGGTTTGTCGGGAAGCATCTTTGTGAGGCATAGTCAATCAAGATGGAATTGCCCCTCTCCATGAGAGAGAGATATCAACTGGACCACTCGAATGATTGGATCAAGAAATGCATGGCCGTGCTTGGGTTAAGTGTTAACCCACGAGGTGGATCAAATATCGTGTGGCAAGGGAATAACATGTATGTGAGTTTGTTGTGGTTCGCCCCGATATGATCATTGCGTACACATAGGAGTTGACACGTCTTGCTAGAGGCGCTATCGGCTATTGGTCGAGTAGAAGTACTCGGGCCATGTCTATGTGTGCGTGAGCCCATAGGGTCGCACGCTTAAGGGGAAGAAGGCCTAATTCGGATCCGATCCAATTAGACGAGGCTTAGGGTTACTAATGGGCCTCCAGGTCGGAGCCCTGTTAGGGATGCCTATATATATGAGGTGTGGGCGCGGGGCTAGGTTAAGCCACGCCACTTTGGCTTGTGCCGCCCACACCCTCACCTCTTGCTCCTCGCGGACCTAGCAGTCGGGGAGGCGCATCGCTTCCTCCCCCATGCGTGTGGGATACCCCGGAGGTGCCGCATCCGGAGCACAAGGGCGAACCGCGCGTGGAGGGCGGGCGTGAGCAATCGACGGCAATCGCCGCTACGCGCACATCTTCGTCGAGGGTCGACACATCCGCTGCACTGCGCATCTAGTGGTAATCCGTGATCTATAACTAGTAGTAGATCCTTGGTTTATGGGTAGAAAAATTTTGTTTTCGGCTGGCGTAGCGATCCCATATTCCTTCATGATGCTCACATCATGCCGGCGGTGTTTCTTCCAATTGTGATCAAAGCTATTCGGTCCAAAAATACGTGAAGATGTGATCACAAGGATGTCATACTTCTTTAACCAAATCACCCGAAGGTCATTGTCAAAGCCGACCGCTATTTGAAAAAGAGTTCATCGCGGAAACAATTTGCCCGACTAGAGATGTGCTTCCCACCGTCGTTCTTTGATATCATGCCACACCGATGATGCACATGGTTGATCAGATAGAGCAGCTAGGACCCGTGTACCTACAGGCGATGTGGACCACTGAGCGACTAATGTCTACCCTCAATCGATTTGTTCATAACCGTGCTTACCCTAGAGGGCTCTATGATCGAGGCATACACAAGCCGAGGCCGTGTGGCTGGTGTATGAAGTACATAAAACATGGGAGGGCTATTGGGCTTCGGTCCATCAACATGAAGGAAGAACCTCGGGGATGGGGTGCACGGGCCGAAAAAGCACGACCGACGTACCCTAGGCAAAAAAGTGCTAGAAGCGCACTATAGCATCCTTCATCAATTGGTGATCATGGACACATACGTTAAAAAGTACCTCAAAGAGATCCGCCGTGCAAATAGGAAGCGCACGAAGGAATGGGTCCAGAAGGAACGCAAGAACTGTTTCCTCCAGTGGCTCGAAAAGCAGAACATTCCCCGGGAGATGATGCGGAGACAGTGAAGAAGCTTGTGTCAGGCCCGTCCATGCAGATCACCACGTGGCAAGGGTATGACGTCAACGGGTACAGGTTCCACACAAAAGAGAAGGACAAGAAGAGCGCATCACAGAACAAAGGTGTTCGATATGAGGGCATCAACGACGAGACAGGGGAGAAGATGTCATGCTTCGCACAAGTCGAAGAAATATGGGAACTTGACTATGGCGGTGACCTACAGATAACCATTTTTCGTTGCCAGTGGGTCAAGCCACAGGCAGTTCTAGTGGGCGATTATGGGCTAACCACCGTGTGAACCTTCAAAGTGTATGCGGTACAAAGATGATCGGTGGGTACTTGCAAGCAATGTCGCACAAGTAGCCTACTATATGAAGCAGAGAACATAAATAGACATATTGTTGTGGCGGAAAGCGGCGGATGGTGGGAGTTGATGGGGTCCGAGTCCCGAAACATACAACAACTATGATGAGTTCCGGCTCTTTCTGATTTTTCGAGAAAGATAAAGGCCGTTGAGGGCCAGAATCAATCCCAACAAGACCAAAATGATGCCTGGACCCGCCCGATGGCGAGAAGAAGAACACCAAAGCACCCAAATAGAAAATGATATGTAATAATGTAGTGACATGCATGTTAAATTAGGATATTTTTGACACACAATTTATTATGAGTTAAACAATTTTCTGAATTTTGTCTCCATTTAAAACATATAATTATGAATTTTATGAATTTTATCTCAATTTAGAACAATTTTATGATTTTTTCTCAATTTAGAACATATTATTTGAATTATTAGGAATTTTATCTCCATTTAAAACATATTATTATGAATTATTTTGGAATTTTATCTCAATTTTGAACAATTTTATGAATTTTATCTCAATTTAGAACATATATTTTGAATTATTAGGAATTTTTTCTCCATTTAAAACATATTGTTCTACATTTTCTATTAAAAAATCTTTTTACGTGTCGGGCAATATAAAAGCCCGCCATGCAAAATCGCCCGACTATAAATAGTGGGGGTGTTCTCTAGATTTGGCTAAGTCCTTCGCCGGTTCAATTTTAACCAGAAGGGGGCTGCCCAAATTTTTTTGCAGCAGCTATACCGCCGCCGTCGTGCCCTAGATCGTGCCCGCGGGTGACCTCGCCATCCCCCGGCGTGCTTTCGTGCGCTAGATAGATCCGCCCGGCGCGCACCGCAACTACCGGCTAGGGCGCGGCGGCGCCCCCTCATACCGTCACCGCCCGCCGTCCCCGCCCTTGTCCCCCCCGTCCCGCCCACCACCTTTGCGCCTCCGTCCACGCCACCGTCCTCCGTCCGTTGTGGCGTCGCCACCGTCCTCCTCCTTGAATTAAAGCTCCGTGGTGGTGCTCGTGGTGGTGCTCATCGGAACCCTAACTCCGGCCACGCCCTCGCCACCGTCCGCCTCCTCGGTCCTTTCCGTGGTGGTCGTCGGTGACCATCTGTCCCGTGGTGGTCGTGCGCCCATGGTGCACTCGCCCATAGTGCTGCGTCCCATGGTGGTGCTAGCTTCTTCCCCGATCATCTCCTCTGCCTCTGGTGGTGCTAGCTTCTTCCCCAGTCATCTCCTCTGCCTCTGGTGGTGCTAGCTTCTTCCCGTACTTAATTGTTTTGAATTAAGCTTCTGTCAATTTTTAATTTTGCTGCCTGTGATGCCCGATGAAACTTGGTGCCTATGATGCAAATTTGGCCTATAATTAACTGAGCATTTGTCACTGCCCATGATGCTTATATGTGACGCCGAGCATGATGCTTATATGCTTATTTGTCCTTTTGCCGTTGAAACTTGTTGCCCATGATGCTTATATGTGAAACTTATGAAACTTGATGCACTGTGATACTTAAACCGATGGGTACAACTTTATTTTAGCCGAGGAGTCCTTATCTTTGTCTTTTACCCCTACCCATGCCTAAATAGTTGCAGTTCCTAATGTTAGTACATGTGCCTTAGTTTTCTTTTTACTTAAGCAATATGGAGATTCACTTTATCTTAATTCTAACCGGCACACCATAATCTTGAATCTGTGACATGCCTGTGTGCCATATATACCAACCAGTTGGCTACTTTTTTGGTCATTGCCTGTGGTGGTGCCCTGCTGTTTTGGTCATTGCCTGTGGTGGTGCCCTGCCTTTGTTGGCTGTTTTTTTGGCCTAACCCTTCTGGATTTTGAAAAATGACTTTATTATGTACTACTTGTCCTACTATGGTGCACTATGGTGCTATTTTTTGAATTGGTGGAATTGGTGCACTATGGTGCTGTTTTTTGAACTTGGTGCTCTACTCGATCTACTCACTCAACTTATGTACTCTTGTCCCTCTTGTCATGAACTGAATCTACTTACTCTACTACTATTTTTAAACTTGGCATGTGGGGTTGTTGTTTTGAACATATATGCAATGATGTGAACCCATTAGTCTTTGAGGCAAATTGGCATATATGCAATGACATGAACTTATTGGGGCCGAGGCGTGGCTATGATGATTGAATGTCCCCTATACTACTTGCAAAGTTTGCTAAACTAGGATGGCTTGTACAAGCAACCAGTTTAGAAGCGATGTGATCACAAGGGGGCTATATCTGAGCCAAACATCGATCTTTATTTTTCTCTTTCCGCAATTTTGAATTGAGCTAATTGTCTACTCCTACTCACTGCTCCTCCTATATACTACTACTATTGCACTATATATTTGTAGCTTGAAATGGCGAATCAACAGGACCAGCCGAAAGGTCTTGTATGGGACTCGCCTAGCTCCAGTGGCTTTAGTTCAGACGGATACACAAGCGGAGCGTCGTATAGCCCGTCGAGGGGTAAAAGGAAACGTGCAGAGGAGGAAGTTGATCCTAGTTACAACCCGAAGGGCCATGAAGCACGAAGCAAGGTGCCTAGGGTTCGGGGAAGTGCAAGTGAACAAACCCCCGCTACCTCCACAGGCACCTCGAGAAACAACCCCCTACGTCCACGGCCACCTCTTCAGGAAAGGGAGACAAGCCGAAGCTGAGAAGGGGAGAACATGGGAGGCACAAGAAGAGCAGTGAGGTCCATGTCATTCAAGAGTTGGGGCCGCAGGGCGAGCCATTGCTTCCCCACGAAGTCATCGTGAAGTAAAGCAATCGGTGCTTTCGTGTTTCGTGAAAGATAAGGTCTCCATTCTTTGGGACGACCGGAAAGCCGTCCCTAAAACCGACAAGTTTTGGGTGTGGGGCGAGATGCGGCGGTTCCGGTATCCCGCGGCGCCCGATTTGGAAAAGGTAGAGGAGCATGTTTATGTCCTCACAGGAAGATGCTTCCGGAACTAGAAGTACAGGCTCAACAAGGACTTCCTTTTGAAAGGGCGATCACCCTTCACCAAATACACAATGATCTCTGAAGAAGTATGGGAAGAGTTCTGTAAAAGAAGAAACATGCCCGAAGCAAAGGCGAAGAGCGAGAAGTTCACAAAACTAGCAAATAGGAACCGACCGCCCCACCACATGGCAATATTAGTACGCGGTGGGACACAAGCCGGCGTGGCGGGCCAAGAAAGGGCTAGAAAGGAAGGCGGGGAGCCAGATCCGTGCACGAGGGCTGTGATGAAAGGACACGAGACTTCCTCTACGGCCACAAGCCCAAGAAGCCAGAGGTCCGCAACGCGCCTCAGATCAAGGAGGTCGAGAAGAAGGTCATAGAGGCCACTGCGGCTAAGAACAGCGGGAGCCTCAAAATTCGTCGGGGACACGATGCACTGACCTTAGCCTTAGGAAACCCCAAGCATCGCGGCCGCGTCCGTGGCATGATCTCCAGGAAGAGTTGGGCGACGGTGGACTCGTGGCTGTCGGATGCTACCCGTATCACACGCAGGCAGAGGTACAAGGAAGGTTTGAGACAGAAGGCCGTGATGAGGCCTTGAAAAGAAATGATCGGCAAGTCCATAGCGAGAGGCTTTCACGAGCAACAACCCTAAGATGGTGGAAATCGGGGAACCGGATGTTTTGCGGTCGGTATGCCGGTGGCGACACGGCCGCAGAGGCGGTTGGCCCCTAGGTACCCCTGTGGATGATATCACGCGAAATGACACGGTGCATACTCTTGGTGCCCCTAGGTGGGGGGCAAGACGAAGAAGGTTGTGGCGAGGGGGTTGTACATCCTCGCAGAGATTGCATAGAGTACGAAGAGCATGAGATCCCTCCAGAATGTGCCACCGTCACCGTTGGGTATGTGTTGCCAGAGTATGAAGACTTCGAACTGGAGTATCCCGCTCATAATGGGGTCAAGACTCTTCTCACTGCTCTTTGTTATGCTATCTTTGTGGAACAAGGAGGAAATTAGGCTGCACAAGTCAATATTGAAGTCACCATCCTTTTCATCACAGTAGAGAGTGGCCCCGAGTTCTCCGCTGGACCCCTATGATGATTCTTCCCATGATGATGATGGTGGGGACGGCAGAGGCAACGACCCTCCTCATGGTTCGAGTACTCCACCTACTTGCAGTCCAGCTAAGGACCCGCGGCGGCACTGAAGCTTGAGGCAACTAAGGAGCCGGCACCTGAGGCTCAAGAACACCTAAGGACCGACATCACCCGAGAAGCGAGGCACCTAAGGAGCCGGCACCGAGGAGCGTAGATACTCGAGGAAGCAAGCGGGAAAACGCCGCGAGCCACATCCTGCGGAGAGAGTAGGGGACGAGACACCCATCTACACTCGAGGCCTCCAACCGCTGACACCTTAGGCGCCGAGGAAGGAGAAAGGAGCTGAGCATAGGACACCGCCACCATCCTGCGCTGGACCTAGCGAATGCCCTCCACCACGGGAAGAAGCCGACATTCGATGAAGAGGAGGTCGCATGCCGACAAGCGAGGCCTCACCGAGAGGCCCCAATTATTAACGATTGGGTCCGAAAGGTATGCCCCCGCTCAAACAACGAGCTATAATATGTTATTAGCTACTTCTTTTCACACCTAACATTTGTAGCCCTGCTTTTCCAGGCCAAAATCCCCACTTCATGTCGGGTTTGTCTCGGATGAATGCCCCGGCAACTTCGAGTTTGGGAAGTACATGATACCTAAGGCCCAGCTCATCGATCTGGAGACTTGGGAGGCTCAGAAATTCCATGCATGGTATATAGAGTGCGCAAAATGTGGATTGCATAGCTTCACTGTCTATCTTCCTAAGGAGTACTTCCACTACTTCGTTGATGGACAGTTCATCGTTAATTTCCATGACATGTCTAGACTATTTCGTCAACAGGACCTTGACATTGCCCAAGTCACCTTGTTTGCTCTGTAAGTGCAATTTTACTTCCACATGTCCCTTGCATTCGTATAGATTCTTTCTGTCAAAAGTACTTATGCCACAACCATATGTCCTTATAGGTTGATGGCCGATGCAGGCAGGAAGCTAAACAATGGTATTCTTTATCTCTCTCCAATGCACATCTGTGAGAGAGAGATCATCGGTTATCAAAAACCAAGGGACCATCCAGATATGGTGAACTTGATGGAGAGAGAGAGAGAGAAAAGATATGGAAAAAGCAGCTAAACGAAAAAAAGTTGGAATTATCACAATACTTAATAGCAGCAATGAAAAAGGTCAAGCCAAAGGGGTATCGATGTATTCTGGCGGCTCACCAATACGGAATAGGAACCGTAGGACATTGGATTTGTTTCATAATCTTTCCTCAGGACGGGAGGGCCGTGATCTTTGACTCACTAAGGAACACACAAACCCGCGATGGCTACCCGGCACTTTGAAAGTTGCTTAAAATTGTAAGTGATGAACTGCTTATTCAATTACTAGAGTCGAATATCATCGTTGATAATATAGTGCATTTCGTACAGCTCTTGCAGGGAGTACTTGAAGGATCCGGACAGCTGGGATCGAAGATCCCAGAAGGGAAAGGAGCGCAATAAAAATAAACTTAAAATCGAGGCGAAATTTCCCGAATGCATTATATGAAACCTATTTTTTCTTAGTACGATTTGCCTATTGCTTCTATCTTACTACTAACATTGGTTTATTGTGTGCGGTGCATCAAACAACCATTTGGATCAAACTTGTGTGGTTTCTTCGATGCGTGAGTACACGAGGGCTTGCGAGAAAGTACTCCACCGCTACCTGAAGACAGCTCGAGGAGGGGGGGAAAGAACCAGTGCGGAATAGTAGAAAAGGCAACCGATGAGATACGATCCAGGAACACAGTAGGAGACATATGTAAGTTTATTCTAGACCAAGTAGTGCATGAAGGACAGCCTTTCTTTTTGGAGGACAGTGAGTTGGGGATGCTTTTGGAGTTCGAGCTCCTAAGGAAATGGAGCACCATACTAGAGCTTAAGGACTACCTTCATCCGGTCACCTTTTAGCTTCGCACATTATGTATGGATATAATTAACTTTCGTACTTTGTTGGATATGCATGAATGGATCGATGAAAACATGTATGGATCTGAACGGAATCGATGTATATATATGTATGATATATACTTGAGTATTTGTCTTTCTTATATATATATATATAGAACTATTACGCTGTAGCTAGCTTCAAAATATTATATTATGTAGCCAGGCCGTCTGACCGAGCCGAAACCAACCGGCCGCATGCGCCTCTCCCGCACGGAAGAGCTCCTGTCCGGTCCCACAGTCCAATAATAACCATATTGATTTCTCCTTGATTTCTCCGGTCCACAGAATCCAGAAATCACGCCCACGCGCATGCGGCCGCTCGCACAGCACATCGATGCCGCTCGCTCCCCACCTCGCCCATGCGCAGAGCTGCGTTTTTTACCGACGGACCTAGGAAACCGTCGGGGTCGGAAACGAAAAGCGGTCCAATTTAAACCGGACGGTTTGAAATTTGAATTCAACTGAATTCAAACTGCGCCAGCGAACGGTAAAAATCCGGTAAACCGGGCGGTTTGGAATTTAACCGGTTTGAGCCGCATGCGCCTTTGAGCGGTTTTTCAAAATTCAAAATGTAATTTTTTTTATAAAATGCTAAAAAATTCCTAAAAATACTTCATGATTTGTAGAATCCAATGATGTCAAAATTACTTAAACCAGTGTGTTTAGTATGTTTTTCTCCTTCATGATTTAATCCGGTCCACAGTGTATTTTCTTTTTTTTTTTTTTTCAAACTTAGATTTGAAATTTTTATACAAATTTTACACCCGCTTCTATAAATCACGAACTATTTTACAGAATTTTTTAACGATTTTTTAAATTTTAAATTTTGAATTTGTCTTCTTTTACCGGACCGGCCCGGTATAAACGGTAACCGCGGTTTACCGCGGTAAACCGTCCGGTAGAAAAAAAACGCAGGCGCAGAGCACATCGGCGCCGCTCGTCGCCGCTCGCTTCCCCACCCACCCCTCCCGGATCCCCACCTTCCAGGCTCGGCCGCGGCCTTTCCACCATCCTAGCGGCAACGGCGGCCGGCCCTCCACCTCGCGCAAATCTGAGTCCCCACGAGCGCGGCGGCACGGCTGCCCCTGGATGCGCGCGGCTTCCCATCCCCAACCAGCAGTGGCGATGGCGTCCACTCCTTCCTGACTACCGACAGCAGTGCGGCCCGGCTCCCTTCCAGACCGGCGGCGCGGCTCCCTGTGGTCGGGCGGCGCTCGTTCATCGGGAGGCAGCGGCCCGGCACCTGTGGCATCTCCAGCGGTCACAATATCTCTAGGTGAGCCCATACAATTCTGCATCCCTCGATAAGCAAGGAATCAATTTGCTTTTGGTCTGTACTAGAGTCTCGCTGTACAGTTTGATTCATAATTTTGGGGCTGGATTGAGGACTATTGTTGCGAACCTCAATATGGGAGCAAAGAGATTCCAATCGCCATCCTGTTTTTTTTTTTTGAATGATATAAGTATATTCCGTGGCTTGCTTACTGCTTGTGTTCGGAAGAAGATCCATATGCTTACTGCTTGTGCTAAAATTGTGGTAAATGCATACCATTTATCTACTGTATTCTACACAACACTATCATAAATATATCCTTGCATTCATACAGTGAGATTGGTTCCCGATTTCCCAAAAGGAGCAGTGTGCTTGAATTCATCTCTTACCCAGTATACCCAAATTGTACCACCTACGCTGTCGAGCCTTTTAATTCTCGTAACCATGTAAAATTGCTCTGTTATTATGGTAACCCGTTTCTGAAAACATCTTGACATCAATTGTGGTAAATCCCCATTCTAATTATGAGTCTAAGTCATCCAAACTTTCGCAATTATTTCATGGTAAATTTGAGTCTTCATTCTAGTAACTATGTCAAAATTAGCTTGGTTCAAATTTTCGTAACTTTTTATAGTAAATTTTCGTAATTATTTTATAGTATTTTTTTTTATGGTTTAGTTAACTATTTATCATGAAAAATTTATGGTAAATTTGACTTGTTGCATAATTGGCTCCTTCAGGAACAACTAATATAGATACAAAATTGTGTTAACTCCACGTCCTAATTGGTGAGCTTGATTAATCCAGATTACTAAACCATCAGAAACAACTAGATGCAAAATTGTGGTAGTTCCACATCCTAATTGGCCAGCTTGGTTTATCCATGAGTACTAAACTGAACTCTTGTTCTATATGCCTCCGCTTGATTTGGGCAGACTAGCCCGCAATCGTAAGTTGTAACAAGTGATAATATGCAGTTTTGTTAATAAGTCCTCCCTTTTCAGCACATTTTTTTGTCTTTTTTCCACCCTTCAATTGGACTGATAAATGATTTATTCTTGCAGATCTTCTGGGAAGATGTGTTTGTGATTCACTCATTCACACCCGCAGCAAAGATATGTGGTTTACTTAGTGTTGCCTGGTATTTCGTACAGTAGTAACATATGTACCAGGATGCATGCATCTAACAAGCCTTCAACCGGTCACTATTCACAATTTTAGTCCTCATAAATCTTATACTTGTTCAATGTGCACTACTCTGAGTATTCAAGCTTATATTGCGGGAAAATGTGCCTCTGTAGTTAGGCATCTACACTGTCAAGAAAGCTCCCATGGATGCTGTAGATTTATTGTTTACTGTAAATTTTTATACATTTACAGTAATTTGATTGTATCATTTTGGTAAATTCGCAATGTAGTAACTTGATTGTGTCATGCCAAATTATCTTAATTATTGTTACCATGGTAAGATGGTCTCGATGTTTCTCTGACTAAGAATTCATCTCCCAGGTCATGCAGCTGCATGTGGCGCACGTTAGGGCGGCCGTCTTGAGCCTGGTGTACTGGGTGGCCAGGCTCGTCTGCGACTTTGTTCGGCTCTTGCTCTCGATGCTTATCATGGAAAGGAAGGAGCCCGAATGAGTAGGTGTTTGAAGGGTTAGTTTCATTCTGTTAATTGGGAGATGCAAGCTAGTTCGTTCATTCTGGTAACTGCAAGATGCAAGCTAATTCGTTCATTCTAATTGTCATGTATGTTAGCATCATATTATTTACAATTGTTCATATCTGATGATTTCAGGCAATGAGACTTCTCAACAGCAGCTGGTTACTTAGAGCTGCTAACAGACACGGCCTATTTGTTCTCAGTTTGATCACTAGGCTGCACGTGCTGGAGTTGTGCCAGAGAGAATCTTCAAGAAAAGCAACTAAATTTAGATCATGCAATGTTTAGTTATCTTTTGAGATGACGTGTAGTTTCATGATGTGTAGTTTCACATTTGTATTTTCTATTAATGAATTATTGTGACCAACCATACAACTTGATCCCCATTGTATTTTCTAACACCATCATGAATCCAAATTATAGTAACTCTGCTCTAGTTACCGTCACAAGTAACTAAAATTCCAGTAACAAATATTAGCAAATTACAGTGACTCTGCTTTGTAGTTACCATTTAATTGACATATATTGTAGGAAGTCACTAAGAAAAAGCTCTAGTAAATAGATTACGTACATGGGCTGAAAGTTTATATTCAAGTAAATATAATATCGTAATTAAAATGCCATATTCCAAAATAATCGCAAAATCTAGTGTATGGATTGATAGCAATGTATATATATGTGGATATGTATTGGCATTTTATTTTTTAAAAAAATTAAGCCGTGGCGAGGCAACATAATGCGCCCGTCACGTTCATATTCTCATTATGCGTGGCGGGCTTTTTACGCCCACCACGGATAATGAGAATATGCGTGGTGGGCACATCCGCCCGTCATGCCCGCCCACGCAAAAACCGATTTAAGCCCGCCAATTTAAAAAGAAATTTCTACTAGTGTCACCTTGATGTAATATCTTGAAATTAATAAAAATTTCCATTTCCAAAAAAAAAACTAACATTTGCACACATGTTTATGCATGCGTCGAAAAAAAAAAAAAACACTCCGACCAAGCCAACTTCAGCAGGGGGACATCTCAAATAATCTAAGTATTTAATTAAAGGGCTTCACAGACGACATGCTCGCTCGCGTGTTGGTGGAACTGGGATCTAAACACACACACAACACAAGGCGCGAGAATGCATGCCGCCTATCCTGTACGTGGCTCTGTGGACAACGACAAAACTCCAGCATGCATGTAGTTTGAACATGGGGTCTGAGTGGATCGGAGTGGCGAGCGGACGAGAGACCCGTCGAGGCAAACTACTCCCTCAACACACCAGCGGGTTCTGCACGCACTAACCTATAAAGACAGCAAGATATGTAGCATGATCGATCGAATTGATCTAGAGATTGATAGGACCGATGTGGAGCCCGATCTTGGCCAAAAAAGCTTTGGAACACCCTCTGAAAAGATCTGTCGGGAAAATGCACGGGAAAGATCTCTTAGGATCAGCAAGGCCGCCTAAGATCGCTAGTAAATTCATGGAGAAGATGACCGAACAGTAAGTAGAGGGATTGAGAACAACAAAATTTAGAGAAAAAAAGGAGGTATGTTTATGTTTTGACGATTTGTTGGTAGATTGGAAAGATCTCAATATATAGAGGGGTTGGTCTTATATATATATCCCCATAGAAAACAATCTAAGTACGTTTCCAACTCTAAAAACTACTAAAAACACGACTTGCTTCATGTCCAAGTTGGTTTCCAGCGACGAAGTGGCTTAGCTGGCTGTCAACCAAGCTAAGCCGGTTTTCATTGGCGTGGTCGAGAGGGGCATCCGACCTTAAGTCATGGCTGGCTTAGCCATTTGTGAATCTGGCTAAGCCGCTTAAGTGTAGCCCCCCCCGTGTGGAGGTGCCGAGCTGAATGGGCACCCGGCCAGGCCATGTGGAGATAGGTAGCCGACTTAGCCGGCCAAGCGGCGGCTAGGCTGGTTTGACTAGCCTGCTTTTGGCTCGCCGTCTTCTTCCTTGTGATCCTTGCTCTTTTGACAATGCCACTTGACTTCCAACTTGTCCATGACATTTTAAATATCCTCAAAGCTCCCAAAAATATATCTGGACATTTTTTGGATGTCAACAAGGTCACAACCTGGTTGACAGGACTTAAGCATACACAATTGCATTCTTTTTTGGCTGTAGGAGTACTATTACGTGCTCACTACTACATTAAAGAACAACGGTGGAGTTTTTTTAATTTACCATGGCGGTTTTTAAAACCGCCACCAAGCAAAGGTCACGGTTAATCATAGATTAACTGTGACGGTTTTAAAAAAACGCCACGGTTAATCCAACAAAATAAAAAGAAAAGCAAAACCCTAACCCTAATGGGTTGGATTTGGGCTGCTTTCGGTCGCCGCGAGGATCCCTGCGTCATTTGGATCGATCCGCCCGCCCCTAGGTCCGACCATCGCCGCCGTGGATCCAACCGCCTCCGACGCCGCGCTAGATCCAGCCACTGTGCATCGTCCGATGGAAGGGGCGTCGCGGCGCGACGTGGGGCCAGCGCGTCGTAGGGCCACGTGCCGCCACCACCCGCACGCCGCCGCCATGCGCCGTGGGAGGAGGGGCCGGCCGCCGCCCGCCGAGAGGAAGGAGGGATGGGGCAATGGAGTGGGGAGGGAGAGAGGGATATCGCCGCCGGGAGAGAGGGAGACCTCGAGCGAGAGAGAGTGGAGTGTAGGTTTGAGGGAGAGAGTGGAGTGCGGGTCTGGTGGGAGAGTGTTAGGGTTTTGAGGGAGTGTAGTACGGCTGGTGGGCTGAGGGTGTGGGAGAGGGTTAGGGTTTGAGGGAGAGAGTGTTGCTTTTATATGCTTGAGGTGTTAATGGGCTGGTTTGGCCTATTTAGATGGGTGGTTTAGGCCTTATTTACTGTGACGGGTTTTTTATAAAAACCGCCACGGTTAATCGATTTTCTTGTATGTCCAGGTATTTTCATCCAGGTTCCAGGATGTTGCTAGCAAGTACTGAGGCGTGGTATTTTCATCCAGGTTCCAAGATGTTGCAGGCAGTGAAAACATTACAACTCTGCTTGTATATCCGATTGTTTTTCCCACTCTAGAGCTTAACTACGTACCATTCGTTTCACTTGTGGTTTTAGGTTAATAACCTCCTTTTGTTTGCGGCGTGCAAAAGAATTTCTGCGCCCTGCCTCACCACTGTTAATCAAAGATGTATTCGATCGGTACTGCTAGCAAGTATAACAAGAGATGAGTTATTATGTTCTATATATATACTAAGATCCTTTGATGTTATTTGTGCAACGACATGTCAATCTGAAAATAATACATTATTGATAATTTTAAAAACTATTTTTTCTGGGAGTACGTAGGAACAAATTTAAATCTATCGGGGTTTACAAATTGATCCATGGGAACCAAACAAAATGTCACGAGCCGGAAGGATTCCGGCGGTCGGTGACACGATTGGCGGCGGCTTTTCGGGGGGGGGGCGGCGATGGCGGCTTGGGGCACGCTGCGTGGGGTGGGGGAAAGGCGCGCGGCTTGAGAGGGCAGGGCGGCGGCGGCTGTAGAGGTGGAAGGCACGAAACTTTCTTTCTTGCTTGTCCCCAAAGAGATTACATGCTCCCTATTTATATGGCTCTCCTAAGGGACTTGTAATCCAAGCAATCTCTCTAAAGGTTTCCTTATAGAGTTGGAATACCTTTACAAGCAATCCTATTTATTTCCTAATAAGAGATTTGCTTATAGAGTTGGAATATCCCTTGCACACCAAAAAAGTCCTAAGATAATCCTAATTTGATGACGAAGTAGAGGCGGAGACGGGAAGGTGGCGGCGGCGTTCCGTTCCCCCCCCCTCTTCTGGGCCGGCCGTGTCGGTTTAGGCCCCCTTTAGCCCACCCATGGCTGGCCCGATTCGGCATGTGATACAAAATCCCCCTGCATATGTGAAAACAAAAAATATCTAAAGATATCGATACAAAGTGATTGAAAAGAGACTGTGAAAGCCAATAAATCACTCTTGTTGCGGTTAATATAACACGGTTAGGATGGTATCACTCTATAGAAAAATATTGAAGGCATGATTTGAAAAGTTTTGTTTTCAAGGAATCATAATTTGAATAGTTGCAAAACCATCCACACGCATGCTAAAGGGAAGTACTAGTAGCTAGAGGTAGAGTGAAAGAGATGTGGTACTGTACAAGCAGCTAGAGAGAGAGAGAGAGTTGGATACATGATGAAGACAGTGTGCCTACTAATTTGCGGGATTTTTTTTTTAATTTTATCCTTTTTTAAACAATATTTCAAAAATAACAGCTCCAAAAAAAATATTTGCACAGCGTATCCCTTTTAGTCGCGCCCGGTATGACCAAATGACATAGTCACGCCACATGCATTGGCGTGACAAGATCTGATTTACACTCGACGGCGTTTCCGATGTGGAAAAGCTTGTTGCGCCCTCCCGTTGGCGTGATGGTATTGTCTTGTCGCGCCTTTGGGAGTGGCGTGACAAGACTGAAATTTTAAAAACCATAACTCTTTGATACGACGTTGACGTTAGATGATGATGATTTTTATATAAAAATTATAGCTCTCAACAAGATCTACAACTTTCTAGTTTTGAGTTTTTTCATTTGACGACGTTAAGGTGCTCAAAAAATTATATAAAGTTCAACACCATAATAATCGCGTACATCCGTTTTGTCGTATTAGAAAATTCGTAACTTTTTTATATAATGTCAAATGAAAATACTTTTTATACCAAAATTGTAGCACTCAAAGAGATCTACATGTTTGTAGTTTTGAGTTTTTACATTTGATGTTGTAATGATGTTCCAAAAAATAACATAATGTATTAACAACTTAATATGTTGTTGAAGTTTTATACTATTTTTCGACATCTTAACAACTTTAAATGTAAAAACACAAAACTACAAGCATCTAGATCTCTTTGAGTGCTACAATTTTGGTACAAAAAGTATCCTCATTTGGCGAAACATAAAAAGGTATTAATTTTCTAATGCGATGTAGATGTGCGATTATTATGGTGCTAAACTTTTATATAATTTTTGAGCACCTTAACGTTGTTAAATGAAAAACTCAAAACTAGAAAGTTGTAGATCTCGTCGAGAGCTATAATTTTCATATAAAAAACCATCTTCATATGACGTCGTATCAAAGAGTTATGATTTTTTGAAATTTCAGTCTTGTCACGCCACTTCGGTGGCGCGACAAGACAATACTATCACACACCATTGGGAGTGGCGCGACATGCTTTTCCACGTCGAAAACGCGTGGTCGAATGTGCGTGATCTTGTCACGGCAATGCATGTGGCGCGGACTATGTTTATTTGGTCGCGCCAGCGGGCCGGGCGCGACCAAAAGAGATACGCGGTGCAAATATTTTTTTTGGAAGCGTTATTTTTGAAATATTGTTTAAAAAGGGTTAAAATTAAACAAAATTCCACTACTGCGTGGCCGGCCTACCATGCATGCTGCATCAATACTGATGTGGAAGCCATTAAATCGCTATTGTTTTTGTTTTTGTATAAAATCTCAGTAAATCGCTCTTGTTTTTGTTTGTATAAAATCTCAGTAGGATCCATCCATGGGTCTTATTTGTTTTTTCCATAGATGTTTTTTTTCTAAATTAAAGGCATGGAGATTGTGCGACATGTGCACATGTATCCGCTCATCACCGGTACTGACAATATGGCGTAGTGGTTATTCTAGAAACTCAGGGTTAGTTTTATTCTTGCTCCATTTGAGTAGCATGTGTTTGGGCCCAGAGACACAAAAATCCAGTGCATTCCCTACCATGGTGGTTCGCCCGGCGATCTAGCCTAGCCTAGTGGCCGTGCGTCTCAACGCCGGTGGCCCTCCACGGCCCGGTGCTCACCCGCCCGGTGATTTCTCCGGCCGGTGCTCTCCCTTGTGGTCGCCGTCTCACCAATCCATGGGTGATGCCGGTGGTAGCTCTTGCCCCATCAGTCAAGAAAGCTTTATGGCGGATCACCGCCAAGGAGCCCCCTCGCCAGCCGGATCTTGAAGCAGTGAAGAATCGAATCATCTTTGGAGATCATCTTTTTTCCTCGATGAAGCCGAATCAAGTTCATGGCAAATTTTGGGACTCCGACTCCGACTCCGATTGTGAGTACCTTGGAGATGCGGATTCCCTTGCCAAGAACCTGGTGGATCAGAAGGCGGTCAAGACTTCCATGGCGCCGGTCGGATCCATTTGTTCGCCCGCTGCCGGATTTCAGGCGGTGGCCGGAGTTGGATCGGTCTCACTTCCGGGGACGGCCAAGCCGGTGTCTCCATGGCAGTGAAGCCACCTTGGAAGTCTCTTTGGAAGGGCCCGCTACCCCCCCGAGGATCATGCCGCCGGTAACGCTCGGCGATCTATCCTGCGTGGCCTGGCGGCCGATGTCGCGACTCTGTGATCCGGGATCGGCGGAGATTCAAATTTCAAAACAAGCGGGTCCGGGGAAAGAGGTGCAATTCAGGCACCCGGTTGAATCAAACCCGTTTCCTACTTTGGGTTCGACCAAGACTACGACACGGGGAAACACCACAGCGACATCCATGACACAAACCCGAGAAACCCAGGCGCGCCGCCTTGTCAATCGGGTGGTGCCGCTGAATTCCTTCCACCAAAGCCGGCGTATCGCGCGTCCTCATGGCCGGGGTGGTCAGGACGTCGTTTTTCGGCCGTCGAGCCAATATGTGGCGGGTC
>JADLZK010010967.1:0-162710 GCA_015847255.1 Hyparrhenia diplandra
AACTAGCTGGCATCCCCGTGCTTCGCACGGGGCAGTAAGATGAAATTATAGTGCGTCATATGTATGATCATACTTGGTATTTTAAGGAGTTTAGTCTAATTATGTGTAATAGGCATGAGCAGCTGTAAATAACAGATGGGAAAAATATTATGAGGTTAAAACAGCCTTGTACTGACGAAATAGAAATATGTATGGAGGATGTTATGATTAATTTTGGAGGGAAGATTGAGTACCTTGTAAGATATTGGCCGCATATTAGGGACCATAGAACACGTTTCACACATGCACTCTTTGACCGGATGACAACGTCAGGCCATCTGAGGACTGAAAAGTAGCAGCAGCTGCACCGTTGACTGGCCCAGCATCCTTATCTCTGTGCACAGCATTGAGTAGGCCACGCATCCTTGTCCTTACCATCGTTTCTTCTATTCTCTCTCCCTTATCTCTTTCTCCAGGAAAGCAAAGACAGGAGAGGGAAAGGAGGTGGAGGCGCCTGCGTGCCCGAGCCTGCGCCGGCGTGCGTGCGCCGAGTCGCGCCGGTCGCGAGGGGCCGTGGTGCCCGCGCCAGCCACGCAGAAAGCCGCGCCGGCCGTGCAGAGGGCCGCGGCGTCCGCGCTGCGCCTGGCTGGGTCGCGTGCCGGCTGCGCCCGCGCCGGGGTCGCCGTGGTCGCGCCCAGGGCCGCGCTCCCGCGCTGGCTTCGCGTGGGGTGGCTGCAGGCCATGGCCACGGACGGGGAAGGAGGGCCGAGCCGAGGGCTTGGCGAGCGATGTGGTGGCGCCGCGCGGCGAGGGTCTCGGCGTCGGTGGTGTCAGCGGCGTGGTCCAACCGCGGCGTGGGTAGCGGGTCCACCTCCTGCTCCTGCTCGCCATGCACGTGGTGGCGTGCCTGCTGCTGCTGCTCTTCCTCCCCGTCGCGGGTGCGGAGCAGGGGCCCGCCGTCGGCCTGACAGAGTCCCCGGCGCGGGAGGTGGCGGCGAGTAGCGCGGTGAGCAGCTCATCCCGCCCGGCGGCCTCGCGCTCAGGTCGCTCGGCGTGGGCGCGCGGCACGGCGGCGTCGGTCTCGGCCTCGGCGTCGGCGAGCGCGGAGGGAGGCGATCTCGTCCGCGACTGTGTTGGCACGGGCCATCCAGGCGGCGCTCGGCCCTCCATCCAGGCGGCGAGGTGGCCAGCGTAGATATCGGCCGCGGGCGAGGAGAGGCTGCGCGGGGGCGGCGTCCACGGATGACGCGAGGGGTCTGGGGATTTTTGTGGAGGGCTGGAGAAGTCTCGAGAAAGCCTCTGTTGGTGGCGGACGAACGGCAGCGATCGTTTCGGGGCTCGATCGGACGGCCTGTGGTAGGGCACTGTAGTTCAACAGTGGAACTGTGAGAGAAAAGCACTGTTCATCCGGCTCCTCAGGATTAATTGGTCACGTATTCTGTTTCTCTCATTTATTTTTAGTTACACACATTGCAGAGAATACTCTTTCAACTCAGTGCTATGTGCTCTACTCATAAATTCAGCAGCAATCCACAAATTACAATCACCAATTTCAAGCCAATTTGTCTCTACACTCCCAACTCTCTACTCAGTAGAAACTCACCAGAGATGCTCAGATGTGGAGAACAAGGACAGCGGCGGCGCGGTGTCGCCAGGCCGGAGTCCGGTAGATCCACAAAGTTTGCTGACAGAGGCGGCATAGACGCGCAGCCGCGCAAGCTAGGTCCCCGCATGACGCCATCGCGGAGGCTAGGTAGGCTGGTGCCCGCTCTGCGCCTCCACTGCTCGAGTGCCCATGCCCTGGTCCACCCCCGGCAGCTTGCCGACGCCGCGACGCGCTCACCTCCACTAGCCGGCGAGAACGACGAGCAGAGGCGCTGCCGAACAGCCGCCACGGCCCACGGCAGAAGACGACTGACACGGCCCACGGAAGGAGTCGCGAGCAGCGTCGGTGGGCTTTCATTCATCCAGGGATCCAGGCCTCAAATTTCAAAGTTATTCTCGGCCTGCGTTGTTGGGTTTCCCTCTGGGCTGGACTGGCTGCCCGGCCATTGGGCCTGGAAGTGGCCAACCGACACAAGGGTGTTCAACCTTTTATTTTCTTTTGCTATTGTTGAAACCTCTAAAATTTAAATTTGACTTCAGTTGAAACTTCATCAAGTTTTAAATGGAAACCCACACAGTCCCGATCTATGGTATGAGTTCGGATGTCCTTGATTTTGCAGGTCAGCTCACATTCATGTTGCCACGTGGATCCTGTGATTTGACTAGGATGAACAGTTGTACAGTAATGTGTTTTCTCCTGGGCAAACTGGTGCTGCAATGTTTCTTGAGTGAAGATGGCTCGGAGCATTTTTTTTTTTTGAGAATGACACAGTACAACGCAGACACTCACAATACGCGACGCACACTCACCCCTACGAACACACGCGACGCAAACCCTACCCCTATGAGCACCTCAAGGATTTGAAAGCACCCGGATCCGGAGATTCTCGAGTCACCATTGGGCTTTCGTCGTCGACGGGAACGCCGCTACCACTTAATGCATAACGCCAGGAAAATCCTAGGAAAATCCCGGGAAAGGTCGCGAGCACCGGGATTTGAACCCCACGGTGGGTAGCGTCTTTGGACCGCCCTACCATTGAACTACAAGCCAATTCGCGGCTCGGAGCATTTTCAACAAGCACCAGACGACTAGAAGTGGGATGGATGGACATCAAATGTGCTTGCAACATTTTTGGTTTGATATAAATATTTTGGGAAAAAAACTTCTCATCAATTGGAATAATTACTCTAACGAATTGGAACGGTCCTTTACAAGATTCAGCCAATTTATTTCGTGAATTGGAACGATATTTTTATATATAGACACTTAAATTCCGTGGCAAACAATGCCATAAATTTAAATGAGTTAGTCCCGGTATTAGACGGGGCATGATCCATGCAAAAGCAAAAATATAAATGAGAAAGAATAATGAAGAATAATGAATCTTCAAGTCAAACAATGACATCTTGATCAGCTATTAATAATTCCTTAAACATTTTTTGAACGCACACCTCTCTAAGAATATGTCAATAAAATAAGCAAGAGATTGTTTTCAAAGGGAAGACCAAGACAGACCTATTGTATATGCAGGTCACCTTCACTTTCTGTATCTATATTCATTGAAATTTTTATTGAAAGCAGCTGAACTTTAGCTTCATTTGCCGACTTGACCTGTTGGCCGTTGGTAATAATCAACTAGTCCTAGTCATCCAGCTGGTTTTTTGTAATCTAAGCCTACACTACTACCCTCTGAATTGAAGCCTCCTAACTGAATTCAATAATCTTCCTGTTGACTATATATATTATTCAGATGCTAGCTGTTGCTGCTTGTGTAGTTGATCGGTTCAGGCTCCGGGAGCTGATTAGTGATTTGCCATCTGGAATAGCTAAGATATTAATACCAACGGACAACACCTGATGATTTCAGTACAGTAAAGCTCCTGGCTGGATCGAAACCGACCAAACTTGAGTGGTTGACCCGTTCAGTCTTGCCATTTCATTCTCTCTCAGTCTCTCTCTAAATTTCTTTCTTGGACACAGAAGAGACTGTCTAGAATAGTTCAACATCTTTTGTCTGGCTAAGCCTGGACGGTCCGCAGAAAAAACGCATGCAGAAAAAGCTGCACTATAGGTTCAGCAGCCATGATGTAGAAACGACCGAGAATTGAAATGGGAGGAGAGACCGATTGACCGGTTCAGCAGCCATGATGTACTATAGGTTGTATTGTACATGCAGCACAGCTAGCGGCATTTTGTACGCACGCGGTGACGGGCCGTTTGAACGCCAAGAGGCCAAAGCATCAAGACAACCAACGAACGGGGAACGGTTCATTTCAACGGACCCCTTCAAAGTTGAAGGCTTTTTCACCGAATGTCTGGATGTGAAAGCTGAAAACGTCAAGATACGTCAACGGGCTAAACTAGAAGAGAGCCTTTTGCGTTTGGAAGCTGAAAACGTCAAGCTGAAGATTTGGAGGATTCACAGTGTAGTATATATGAGACGAATAACGCTACAAGTCGGGCATATTGGCTTGTTCCAATTATGACTACTATAAAACTTAATACTTAACTCTGCTGACCTTATCACTGCTGGCTGTTTTATAACGCGCCGTGATAAATTCTTGATTGTCGCCGATTCTTAATAGAGAGTGTCACCGTTATCCGACAATGATAACTACTGCTGGATATGATTAATATCAGGTAGTTGTAAGTTGTATTGTCGGATCTCAGCCATTACCGACAAACCATTCAGATCAAACAAATATTACTATTAACTAGTGTGTTCAGTCTCATTTTAAGTCTGTTTACACCTCTAATTTGTTTTTTTTAGATAATGGATTAAAAAAATCCGGCCTCTACATCCGGGATGTATACGACCAAAAATACAAAAGAGACGTAAAAACAACAAGAGAAAATCCATATTCCTATAAATCGACGGGACATTACAACAAACTAAATGCTTCGACCCTCTATTTGATTAACGAGAGGGCGTCCAAAAACTTTCCTTGACGCCGCAGCTAGGTCCCAATTGCCGTAGTGCAGGGCGTGGCTAGGAGCTGTGCTTGTGTTGATGCCTTCAAGAAGGTAAATGGCGTCCACAGGTGCCACCATCAACGAAAAGAGGAGGAAGTTACAGCGGCGCCTCCAAGGGGAAAATGGCGTCAATTGCATCATCGCCGCCCCGGCCCAGCACGCCCGAGCGGGGTTTTCACCCGTATTCAAGATCCGCAAAGCACATCCAAGCCGAACCTTCACACGACGAGATCCGTAGATAATCGGCGAGTCTTCACCAGATGGAGCAAGGTAGCGAAAGAAAGCGAGGGCGGCGGTGTCCTTTGGTGTGGATGTCGGAGTTGATTAGCGAGCGCTGGGGCGGCGTATTCTCGAGCCGAGAGCCCTGTTGTAGTTGATCTAGGCCATGACCTCGGGGAGGGCGGGTAGGGACGCCGTGTTGAATAGCGGTGCCAACGCCGGCATCCCCATCCGGTGCCCGAGGGGTCGGATTGACCCCCGACCCAAGGCAACGCCCGCCCGAAGTCCCATCGCCGGAGCACCACTGCACCGAGAAGGGCGCAACACCTCTAATTTGTTGAGACCCTACTTTTTGTTCTTCATCCTCGTTCACCCAATCACTCTCCTCTGTTATCCACGATCTTCTCCCGGACTAACTTCCTCTCTCATCTGCTAGAAGCCGCCGCCTGCTTGAGGTTAGGTGTTTTGAGGGCTCAACGGTGTGTGGGTCTGGAGGTGTGAAGCCTAGCAAGCTATGGGCCGATAGCATATATCATTGTAAAAAACTCTTGTTTGGGACTGCTTCGCTCTATCTTTTTACAGGCTCGCTCCTAACTTTTGCTAACGAAACAAAAGCAACTTCACCGGCTCTACTCAAAAGAAAATAGAGTTTGTGAAGCATCTAAAAAGATACTCTAGAGACTAAAGCTTTAATGTCTTGTTGGAATATAAGGTTCTTGGAACATAGAATCGTGAAATATGTTACGAATAAAATATGTAGATATTTTGAACATATATATTTGGATTACAAATTAGAAACTACAAGAATGAAAATTTAGATGGAACCTAAGAAAAACATAGTTCTAAACATGTCATGCCATAAAGAATCTATAAGATTTAAAGAAAGAGAATCTATCCTTTGTTCCAAAATTTTTCACAGGAAAAATTACTTCATGATTCCTTTCTTCCAAAAATCCCATCGATGCTGGGGTGGTCGTCGTTTCATCTTTGGCTTCACTTCGCTCTTTGGCTGCCAATGTGTTGGGCTATGTTATATTAGGTTCAGCTACCTGGGGTGTCTCTAGAGGCTCTCCCCTGTTTCTTGCTTTGTGTATTGTCTTTGTGCTGCCGTGTTGCCCTTGGGGGCCGTGTAAGGGGTAATCCTTGGATTACTGTTTACGTGCGTGTGTGTGTGTGGCATGGCTGTAAGTTGTGTCAAACTCTCTTCTTCTTAATGAATTACGTGCAATGCACGTTCGAGAAAAAAAAATCCCATCGATCTGTTTTCTCTTTCCAAAGGAAGACTGAAAAAAAATGAACCAATACCAGTCGGCACCTATGGAGCACGAAGAACCAATTGAAGTGTATATTAATCAACTCGAATATAATTACATATAGTCGATGGATTCCTGACTTGGATCGCACATTGTATTGTATTTTGTAATAAATAAAGGCAAGCTGGGCTGCAAGATTAGAGTTGACTTCTCCTTTTTTTTTGTTTATTGTATTGTATTACTACTGATAAGTTGCTACTTGTGCATATGGAGGAGTATTAGGCAAAGCATGAACGCACGATGACGTCACGCATGGCAAAGTAGCGATTAAACCCGCCAGCTTTGTTTGTTTAACGAAGACATCTCTCTGACCCCCAAGTTTTACGGAGGCCCTAATAATTTTCCAGGAGATTTGGCCTCAGGATTCTGTTTAAAAAAAGCAAGATATTAGCTTTTCTTTTGGAGCTGTAGGCATCATTGTACAAAGGTCCAACTCTACTACCTTTAGCTTTAGCACTTTTCTAATTGAGGACCTTTATTACCATTTGTCGAAGAAATTGTTTTGTTTCCAATCGCTTTAGTTGACGCTTGACCCTGCTGGCCATATAGGTATATATCAACTGGTTTTCTAAGCAGGCTGGTCTGGAAAGCGGCAAGACTAACTGAATTCGTAGTCGATAGCCTCTTGTTGATTATATTCTGAAACTGTTGCTACAATGTACTTTCAGTTTGAGGGTCGGTTTAGAACACAGATTTTGTACAAAAATTTCATATAAATCAGTCCATTCTCAAAGAAAAATACAGAAACAAAGGGCGAAAAAGATCCTGTATTTGAAGATTAGTTTGTTATAACCAAGATATTTTTTGCGCAATACTCCCTCCGTTCTAAAAAAATGCAATTTTCATTTTTCGAGGAGTCCACTGATTTGAACATTAACCAAAGTTCTACAAAAAAAATTACTAACATTTACTGTATAGAATAAGTATCAATAGATTAGTGATGGAATATGTTTTCATAATAAACCTTGCTTGAGATATAAATATTAATACTAATCACTATAAACTTGGTAAAATTTTAGCAACTTTGACATGCACGATTCTCATAATTGCATTCTTTATGGATTATGAGAGCATTTTCCAGGACCATTCGCGAAACCTAGAGATGTGGTTAACTAAATAAATAACAAAAGACATAAGATATTGCGCTTCAAATTGAGTTTTTTTTTATCAAATACCTTGTGAGATTGTCAACGAACTAAACTAATTACGCAATATCGTTGAACAATGGCATCTCTGGAAGCTGCTAGGAAGAGATACAAAGCTAAGGGATCAAAGACAATGCTGAGAGGACAGAAAATCAAAATTAAAATACTCTGCTCTAATGGACACATTATAATAAGCAGCTAGGGGAACTAATCATGCCACTCAAATTGTTCATAAAGTATGTCATTTTTAATGCAGTGGTGGTGGTAGCAAGGTTCCCAATCAAGGGTTGACTGTCCCACGTGAAAAGTCATAGCGCGTATTAGCCATAAAATGGTCGTATGTCTTTTGTATGAAAATTAAGGGGTCCCACTCTCAATACATCAAAGCGTATCCTTTATATGAAGCTATTATTCCCAGTCCATGGTATCATATTACACACTCTAAAGCTAAAAGCTGTGATGTTTTATTGTAAATAAAACTGCGTTCCCAGGATAAAATTTCGTGTTCAAGATACATCGCCACCAAGAAAGTAATATTTATTTATCTCTCTCCATATATCAGTTTATTGACATGGCAGCAAATTAAAAGTCCTATGTGATAGACTATTTAAGGTGCATGATATTGCCCCATCCTTTCATGAACTCTTTCATGTTTGTGCATATATACATTTTATATAATTTGTGGTGCTATCAAAAATGATTTTGTATATACACGTTTGTCATTAATAGTCTAAATATTTGGAAAAAAAAAATGCTGAATAAACATTTCCAAATATCATGTAAATTTCTTTAGCAAACTTTTTCTGACAGGGTAGTGGGAACGAGGCTGATGCTTAAAGCCCTGTTCACTTGCAGTTTGGCTTATCAGGCATGGTAATGTTTTCACTTACAACAAAACTGCATCAGCCGGATTATTATTAGTAGAAACCATCAGCTTGCCTACAAACTACCTTCATTTATGACTTTTGGAAAATAGAAAATGTTTTCCAATGATTAGAATTCATGAAACCTAAGTCTCATGAACTTTCCCTACCATTACGCAATACACTCACTTAGGTGGCCAAAATGTAAAATCTTTTTATGAACATTAGTTTAGGATTCTTATATTGTATAGTTTAGTCCTATATAATCTCAAATGAAAAAAATAAATCCTTTAACTATTAAATGTCCACCTTTATTAATTAAATAGTTTGTCACTTAAAAATATTTTTATTGGAACCATGAGGATTACTCAGATTGGAAGCAAACAAAATAAACGTGATGATGTTAGTGGTTTTGTCAATGAGTAGGTGGATCTCATTGTATATCTAGGTCCAACTCTATTAACCTCTACTACGGCTCTAGCTATGCATGTTCAGTCGTTTGACCTTTAGCTGACGGAACATGCATGTTTTTCTAGTACTTTTCTTTTTATTTGTTTTTTATAAAGTTGACGACCAGTATCCTAGTCAGTCGGCAACTGGGATTTGTAGTGAGCAGGTGCAGGCAGGCTAGTTTGACAAGCTACTTCTGAATGTGAAGGCTACCACTAGCTGAATTCAATAATCCTCCTCTTGGTAATTCAGACGCTTTTCTCGCTTTGTGTTTAATTTATCGGTTCAGGTCCGAGGCTGATTTGGCATTTGGAGTGGTTACGAAATCAGTGAACAAACGGACAACACCTACTGATTATAATATATATATATATATATATGTAGTAGTATAGCTCTTGGGTGCATCCAGAGCATTTGAGTTGGCTGACCGTTTCAGTCACAGTGCTTTTGTGACAGCATGGGTTTGGCAAAAGGCCAAAGACAATGGACCGAAGCATACGAGTCTTCGGGCTTCGGCTTTATGCTGCAGTACCGTGAGAGCTATAGAGCTAGTAGATGAGCCATAAATCATAGCCTTTCTTTTGGCTCCAAATTTATTTTGGTAATAGAGAAAAAGAATAATGCTTCCACTCCAGTATATAGATGCAGGAAGAGTCAGAGCTACTAAAAAACCCTGCCAAACATGTGGTAAATGAGAATAAGAAAAGAAGCATGGTCATCCATTCGATATTCTTCAGACGACTACTATAGTTTTGATGATCAATCACTCCATCAGCCACTCTGTTCTTAGCCAAACTAACTTTACCACCAAACTAAGGTAGTGTTTAGTTCTAGGTACTTTTTTTTTTTTGTGGGAAACCAAACATAGGAGGCTTTTTTCCTAAAGGTCTCTAGTCTAGAAGTACATCATTAAGGGACTTTTTCTAAAAGTCTTAGGCCTAAAAAAGTCATAGAACTAATTAAACAAACAAGGCCTAACTTTACCGACTTGCATGTGTCTAGCAAAGAAAACTGGCCATTGTTTGGTTCTTGAGATAGCCACACACTCTGTTAGTTTATTTGTATGTTGATTTACGCCACACGTATGGTGGCCTTTTTTTCTCGACAAACTCTTCAGTGGCGCCACAACTTGTATGGCTAGCAAGTAGCAACTATCATGTACCAAACAACCTCTATGTGTGATTAGTTGAGTGCTTTTATCCAATTATGATACATATCACACCCAGAATTCCATATTTCTCCCCAGTAAGGTGGGCTTCTCCTAGTGTTTTATCATTCAAAATTTAGTATAAACTTTTCCTACTAAATGCCTCCTAGTAATATTCCCATGTGCCATAACCGGGTTGTAGTGTTTTTGTCATATGCGACACCGGCCGTACCCACGGAGGAGCTAGCGGGCTGATTCAGGCCCAAGGAGCATGCAATGTTGTTGCCACAGCAGCGGTGTGCCCCGCGCGATGGTGCTGGCTTGCCTTGATGCGCCATGGGAGGGAGCCCTGTTTTAAAGGCGCCGCCTAGTCGTCCAGGCGACGAAATTGCCAGGGCGTCGGGGATTGCCTAGTTGGTTGCCTTGTGGCGTCCGCCTTCGTGTTTTAGGCGTTTGCCTTCGTGTTAGGCATCCAAGTCGTCGCCAAGGAGGCCGCGGCGGTCGCCTTGCGTGCAAGAAGCTAGTGTGGAATCATGCGACAAATCCCGCCTTGAGGGAAAAAGAAATTGTGTGGCACATCCAGTCTTCTGCGTGGGAAAGAAATCGTACAAACACATCCCGCCTACTATGCGGGAAAGAAATCGAACACCAAAAAAAAGAAATCGTGTGTGCGGAGCGAAGGAAATTGCACACACGTGGTGGAAAGAAATCGTGCGTCGAGGAAGAAAAAGGGATAAGAAGGGGAGAAGGAGAGAGCGCGACAGGAAATCCACTACACCTGCCTTCACGGTCCCCTGCTCTTGACGGTGGGGGAAGAGGGGATTGGAGGAATCCGTTTGTCCCCTGCTTTTCACGATGCCCTACACCCGCTGCTTGCATGTATGTCTCTCCTCTTCCTCTTCCTCTTCCTCTTCCTCTTCCTCTTCCTATCCTCTCTCCTCTCTTCAAGGTTGAAGGTTGCTTGCTTTGTTCCCAACGGCTCTGTTTCAACCCCTACTGGCTGCTGCTCTATTTTTGGCCCCTAGTTGTTTTGGTTCATAGATGTAGGGTGTAGTGGACTACTGCTTCCTTTTCATGTTTTGTTCTTTACTAATGTCTGGTTTCCTTCTAGTTTTTTGGTTAACTTAACTTATATATTAATATGTTTATATGGTATTGCCTTATTTGCCTAGGCGTCCAGGAAGGGGGTCGCTCGCCTCACCTCGCCGCCTTTAAAACGAGAGGGAGGGAGACCCTAAGGCCGCCGCCGCCTCAAATTATCTTTTAGAATCCTAGTTGAGTTAGGAAATAAGAGGGTAAGATTAGGAAGGTTGAGTTATTAAAGGACAATTTGCCGATAATGATCTCCTAATTTACTTAGGAGTCAAGTCTCTCCGAGACTATAAATACGAGGATGTAATCAATTCGACTCAAGTAAAAAATAAAGAAGAGCAAAAGCTCCTTTGCTTGGGTCATCTTGCCCTCTAGCTCTCTCGCTCCCAAACCCTAGCCACCCCTATGCCCTCCCCCCCCCACACCACATGCACGCCGCCACCACCACCCCCCTCACCGCACCTTTGATAGTTTTATTACTAACTAAAAACACTAGGAGATGACCATCATTTTGGTAGTGTATGCAGTATTTCTATCGAGAAATCAACTAGTTAAGTATTTCTAACTAGCAAAAAAAAACCGTCAAATTCCAGAAGGGTGGTTGTTGACTAGAAGTGATTAAAAACTAATAATCATCAATTAAAATATGATGAAATGATGATCAATACTTGAACCATGTGTGCTTAGAGTATCCAAAAGCTGCAAAGGACAGGACTCTGCAATCTTACAATAGTATGTGGCGAGGGAGGAGACAGGCAATTTTGTGCATCTATGGTAGAATACTTTTTCAGCACTTTAGAGAGCCGGCTCCAACTTTTATCTTTAGTGATCGAGAAAGTAGAATTAAATGAGAGAAATATTAGTTGAGGAAGGTATTGGAAGATATTTTTTTCATTAAAATCCCTACTTCTATTGATATAAAAAAAGATATTTAGAGACTCCAAGCCTCTCCGGACTTACAAAAGACGCTCGAATTGACACCCCAGTTGAGATTCTTGTTGAAGAAACAAAGGCTGTGTTTAGTTGGTGGGAAAAGGGAAAAAACACGGTTCGAATCAAAAAAAGAAGACGTTTCGTTTGTTTGTGGTAAACATTATCCTACCTGGTAGGATCAAAAAAGAATCGTCGTCGTGTACATCAAAACTATGTAATTAGTTTTTATTTACCTACATTTAGTGGCCGATACACGCTGCCGACATTTTGATGTGATGGGGTGAACAGTGAGTTAGGATTTTCAGTTTCGGCATCAAACACAGCCAAAAGAAGACAAGAACCTGGTTCAGTCGCTGAGATCCAGCTAGCTGGCCTGACGCTCTTTGGGACGAACAGAGTGCTGATGGCGACGACCAGGACCAGCAACCGGCTAGTACGCAGGCGACCGAGGCAGTCGTCGTCGCATGCACGAGGGTCGAGGAAGGAAAAGCCACAAAACTGACTGGTTCAGCAACGGTATCGATCGACCTTGTGCGACTCTGCACCTCTCTCTATCTCACTGCTGAACCTGAGGTGCTCGAATATATTTATATATATATATATATATATTTAGTTATATATATGATGCACGGCCCGTTCAAATGGAAAGCGCTCAGCGTGGCCGGCCAGCCGGCCGAACAACGAATACGAACGCTCTTCTAGATCCATTGACCCTCTCTCTCTGCTGTTTCCTTCTCTCCTGGATTAAATGGATCTAGTATCAACTTCAATCATCCTCCACACGCCAAGCGCAAGAAATCATGTGGGGCAGATTTTCAACGACTAAAATAGGAGGACGATAGCGTGTGGAACCGAGCTGGAGAGAGATCACCCTAAACCTTTGACTTTTGATTAACGAGCTGGAAAAGAGAGAGAGAGAGAGTACCCAAAACTTTGACTTTTGATTAACTAGTGCTTCTTCCTACGTCCAAAATATAATTAAGGAAAAGCATCATGATTCTTATGACGTTTTTCATTTGAACACTAATGTAATTAAGGAAAAACATCCAACTTTACTTTTTTAGAGAGGACCAATATCCATGGCACGAAATAAAGATATAATTAAAATATATTTTATAGTGTATCTAATAAAATTGTTTCGGTTTCGGAACCATTGATGTTCTTTTTTTTTTTATAAACTCATTAAGATATTATTTTGGTATGGCTCATAGCTCTTAAAATTTTATTATTTTATTTAGGACAGAGAAAGCATATACTCTATCATGCATGGTTCTAGGGGACCTCGCCACCATTTTCCAAACTGTTGACTTTTGATCCCAAAACTTATAGTTGACATTCAAAGTTTGGGTTGTACTACCGACTACCAAATCTAGAGAAGAGGCCCATAAAGAAAGCGTTGCGCATCCATCGTTATTTCCAAAGTGCAGCAACTCCGGAACATGGATCGCACCGCTTGATAGAGAGAGAAAACAAAATTCACACCCACATCTTACGCCATGTGTTTTGCATTTGGACCCTGTTATTTGTCACAATTTCTAACTAAGCCCGCACTCTTTTAGGGCTTGTTTAGTGACGTCCTTTTGAGACCAGTGGATCTTATGTTAATTAAAGTACCGATCAAGGACGAAACTATTCCTGCGCTTGGTTTCGAAAGAAACAAACGGGCCCTAAGGGTGTGAAATGGTTAATTGCAGAGAAGAGAGAGGGAGAGCATGAAGTTGGAGTTGGGTCCTGGTGTCACTAGATCAGAATCCGATGCTCAACTCGAGAAAGCAAAACACAGATCTCGACGGATCCGAATAGTCGTCTTCCCCCTCTAGCGAATCATCAAAGTAACTTCGCCATCGATATCGAATCATAGCAGCCACCCACAAGTTATTCAACAAGAAACAAATGGATTTTGTTTATGGACAGAAAAATTGCACTTGCATGTAGTAGTCTGATACTACAATACTCCAAGGTGGTTCCTGAGAAAAGGCCAAGGTTGATGATGATATCTGAGTCAGAACATAGAATATGGTTGGGGAAAGGAGAAAAAATAAAAGGAGAAGCAAGGCATTGACTTTGCACAGAGAGCAGCTCGCTCGTCGCCTAGCATTTGTTTGTTGGTCCTCCCACCATTTCCATTTCCACCTATAAAACCCCACCCCCACCACCACCTGTTCCCACCTCACAATCCCACCCAAGAGACCACCACCAGCACCACCGCCGGCGTCGTGCGTGGATCTGACCTCCAAGCAACGAGAGCCAGCTCCAAGGCCGGAAGGAGGTTTCGCAGAGGAAAGCAGACCAAGCCATGGCGGTGGACCTGATGTCGTCGTCGTCGTGTGGCAGCGGGGCGTACGAGCAGCTGGCGTTCCAGGAGGCCGCCGCGGCGGGGGCTCCGCAGCCTGGAGCTGATGGCTTCGTCGCTGTCGTCCACGTGCGCCGCGGGGGCAGCAGCGGGCGGACTCGCCGCCGCTCGGGCAGATCGCGGACCAGGCCGTCTCCCGCTTCCGCCGCGTCATCAACCTGCTGGACCGCACGGGCCACGCACGCTTCCGCCGCGCGCCCGCCGTCGCCGCCGCGGTGGAACCCATGGAGATGGAGACGGAGACGACGACGCTCCAGGCGGTGGTGGAGCAACCGCCGCTTAAGAAGGCCGCCGCGCTGACGCTGGACTTCACCAAGCCAGTGCCGGTCGCCGCACCAGTCACGGCGGCGGCGGCCAGCGGCGGCGGCAGCGCCGGCCCTGTCCGGGACGTCGACCTCGTTCCTGTCGTCCGTGACCGCGGGCGGCGAAGGGAGCGTGTCCAAAGGGTGCAGCCTCGCCGCCGTGTCCTCCGGCAAGCCTCCCCTCCCCAAGCGCAAGCTCCCATGCCTCTCCTCCGCCGCCGCTCCCCAGCTTCAGGCACACCACCACCAGCACCACCAGCACGGCGCCGAGTCGTCCGGCGGCGTGCGTTGCCACTGCTCGAAGAAGAAGCGGAGCCGCCAAGGCCTCTCCCGCCGCACGGTTCGCGTTCCCGCCACCGCCACCGCGGCGGCCGCAGCAGCGTCCCACTCCCACGTGCCGGCGTCATCGGACATCCCCTCCGACGACTACTCGTGGCGCAAGTACGGGCAGAAGCCCATCAAGGGCTCCCCGTACCCGCGCGGCTACTACCGGTGCAGCAGCGCCAAGGGGTGTCCCGCACGGAAGCACGTGGAGCGCGCCGCCGATGACCCCACCATGCTCGTCGTCACCTACGAGGGCGACCACCGTCACGACAACGCCGGCGCCGCCGTCCGCTCCACCCGCGTGGCACCGGCCTGAAGAAGAAGATCGTTTCTTTCCCGCCGTAGCAGCAGCAGTAGTAGTGAATCAGTAGTACTAGTAGTCCGCCTTCTTGTTTGATTTGTTCTTTGGATTAACTAGTGGTGGTAGTAGATCTCCTCAAGCTTTGCTGCTTCTGTAAAGAAATTAAAGAGCTCCTAATTCACCATGAATTTTCTCCAAGCTTGTTTTTTACAGATTTATACATATTAGATACAAAAACATACTACGCGTGAAATGAGAAATTAGTGAGAAATTTGAGGGGTGGGTGATTTGGATTTGAAGTGGTCGCAGCATCAGCATGGAGAAGTCAAAGAAAGGGGGGGGGGACAGGTGGATGGGCACCCACGGCATGAATACGCGATTTAAGTATCGTGTCGGGCGGGGTGCGTGGGGCCCACCGTCATCAGCAGCAAAGCAAGCCGGTCAAAAGCAGGCGATGAGCGGTCGCTTTCGCTTTCAGTGACGGACTTTTATTGCACCGGAGTGCACCGGGTTGGGGTCAGTTGTGGTGTCCAAGAGTTGACCAAGCTTGGCTTTCTCCAGCCCCAGCGCCAGCCAGTAGAGCGCGTGGAAACCGAGGGCGACGTATGGGCCCACCTGTCAAAAGGGAGTATGGGCCGTTGAACAAACTTTGTTCGCCCATTTGTGGCTCGGTGCTCTCCCGTCCGGCTTTTCCACCCGTTGACTTTGATCCTCGTGTTGTAGCCGAAGGTGCCAGGTACAAGCGGTGGTGCTTCTCGATGCACACGAAATTTTGCTATTGTCACACCAAAATATCCATGATTTAGAGCAGCTCCAATGGTTTGGCATTTGACCTTGTCATTCTATACTTATGTCAAAATCTATAAATTGTGCTCTCCAATGATTTGTCATTTGGGTTGGCAAATTAGTGAGACTTGCCATTTGAGGGGCAAAACCGCGCATATTTGTTAAGTGAATCTCAACTTGGCAAAACTCCTCTCCTACGTGCGTTGTATGCTTCTCTCCCGTGCATGCCGCATGCAGCCACTAATTTGTGTTTTGCCAAGTTAAAAATGTCAAACCGTTGAAGATGAGGTTTTAACTTGACAAACATTTAGAGGACTTGGCAAATTGTAACTTTTGCGAAGTGCAATTTGTCAAACCATTGGAGTTGTATGGCTGCCACACTTTGCCGGCCACACACTACTACAGGATTGATTTTGCAAGGTGTTCGGATTTTATTTTCCGTGGCGGGCATTTGAGAAACCGCCACGGAAAATAGGTGGCCTGGCAGCCCCCCGTCCAGGGAAAAAACCGCCACAGTAAATAGATTAACCGTGGCGGTTTTTTTAATTTGCCCGCCACGGAAAATAAGGCCCAACATATCATCCCAAGAGCCCATTTTCCTGGCCACAAGTATATATACAAGCACTTCACTATTCTAGGGTTTGATCACTTATTTCCTTCCTCCTTCACTTCTTTCCTTCTTTGTGCTCGACACCTTTTTCTCCTCACACGCGCGGCGCATCTCCCGGCGGGCGGCCCGCCCTCCCCTCCCCTCCCCGGCATCTGCGCGGCCACGAGGCGGCGGCGGGCGCGGGCGCGGCGGCCGGCAGGGCGGGGCGGCGGATCCCGGCGGGCGGCGGCTGCGCTCCTCCGGCGGAGCAGCGGCGGCTGGCGGATCCGGCGCTAGCGTGGATCGCGGCGCCATGGAGGGAGCAGGTCGGCGGACGGGCGAAGCGCGCGTGGATCCGGCGGCGGCGGCGCTGGATCCGGCGGCGGCCGTGCGGCGCGTGGATCCCGGCGGGCGTCGGCGCGTGGATCGATCCCGGCGGCGTGGATCCGGGGCCCTCCTCCTCCGGCGGGCGGGATCCGGCGGGCGGCGCGTGGAGTCGGCGTCGGCGGCGCTCTTCCTTCTCCTCCCGGCGGCGCCCGACCTCCTCCCCTCCATGGCGGGCGGCGGCGGCGCATCAAAACCCTAACGGGCCCGGCGGGCGGATCCGGGCCCGTTAGGGTTTCGGATCGGGTTTTTTCTTTTTCTTCTTTTTTTTATTTATTTACCGTGGCGGGCATTTGGGGTCAAAAAACCGCCACGGTTAATCCTCTATTTTCCGTGACCCTAGCTCCGTGGCGGTTTTAAAACCGCCACGGAAAATCTAGAAAGACCGCCCACGGAAGTTCATTTACGTAGTAGTGACAGCTTAGGCGGCCACGAATGGAGGGCTGTCGTTTGGTTCGGCGTTCAAGTCTGGCCACCACAACTTTTGCAGTAAAAAAGACGCCTAAGATTATGCGGTCTTTTTCATCGCCACATATGTATCGCCGCCACACTTCGATGTCGGTGTATGGGCGGCATCCAAACACGCCCTTATTATTTGGAATTGCTTTTTTCTCAATCACACAAGAGACTTGCACGTCTTTGTATTAACAAAGGAGGCTCGTTACATCATCAGCGTCTTATAAACAAGCATTGAAGCATTGCACCCCAAGTCGCTCACAGTGCTTAGCCTATAAAATCTAGCTACAACCATAACACATCTGCGGAAGGGGCCGACACACTCCCAACAAAGCAAAAGCATCTACGTGGGAGGAGCCCCAACGCCCTCTTTGCAGCAAAGCATCCACATGAGAGGAGGCTTAAGCAACAATGAACATCGACCAACTAGCAACACCACCACTAAAAACTAGCAAAAAACTAAATAAGACAAACAAAGTATTGAAGTCGAACGCCACAATGCAAACCACCTAAAGCACGGCCATGACCAGCAAGATCCGAACACGAGCATAGCTAGAATGCCTCACGATGCCTTCAAGAAGGACACGACGCCAAAGACACCGACATCGCAGGCTCACAAGGGAAGGTTTTCACCTGCAAATCCAACATGGGTGGGAGAAAGGGTACCCAAGGACGCCTCCAAGGAGGAAGCGATGTCCGCAGACATCGTTGTCCAGGCTTTCGCCATGACCCCACACCTCCCACACCACCACTACCAGCCAATTGCCATAGCAAAAGAGCCAGTCATGAAGGATGGCGCCAGTGACGAATGCGGACGTCCCCGTGGACACCCGAAGCCACTACACGAACCACGAGCATCCTCGAAGCGTGTGTAGCCGCATGATGACCCATCCAGAGATGGATCACAGAGAGTCAGGGGGACCTACAAGAGGACACGATGTCGCCCCGAGGAAGGACGATGAGCAACCCACTGAAGGGGATGCCCACTACTAGAACCGACCGAAGCCAGCTAGCAACAAGTCGAATGGGGCAGAGGCAAGGGAGAAGGAAGACGACTGGGAGGAAAAGGGGGACCAGGGAAGTGGAGGTAGAAGCTCCAGCCACCCGGCAGCCCAACCTTCGTCCCCCGGCCTCACTCGGACACCATCCATGTGGCACCGGCCGCCAGTCACTCGAATCCAGCCGCGGATCCATGGATCCGGTCGCCGACAACCTGGGGCCGCCACCCCCATGTGAATCTGGCTGCCGCACAGCTCATTCCTCCGGATCTAGTGGTAGCCACCCCAGACCGGCAAACCTCTACATAGATCCGACCACCAAGCGCGCAGATCCGGACACCAAGCACATGATTGCGACGATCTAGTTGCCGAACTCCAGAGCAGGCAAGGCTTGTTGCTCCTAGAGCAAGATTAAGGAGGGGAGGATGGAGGGGAATGGGAGAGGAGAAGGACGAGGAAGCCTCAGCGGCGACGGTGCTAGGGTTTGGTTGTCGTGGGGGGTCGGTGGCTTAGGAGCCGCCCGTCCTGGATGACGCCTTAAGCCTCATTTGTTGTCAAAAAAAGAGATAGCGAGAGAGGTGGGTAATATTTGGAGTTTCCATGGGGACGTTTTTTTTTCCATGCTTGTAATCTCCATATGAGTATGCCCATTTCATCTGATCTGATCGATCATATCACATGGGATCCTATAAAGCATGACAATGAGCAGCAGGATTAAATTCGTTCCTACCATTGCATATTGCGCTTTTGCTTATTAATTCTTCCTTATTTGTCATTGTCAGCCACAAATGTGTAACCCACGCACGTTTGTAATGACAACTACGGCATTGACCAATATTCCTTTGCAGAATACACTGTTAATCTCTCTCTAGCTAGTGCACCCTTTATGTATACACCATGATTAATCACCACTTGTTTGAGTTGTGTGAAAGAAAGCACCCGTTATGATGATGCGTCCTTGCGTGTAATCCATGCATTTTCATTTGAAGCTAACAGGAGCTTTCCAGCACTTTATCTGCCAATGATGGGGAACAAAGTCGAACAAGTTGCGCAATTTTGGCATGTACAGTATAGATAGATGCAAAGTCCAACTCTACGACTCTAGCTTCGTCAAACAGTGTATGATATGATTGATTTTGGTTTGGTTTTGGATCAGATCGGATCGATCAGCAAGAATATATGATACTACTAATTAATTATATTCTACTACTAGTAGTAGTTAGTAGTGCAAAGGAAAATGCTTGGAACAGTTGTATTGTTCCTCCCTTTATTGCATCTGATGAGGCCAGCCAGATGCAAGTGGACTTGCATTTGTTCTTTCCTCGTGCTGCTGGCTGACTTTTTGCTTTGTATGCGCTTTGAATATTGATACTCCAAATGGAAGCAAAGCATCTGATACTAGTAGTTGACCAATTGCATGCGTTGGACTTTTTTTGGGTGGGTCGTCCCAACGATCCTTCCTTGTTCCCAAATTATCACCTCTCTTCTACTACTGGCGGTAGGTATTATTGTTGTTATTTCGACGTCATCAATCAATATATGACTTTTCCCCCCCTTGGATTCTTAACGTTGACTGTTGACTAGGCATGTCACCGTACCACACACACGTGTGCGATGCGACCGCTCCAAAGCAAGTCAAGTACTGTGCCCGGGGTCAGCGGTTTCAGTTCCGTTACCTATACGAGGGACTACTTGATCTGTGCCCTCCTATTTAGCGATCGAGAGCGAGTGGTTGCAACGATCGAGCTAGGAGTAGGGATACGTACAAGGCTTGGCCTCCATTCATATCTGACCGTACTACGTATGTCAACCTTGTGTAAATTGGCACCACTAGTCCACTCGCATGGTATGGCGTGCCAAACCCAACTATTAGAGTGTCAACAACATGTATGGTTCTGAGTTCGACTCCTTGTTGGAGCGAATATTTTCGTATTATGGTTCTGAGTTCGACTCCTTGTTGGAGCGAATATTTTCGTATTTGACAACTTTGTTCTTCCAGTAGTACAGTAGGTGGTTTTCTCATTGATAATGAAACAATAGGAGAGAACTCTTTATTTTCAGATATGAACACGAAAAGCATGGTTTTATTAGAGCAACTATAGTGTGTAGTTTCTTAGTAAAAGTACACCACGGGCCTTGTTACAAGATGCTCTACTATTTCAACAAGCCCCCAATATATATACTACGTACCTCTATTGAAAAGAAAAATGTAATTCTCGCTTCTGAGAAATCAAATCAAATAATCTTAAATTTAACCAAATATCACATTAGCACAAGTCTTCCTAAGAAAATTTTAAGGCACTTTGATTTTTTTGGTACATTCATTTTGCTATGTACCTATATATAATGTATGTTTAGATACATAGCAAATCCTATGTAGCAGAACAGTCATAATTATTTTTAATTTAGAACGAAGGTAGTATCTCAAAGACAAACTTTGCATATGTAATTATATTTTTAAAAGAGGAGGACTTAGAAGACCATTTTTAAAGGTGGGGATCTTCCTTAACTCATCCCCGTGTGAGAATATGTCGGATGCCCAATATTACATTAGCACATCTTGTTCATAGTGTCATGAACCGGGATTGGGCCAGCCGGGACAAGGCTAACGGGCTTGAACCGGCCGCGGCCGGCCCACGAGGGGGGGGGGCGCGCGCGGCAGGGGGCCGGCGCCCTGCCGCCGCCGCCTCCTTCCTCCCCTCCGTGTCCAACTCTGCTTCGCCTTCAAGTTAGGATTATCTTAGGCTTTTTTGTGTAAAAGGGGATATTCCAATCTATAAGGAAGACCCTTATTAGAAATAAATAAATATTGCTTGTAAAAGGTATTCCAATCATATAAGGAAACCTTATAGGAGATTGCTTAGATTACAAGTCCCACTAGCCGGGCTATATAAGCGAGAGGCATGTAATCTCTTTGGGGATAAGCAAGCAATAAAAATTGTTCCTATCTACCTCGCTCCTACCCTACCCGCCGCCTCCGCCCCACCCCGCCGCCGCCCCACCGCCCCTTCGGCCGCGCCCCTGCCTGCGCCCGTCCCCCTCCACCACGGCGCCCCCCCCTCCATTCTTTGCTTTCGCCGCCGCCTGCCGGCCGCCGCCCGTCGTCGGGAGCAGCCGCCCTTTACGCCACCTTCACAGCCGAATAGTCGCTCGTGACGTGTCACCACCGGCCCAATCTAACCGGTGCAGCGTGACGGTGGTATCCGGAGACCGGGGCGATTCCCACCACCCATGGCTTCCGAGGCGACCGAGTTCACCATGGCGCTGAAGGCACTCCTCGGCGACAACTGCACCAAGATCAGCCGCCGTTTCGACGAGATCGAGACGCATCGTGTCGCATGGAGTACGTCCCGCACCGCCCGAAGATCCCCCTACCTCCGCTCGCTCGATGACCACGACGACCACGCTGGAGGACAGCCCGGCGGTGGCCGCCGCCGCCGGCACAGGCCACCCCCTGAGCGCTGCCCCGCCGCCACACTCCCTACCGGCGACATCGTCAAGCCGGGCACAGATGCATAGACATTAGTGGGTCCCAATAGATATGGATGTGAAGAGTAATAGGAAAGAGAAGAGAAACAAAAAAATAATAAAGAAACTTTTGTAGCCAACTAAGAATCGAGTTGTTGTATACCTTGGCTCTTATCACTTGGCTTACAGCCAAGCACTTGGCTATACTATTAGTCATACTCTTAGAGCAAGTATTATGGGTGGCTAAGAGCAGGCTGAGAGTCTACGTGGAGCAAGAGAGAGAAGCATGTCGGCGTCTGGCCATGCGCCCGCTGAGGCCGGCGAAGAGGCCCTTCATCCCCTGCTATTGGCTGAGATAGTGGGCCTGCCACTATCACCGCATGCATCCCAGCCGGCGGTCGGCGCATCTATAATACTTGCTCTTAGCACATCTTGTTCCTAGACTAAATGTTAGACCCGTATAATTAAGCCCGGCCTAGGGTTCTCTCTCTCCCTCCATTGGGCCAGCTATTTGATCACATTTGCTCATTCCTCCCCCCTCTGCCCACTCAATTCCTAAGACACATGCTTGTATTAACTAATTTTTTAGAGACAGACACTTAAAATTGTCATCTCTTCTAAACATCATTTTACAAATGGCAGACATCCTAAACGACCATGTTAGGATGTCCACTCCATAAATGAATAATTGAGGCGGACGTTTCCATGGAGGCTTTCTGCTATTGAGGAGCCAGTCCCACTCTCACAAGAGGACCAGCTAGCAGTTTCTTTTGAATGAACTGACACTGTGGCCGTGCCATGAGAGGCAGGCCTCCCTCCATCCTTTAATTTGGGATCGTCCTCTCGAGCTAACCTAGTAGTACGAGTAATTCATACGATGTGGACGAGTACATAAATACTCCGTGCAGTACATCATCCATTCAGTGGTCGTCAGTCGCTGACTTGTGGTGACTGGCGAGTGAGAGTGATGGAGAGGCAGGTTTTGCACTGGTCACGTACGCGTGCAGCTGCAACTGCAACGCCTGCCAGTGCCATCTCCCAACCGATCTCATCGGAGTAAAGTTTTGGCAGCGGAGTGGATCCATCCGCATCCGCCGCCGGAGGACTTGAATTGACCGAGCAGCAAGCAGGTCAGGTCAGCTGCTGTTTTATGGTGGAAGCCAGCCGATCTTTGCAGCTCCTCCTACCCGGCAGTAATGGCGGGAGAGGGAGGCAGTAGTTGGGCGTTGAAGACGACGCTGTGCACGCCGTGGGTACCTTGTTCATTAAGAGCAAGAGCAGATAAAAATGGCGGGCAACTGGGTCATCCAACACATCGACTTTGCTTTGAGTTTTCATATTGACTGAGAGGAACGGTCTCCTCACTCTTGTTTCGGTTGCATGCAGAATACTTCAACAGTCAGGCAACAAAATAGTACACTGACTGCCCGGGGGATCAATGGGCACCATGTAACAGTCCTAGTACTCAGCGAGGTAGCTAGAACGTGGATACTCGATAATCGAAACTCCGGCCACCGCCGAGAGCTCGCCACCGGCCACCAAGGCACGGTTCAAGGTTCTAGATCGAGTTCAAGTTCATCTTCGTGAGCAAGAAAGAAATACCGAGGAGCTGCTGCCTCCTCGCCATTTCATGGGCTAGAGAAAGGAAAAGTGAAATAGTAGAATGGGCTTCGAAGTCTTCTCACCCAATCCGGCCCAAAGACACAACGGTCAGGCTCATGAACTCGTTTCTCCTTGCCATGTCCTCTTCTTGCCTTCACAGCGTCAACTGCAGTATCTTCTTCATCATTTTGAATTCAGCTTCGTCAGAGTCATGTCCCTTGTTGATGACATAACAGTAGGTATGTGACATCGATCCTTCCCTCCTTGAAACATGGCTTGCCCCCAAGCCGTGGTAGAGATGTTCCAAATATGCTTGTAGTCATCAGGATACCGGGTTGGGTTGGGGTCAGTTGTGGTGTCCAAGAGTTGACCAAGCTTGGCTTTCTCCCTCCAGCCCCCAGCCTCAGCGCCAGCCAGTAGAGCGCGTGGAAACCGAGGGCGACGTATGGGCCCACATGTCAGATGGGGGTATGGGCCGTTGAACAAACTTTGTTCGCCCATTTGTGGCGCCTGGTTCGGTGCTCTCCCGTCCGGCTTTTCCACCCATTGACTTTTGGATCCTCGTGTTGTAGCCGCAGGTGCCAGGTACAAGCGGTGGTGCTTCTCGATGCACACGAAATTTTGCTATTGTAAAACCCACAAGTTACAACAAAATATCCATGATTTAGGCCTTGTTTAGTTGGTGATTAAAAAGTCAGAAAGTTAGAATTTAGATATTGTAGCACGTTTCGTTTGTTTGTGTTAAATATTGTCCAATTATAGATTAACTAGGCTTGAAAGATTCGTCTCGTGGTGTACAACCAAACTGTGCAATTAGTTATTTTTTTTTACCTACATTTCTTGCTCCATTTATGGTCCAAAAATTGATGTGATGGAGAGAAATTCAAAAAAAAAAAAAAACTTGGAAACTAAACAAGACCTTAAGGGGTGTTTGTATGGTTGTCACACTTTGCCGGCCACAGCTTAGGCAGGGCGGCCATCGATGGAGGGCTGCCGTTTGCTTCGGCGTTCAAGTCTAGCCACCACATCTTTTGCAGTAAAAAAGACGCCTAAGATTAGGCGGTTGTTTTCATCGCCACATATGTATCGCCGCCACACCGATGTCAGTGTATGACTAGCATCCAAACACGCCCTTAATATTTGGGCCTCGTTTAGTTCCCTCTTTAAATTCCAAGTTTTTAGAGACTCTCTCCATCACATATATTAAATACATCAAAAAGACATATGTTCGGAGCAGTAAATGTAGGTTAAAAATAACAAATTATACAGTTTTGTTGTACATCACGAGACGAATCTTTTGAGCCTAGTTTGTCCATGATTGGACAATGTTACCAAATACAAACGAAAGTGCTACAGGGAGTTAGAACAGTGCTTTTTCCAACTTTCTAGCAAACTAAACGAGGCCTTGGAATTGCTTTTTTTTTCTCAATCACACAAGAGACTTGTGCGTCTTTGTATTAACAAAGGAGGCTCATTACATCATCAGCGCCTTATAAACAAGTATTGAAGCCTTGCACCCCAAATCGCTCACAGTGCTTAGCCTATAAAATCTAGCTACAACCATAACACATCTGCGGAAGGGGCCAACACACTCCCAACAAAGAAAAAGCATCTGCGTAGGAGGAGACCTAACGCCCTCTTAGTAGCAAAGCATCCACATGAGAGGAGGCCTAAGCAACAATGAACGTCGACCCAACTAGCAACACCACCACTAAAAACTAGCAAAAAAACTAAATAAGGCAAACAAAGAAAGTATTGAAGTCGAACGCATACAATGCAAAACCACCTAAAGCACGACCATGACCACCAAGATCCGAACACGAGCATAGCTAGAATGCCTCACGATGCCTTCAAGAAGGACCACGACGCCAAAGACACCGACATCGCAAGCTCACAAGGGAAGGTTTTCACCTGCAAATCCAACATGGGTGGGAGAAAGGGTACCCAAGGACGCCTCCAAGGAGGAAGCGATGTCCGCGGAACATCATTGTCCGAGCTTTTCGCCATGACCCCACACCACCACCGCCACCAATTGCCATAGAAAAAGAGCTGTCATGAAGGATGGCGCCCGGTGGCGAATGTGGGCGTCCCTGTGGACACCGGCGCCAATACACGAACCACGAGCATCCTCGAAGCATGTGTAGCGCATGATGACCCATCGAGAGATGGATCCAGAGAGTCGAGGGGAGCTGCAAGAGGACACGATGTCGCCCCAGGAAGGACGATGAGCAGCCCATCGAAGGGGATGCCCACTACTAGAACCGGCCGAAGCCGGCTAGCAACAAGTCGAATAGGGCGAGGCAAGGGAGAAGGAAGATGACGGGGAGGAAAAGGGGGACCAGGGAAGTGGAGGCGTAAGCTCCGGCCACCCGGCAACACAACCTTCGTCCCCCGGCCTCACTCGGACACCATCCATGTGGCACCGGCCACTAGTCACTCGAATCCACCCATTTGGATCCATGGATCCGGTCGCCAACCACAGGGCCGCCACCCCCATGTGAATCTGGCTGCCGCACGCCTCATTCCTCGGATCTAGTGGTAGCCACCCTGCACCGGCAAACCCTGCGCATAGATCCGACCACCAAGCGTGCGAGATCCGGACACCAAGCACATGATTGCGGCGATCTAGTTGCCAAACTCCAGAGCGAGGCAAGCAAGATTAAGGAGGGGAGGATGGAGGGGAATGGGAGAGGAGAAGGACGAGGAAGCCTCGGCGGCGGCGGTGCTAGGGTTTGGTTGTCGTGGGGGTCGGTGGCTTAGGGCCGCCCGTCCTGGATGACGCCTTAAGCCTCATTTGTTGTCAAAAAAGAGATAGCGAGAGAGGTGGATAATATTTGGAATTTCCATGGGTATTTTTTTTTTTTCCATGCTTGCAATCTCGATATGAGTCTGCCCATTTCATCTGATCTGATCGATCATATCACATGGGATCCTATAAAGCATGACAATGAGCAGCAGGATTTAAATTCGTTCCTACCATTGCATATTGCGCTTTTGCTTATTAATTCTTCCTTATTTGTCATTGTCAGCCACAAATGTGTAGCCCACGCACGTCTGTAATGACAACTAGGGCATTGACCAATATTCGTTTGCAGAATACACTGTTAATCTATCTCTAGCTAGTGCACCCTTTATATATACACCATGATTAATCACCACTTGTTTGAGTTGTGTGAATGACAAGGAAAGAAAGCACCCATTATGAATTATGATGATGCGTCCTGGCGTGTAATCCATGCATTTTCATTTGAAGCTAACAGGAGTTTGCCAATGACGGGGAACAAAGTCGAACAAGTTGCGCAATTTTGGCGTGTACAGTAGATAGATGCAAAGTCCAACCGGCCGCGGGCGTGCAACCCACTCTAGCTTCGTCAAACAGTGTATGATATGATTGATTTTGGTTTGGTTTTGGATCAGATCGGATCGATCAGCAAGAATATATTATACTACTAATTAAATATATTCTACTACTACTAGTAGTTAGTAGTGCAAAGGAAAATGCTTGGAATAGTTGTATTGTTAATTCCTTTATTGCATCTGAGGCCAGCCAGATGCAAGTGGTTTCTTTCCTCGTGCTGCTGGCTGGTGGTGGGCTGACTTTTGCTTTTCGTGCGCTTTGAATATTGAGACTCCAAATGGAAGCAAAGCATCTGATACTAGTAGTTGACCAATTGCATGCGTTGGACTTTTTTGGGTGGGTCGTCCCAACGATCCTTCCTTGTTCCCAAATTATCACCTCTCTTGTTATTTCGACGTCATCAGACATCAATATATGACTTTTGGATTCTTAGCATTGACTGTTGACTAGGCAGGCATGCATGTCACCGTACCAAACACACGTGTGCGACCGCTCCAAAGAAAGTCAAGTACTGTGCCCGGGGTCAGCGGTTTCAGTTCCGTTACCTATAGGAGGGACTACTTCATCTGTGCCCTCCTATTTAGCGATCGAGAACGAGTGGTTGCAACGATCGAGCTAGGAGGGGATACGTACAAGGCTTGGCCTCCATTCATATCTGACCGTACGTAGTATGTCAACCATGTGTAAATTGGCACCACTAGTCCACTTGCATGGTATGACGTGCCAAACCCAACTAGTAGTACATCTTTGAGAGCGAATATTCTAGTATTTACAGGAGTGTCAGCAACATCTATGGTTCTGAGTTGGACTCGAATATTTTCGTATTTGACAACTTTGTTCTTTCAGTAGTACAGTAGGTGGTTTTCTCATTGATAATGAAACAATAGGAGAGAACTCTTTATTTTTAGATATCAACACGAAAAGCATGGTTTTATTAGAGCAACTATAGTGTGTAGTTTCTTAGTAAAGTACACCACTGGCCTTGTTACAAGATGCTCTACTGTTTCAACAAGCCCCAATATATATACTATACGTACCTCTGTTGAAAAGAAAATGTAATTCTCGTTTCTAGGAAATCAAATAATCTTAAATTTAACCAAATATCACATTAGCACATGCCATCCTAAGAAAATTTTAAGGCGTTTTGACTTTTTGGTACATTCATTTTGCTATGTACCTATATATAATGTATGTTTAGATACATAGCAAATCCTATGTAGCAGAACAGTCATAATTATTTATAATTTAGAACGAAGGTAGTATCTCAAAGACAAACTTTGCATATGTAATTATATTTTTAAAAAGAGGAGGACTTAGAAGACCATTTTTAAAGGTGGGGATCTTCCTTAACTCATCCCCTCGCGAGAATATGTGGGATGCCCAATATTACGTACTCCCTCCGGGCTAGTATTAGAAGTCGTTTAGGACATGATTGTGCATACCAAGAAGTCATTAATTAGGGGTAAGTTTTCCGTTCTACCCTTATTAAATATGGTCCCGGTGCACTATAAACAAGAACCTTGGTTGGCTTAGTTGGCTAGCTCAGCTAGTTTCGACGCTTGAGGTCCCAGGTTCGATTTCTTGTTGGCGCTACATTTTTTGATGCTCGTGTTGCATGGCGCGCGCTGCCGCCGCCGCATGCACGTGGCCTGCGCAAGACTGCGGCGGTTCAACTGAACGAGCGGCGTGAAGTAAATGAAGTTTCAGCGGCAAACGAGACGGCAGGGGGCAAGGTCGAACGACCTCTAATACCAGCCCGAGGGAGGGAGTACATTACCACATCTTGTTCCCGGACTAAATGTTTGACCCATATAATTACGCCCGGCCTAGGGTTCTCTCTCTCAGCTATTTGATCACATCTGCTCATTCCCCCCTCTCCCCACTCAATTCCTAAGGGGGTGTTTGGATTTTTAGTCAGGAAATATAAAAGTTAGGGTACCCTGACTTCTCAATTTTAGTCACCCCTGTTTGGAAGTAAAGTGACTAAAAATGACTAAAAAAAAGGGTGACAATCCAAACAGGCCCTAAGATACATGCTTCGATTAACTAATTTTTTTAGAGACACCCACTTAAAATTGTCATCTCTTCTAAACATCATTTTACAAATGAGGGTCATCCTAAACTACCACGTTCGGATGTACACTCCATAAATGATTAATTGAGGCGGACGTTTCCATGGAGGCTTTCTGCTATTCAGTGAGCCAGTCTCAATCTCACAAGAGGACCAGCTAGCAGTTTCTTTTGAATAAACTAAACCTGACACGGTGACCGTGCCTATAGATGTACATTTGGCCCGCGGTCCGCAGCCCGGTGCGACTGCGATGAGCGGGCCGTGCCTCCCGGCCCGAGGCACGGGCACCGGGGCGGGGCGTCGCCATAGCCCGTGGCACAGCGATCGGCCGGCCGGTGTCAAACCCGCTCCTTAGCCTCGCTAAAGGCCCAAAACATCACAACCCTAACTTATTGCCGCCTACCGGTGTCTCACGCGACGAAGCTCCTAGCCCCACCGCGACCAAGCTCGCGCTGCCGATCCTCACGCGACCAAGCCCAGCGCCGCCGCGCAGCGCTATTGCCGCGCCCGCCTTTCCCCTGGCGATCCGCAAGGCGCCCCAGGCGCGGGCCCTCCACGCATGACGCACCGCGGCCTCCTCTTCCCTCCGCGCCGACGGTCACGGCCGCCATTGCCGCACGCCCCCGGGCGCGGCTCCTCCATGCACCCGCGGCCAGCTTGTCGCACGCGGCCTCTTCTTCCCCGGCCCGAGCTTGTGGGTCGCGGACTCCTCTTCACGGGTGGCGGCGGTAACAACTTCCCTTCCCGTTCCCTTGCTTACGGGGCCAACATGGGCGGGTCAAAAATGGCTCACGGACCGAACCATGGGCCCGATGTGGCACGACCCGTGCACGGCACGATCGAGCCCACGGGCCATGCCGGTCCGGTAGCGAGGGCGACGCAGCGCCAGCGTCGGGTGGAAAAGCGGCGCCGCCGGGCGCACGACGGTCCGAGATGGAACGGGCACAGCCATGGAGAGCGGCCCACAGGAGCACAGGGGCCCACGAATCATGAGGCGGGGAAAGGAGGAATGAGATCCTCTGAAGTCGGCAAAAACGACTTCACTCTGAATTCGAGGATCTGAACCATCCAATTCCCATCCAACGGCAAGCCATGTGAAAACTGAAACCAACCAACCTCATGGGCCTATGGCCGGCCCATAGCAGCCTAGTGACTCTGCGATCGGTTCAACTCTGCTCATCTCGTCCGCCGTCGCCGTCTACGTCGCGCTCGTTCCTCTTTCTGACCGGCCACCGTGACGCTCGGAGGTCCCTACACCGCCGGAGCTCCCCTATATTCCCTACACACGCAGCAGCGCAGGCGAGCAGTCACGGCCGCCGGCAAGCTTTCGTGGCCACCGAACACTTGAGGCGCGACCGGCGACCTTCCGCGGCAGGCCGGCAGCGCGGGCGATGGCACGTCACTGTGTCGCGGGCGAGCACTCGTGGCTGCAGTCGAGTTATCGTGGTGGCGCGGGCGAGTGTTGTGTGGCCTACACCGACCTTCCGCGGCAGGCTAGCAATGCAGGCGTACAGCGACCCACGACCTTCCGCGGCGGTACGGTGGCGTAGGCGAGCAGGTGCCGGCCCGCCGAGAGCGCGGCGAGGAAGGTGGCCGCGGAGAGTGCGGGGCGGTGGGGACGTGGAGTCTTGCAGAGTGCGGAAGAGGAGCAGCGTGCGATGGGACAGGTCCGCGCGCGTCGCGCGTGCACGAGGGAGCGGACGGGGTCGACGGAGGAGCGAGCGTCGGCGAGTGCGCAGTCAGCGGAGCGCCGTGCTAATGTTGGGCCAAAGCCCAGGAAGCCGAATCCGGAGTCAATTTGCTCGAGACGGTTGGATGCGAATTGGATGGTTCAGATCCCTGACTTCATAGTGAAGTCGTTTTTTGCCGACTTCAGAGGATCTCATTCCGGAAAGGAGGCGCGCACAAGAACGACCTCCGGCGCGGCGCAGTCGGTGGGCCCCAGGGGGTGCGGACGATGGCCGCGAGGAGAGAGCAGGCAGCAGGGGCCGGTGGACGCGAACGCACTATCCGTTGTACATCTATAGCCGTGCCATGAGAGGCAGGCCTCCCTCCTGCCTTTAATTTAATTTGGGATCGTCCTCTCGAGCTAGTAGTACGAGTAATTCATACGATGTGGACGAGTACATAAATACTCCGTGCAGTGCATCATCTATTCAGTGGTCGTCAGTCGCTGACTTGTGGTGACTGGCGAGTGAGAGTGATGGAGAGACAGGTTTTGCACTGGTCACCACCTACGCGTGCAGCTGCAAGCCTGCAACTGCAAACGCAACGCCTGCCACCATCTCCATCCGCATCCGCCGCCGGAGGACTTGAATTGACCGAGCAGCAGGTCAGCTGCTGTTGTACTACTACCACGCTGTTTACTGGTGGAAGCCAGCCGATCTTTGCAGCTCCTCCTACCCGGCAGTAATGGCGGGAGAGGGAGGTACTCGTACTCCTAGTAGTTGGGCGTTGAAGACGACGCTGTGCATGGTACCTTGTTCATTAAGAGCAAGAGCAGATAAAAATGACGCGCGGCAACTGGGTCATCCAACACATCGACTTTGCTCGTCATGTTTGGATGTTGAGCTACTATGCCGAAATCGCTATCTGCGACACTTGTTAAGCGCTATCTGCGACACGTTTTTCGCGCGTCACCCTTTTTGCGTCAGAGATAAGGGCATATCTGTGACGCGTGTTTACGCGTCACTGATAACACCTTATCTGTGACGCGTATTGGCTACCCGCGTCACTGATAAGTGTTATCTGCGACGCGTATTGGCTACACGCGTCACCGATAAGTGTTATGCGACGCCGTATTGGCATCGGCGTCAGCGATAAGATGTTATTCGTGACGCATGTAGCCAATATGTGTCACGAATAACAACCAAGGAAAAACAAAAAAAAAAAAAAACCCCACTACTAGGGTCCTGTATACATCATCCATATTCCTTACGTCAGGCTGCAGTTCTATCTCACATTACACATGTTTCATTTATTCAATCAAATCATTTACAAACTTCAAAAGAAATCTACTAGGGTTCTATATACATCAGCCATGTTTCATCCATTCCAGCATTCAAATTCTTTACTACAAACTTTATAGTTTATATACAACTTATGAAGCATTCAAATTGTATACAAACTTTAGATAAACTTATGCTAAGTTACATCAGTGGAAATGCTCTCCAAGTGCTTTCTCCAAGGCCTCATTCAACAGCCTGCACCAAATAAGCATACATTTCAAAAAAAACAAACTGAGGCCTACACCAGTATACTTAGTGCGTAATCAGTGCACTGTTATACTTAGGATTAAATGGAATAACTGATCTCTATTCAGTTCTATAGTCACTACTATACTTAGGATTAAATGTATATAGATATAGCACCACAACCTCAATGCTTTCCCACAATTCAAACAGTTTGGATCACATATATAATAAATCAAAAGGTTCAAGTAAAAATACCTTCAAGTTGTGACAGGGCTTTGAGTGCTGCAGTGACTTCTTGTCATCCTTCATCTATTAGAAAATAAATATAATACTAATCAGCAAAATACAGCCATTCAGTTCAGATTGGGTTGTTCAACAAAAAAATAAAGAACCCAAAATCATCACATCACATATCACAAACAACCTACAGTTCAAAGAGTTAAGAGGATGCCTTCTAGAATAATTTATCACATTTCTGCAAAAGTCAAGGCTGTAGATCTTAGAATTTAGTACGAACACATGCTCAATGATACAGGACCAGGATTTATAGGAAAAGTACACAAACAGTAACTGTGAGGCAATAACGAAATGCATATATGCAGAAATCCTGGAAATTGGTTGGCCTTGTAACCTGGATTTATAGAATATATGGAAGTGGTCAGCAAGGTTACGCTCGAACAAAAAAAAAAAATACAATCACAAGGTGGCAATATCTCATGATATATCAGTTTGATGGAAGTTCTTGATTACAAAGTAATTTCTTCACTCCACAAATTAAATCTCTGACATGCATAGCTCACTAGGACATAAGATAATATTTGGGGAGACAGATGACATACCAAGCTAACATTAGAATCCTAGCATCGGTGTGGGGAAGAGTGTTTCAATGCCTTCTGGGCTGTTGCAGCAGGAGAAAAAAAAAATGATCAGTAACATAGCATTAGTATAATGACATGCCTCTCTGAACGCTGCTGTGAAAAATAAATTTCATTCACCACCAATCTCTACATGAGACAACGAAAAATCATAGAGCATGTTCCTGGAGTACAGAACAGTAGACCACAAGCTTACACAAGTCCATATTTTAAATAAATAGCAGGTCCAGCCAAAGACAATACTCTGGCTTTTTCTCTGTACAATGAGCAATAGTCTAACCACCCAAACTAACAGCTCAATGAACAGAAAGCCGGAATGTTGATGCACTAGATGTGTACCTACTAAGAACACTACATAAGAATGTGTTAGAATGTCGATGCACTAAGAGATGTGTACCTACTAAGAACACTACATAAGAAAGCAATAATGCTGCCAGTGGGCTTAGTGCGGAGGTGCAGAGATGTGTAGCTTCTGGCTTTTTGCTGCCATGGAGATAATTGATATATGGATACCAGAAACAATATTTACTAAATTTAGCCCTTGGCAACACCCAGGCTGCAACAATGGCAAGAAGAAAATACATGGATACCTGCAGCTTCTTGGCATCAACGACAAGCAGAACTTCTGTAGGATTAACAGTCTTCTTCACTTCTTTCAGTTCATCCATCATTGATTTATCAATCTGAATAGCAGAAAGGTCATCAGCAAGTGTCAATGATGCTAGTTTGTATGACATACGAACTATGTTTTGTATAAATCAGGTTCAGAATTCAATTCCATATAAGTTGGCACAAGCAATACAAATAAGTCGAAAACCAGAGCACAAGCAAACTTACTTCCAAGTTACAGTTGGTGATGACCTGTGCAGAAACGAAAAGCAATACAAATACCCAGAATGTACAAAAGTTAACAGGACCATCATTTTAAACTCTGTCAAGAAACAAGGAGACACTTTCTCCTCCACCCAAGAGTTCACTGACCTGCAATTTCACAATAGTGGTCAATGAAAGTAGCCTTCTTAATCAGCCACCAAATAAATCTAGATCCATAAATAGAATTTCATCCCCAGATTAAACAACATGCTAGGTTTACCAAAAAATATCAAAATATAGATTGTGAGTGCTAGGTGTGCATCCACGGTGCTAAATACTATAAACATACTTATTTAAAGTTACTGATTTAGCAGTTTTCATGGTCCAAAATCTGAAACCTATCTGTATCAGGGCCTTAAACATGCTTAATAAGAGGAAGTTCCAAAGAGTGGATCCAATTAGAAAATCGATGTTAATGTGAGGCACCAATCAGCCATACTATATCAAGCCCCACGTAAGGAGCAACCAAGCAAATCAATATTCTATTCGACAGACTAAGCTGATCCATAAAACAACTAAGCTGATCCATCTAATTCTCCACAGGACCTCAGGACTGCACTTGTCCTTGTGCATCTTCAACGAACGAATGGAATGCCTGAATTGCAAAAATCTAGAACCAGATTTCGACCCTGTATGGCTGTATGCTTAGGATACCCGAGGTGGCGAACTGGGAGTCTGGGACTGACCTCTTCTCGGTTTCCTCGTTGGCAGGTGTTTCCGGTCGCCGCGATCGCAGCAAGGAACCACGCCGCCGGGCGGCCTTCTTCCCTTCCAGGCTGACCTTCTCTCGCCTCAGCTACGCCGTCTCTGACCGGATCTGGACCTGGCTGCACCGTGCCTTAGCGAGCGCCGTGGAACCGGGCGGTCCAAGCTGACTGCCGCGCCGATGCGGGAGGTGGGCGGGGCGGAGCCGGAGGGCGAGGCCCCAGCTGTGGCTGAGCCGTGGCGACGGATCGGGAGGAGACCGCTGGGCACCCGCGGTGCGCCGCCGCGTGGTGTGAGCCAAGGGAGGGTGCGGTTGGGGGAAGGGTGATGGAGAGAGGACGCCGGTGGCGAGTCACCTTCATCGCTGCGGTGGCGAGCGCCTAGTCCACGGCGGTGGCGGCTAACCCTAGCAGGAGAGAAGAGGGAAGGATAGAATAGAGGGAGACGACGACGGGAGGGAGTGTGGGTGTTGGTCGGGCACGGACGACGCGAGACTCTCGTCAACCGGGTTTCATAAAAATTTCGGGTCCAGTAGTTCTCATGTGACGCGCCCAACCGTACACGCGTCACGAGTCAAATATCAAGCACGAAGGTGACGCGGGTTCTCGTGACGCGCGTCGCAGATCTCCACATTTTTGCCGGGGAAAAACTATGAGTGACTCGTGTTGGTATGCACGGCGTCGCAAATCTAATATTGGTGACGCGTTTTAGGTCCAAGTCACAGATTATAGTGTCGCTAATAAACTTTTCTGGCATAGTGGAGTTTTCATGTTGACTGAGAGGAAAGGTCTCTTCACTCTTGTTTCGGTTGCATGCAGAATACTTCAACAGTCAGGCAACAAAATAGTACACTGACTGCCCGGGGGATCGATGGGCACCACTGTGATAATCATCCAATCCCATATTTGAAGGCTTCACCTTCGACTAGGAATCACCTGGCTAACAGATACTACATCATTACCCTTTTTTTTTTTTTTAGACCACGCCGTTGCGCTGCTTTTTTCATTAAGCGAGAATAAAGTTCAAACAAAGGTACAAGAGGCGACGGTAAGCAAACACTTGGCCGAACCACACACAAACGAAAAGCAAGAAACATGAGGGATGTGAGACCCTCCACCTAACAACCCCAATAGCCGAGCCTAATACAACATATAACTCAACACACGGTAGCCAACAAAGATGATCGGAGCCATAGACGATAGCGGCGGCAAAGCATCCGCTCGAACTCCGGATGGCAAAGCATCCGTCCTACCCAAACCTTCGCACGAAAAAGCATTCGTCCGGGCAGGCTCGGCAAAGAAAGCATCTGCCGGCAATGACAACCTCGGTGGCAAAGCATCCACCGGAAACCTCACGACGGCAAGCATCCGCCGTAAAAACGGGATCGATTCCTCCGAAGTCGAGAGCCCTCGGGACCACGGGGCGAGGAAATCACGTAGACCGACATCTCCTCCGAGTCACTAGGGACACAAAGTCCTTAGGACCACAGATGAGGAGCATCTCCAAGTCACCCTCTGGGTGCTCCTCCGAGTCACTGGGGCCAGGACCACGGCCGAGGAGCACCAACATCATCCTCTACAACAGCGGCAAGCCTCCGCGCAAGCAAACAACGACTACAACTACGGCTACGACAACCACAAACTGGACATACCAAGTGAAGAGCACGATGAGGCGCAATCAGGCACAGCACGACGAATATGGGCCAACGGCAGATCCGTCGCCATACCTCGGTACTCGAGCGAAGCCTTCAGGAAGGGAATTGACGCCCACAGACGCCAAACAACGCTAGATAACCCCGGGCAAGACTTTCGTCCTCGGCCTGCCCTGATGTACCGAAACTTCGACGATGCCTTCAACAAGGTTGGTGACGCAACAACACCACTGTCGTCGACCCGGAGGAACCGAGTAGGGTCTTCACCCTGTTTCTGTAGTCCGCAGGAGCAGGCCACCCGTGGGCAGCACCGAGACAGTGGCATGGCGTGGCACACAGAGGGGGCAGCCGTGCCACAGCCACCGCAAACGCCCGGTCATGGAGCAGCAAGGCGCCGCCGGAGGGAAAGCACCTCTGGGCCGAACCATGGAAGGCCAGTCGAGGCCCCAAAGGCCCCCAATCGAACCGCCGCCGACCACGGCCGAACCGCCACGGGGGCGGGACCGGTCGCCTTCCTAGGGCACCCACCATGGCCACCCGGTAGTCCACCACGGACATCCGCAACCGCATCGGGGGGGCTAGCGTATCATGCCGGCGGTGGAAGCTTGAAGGGCCGGAACCCTAGAGGGGGGCCCCATCGACCTCAGAAGACGGAGGGGCCGCCGCCGGTGAGGCGCAAGCGGATCCGGGAGAGGAGGGCCGATCCGGCTACATGGGGCGCGGATCAGCGCGGCCGGCCGGCCCGGCCAACCCGCCGGAATCGCCGGGAAGAGGGGTGCGGTGGAGGGGAAGTGAAGGGGGGAGGTGGGAGCGGAGGCCCGCGCTGGAACCCACATTTGCGGGGCCGCGGCCGCCGCCGCCGCGAGCGCGAGGGCGGCGACGGCGGCCGGGAGGTGGTGGAGTGGCGGCGCCCGGCCGGCGGGGGAGTCTTCGAGTCGCCCGTTGGGGGCGTTCGGGGTCGGGTGCCGTTGGGGGGTCTCATTACCCTTTGTCGGTTCACAACTTCGACACCATCGGGATGAAAATCGAGTTCCTTTTGCCGAGTAATCTAAATTTACATGATCTCGATGATTATTTCTTCAATCCTACAAAGCCTCCCGCATAAAAGTCCATCTTCTTCCGGTATAAGTACTATCCGTAGAAAAAGCAAGATTTTTCAAGCCGCGGCATTCGCCCGAACAGTTTTATCACGCAAAAAAATATGATCGAATGAAAATCCACTCGCAATCGCTTCGCTTTTATGGTGCGGAGTCATGGAAAGAAACTCGGGGATGCCTTCTCCATGGGCGAGATAGCGAGTATTTCCATTGTTTTGACATGCTTCCGCATACAAGTATTTCAAGGAAGGGGCGAGTTTTTTTTCACGTAGAACGGAAACGTTTCTACTGTTCTTCTTTGTAAGACCCGTCAATCCCGGTACTTGAACCAGGTAAAGCTTCCCCAAAGCTTTCATTGCTTTTCAACATCCACTACTTTCGATCCTTCTATATATGGCCTCAGATTATCGATACCTTTAGGTACCGTCACACCATCTGATGTGTATGAGCATTGCTTGTGTCTGTGATCGATGACACAAGTCTTGATTTTTCTACTAGCACGAGGATCCACAGCCTCTTGAGTTGGGTGATCTCACTAGGGAGGCTTGTGATCTAAGTCTTCCTCACATTTAGCACTTGTACAAATGGTAGCATACCAATACTTGACTTGCAAAGATTCGTGTACCTCAAATGGCACAGTCTCCCAAGGCACCTCATGTCTTGGTGAGTACTTGGAAAGCTGAAACTTGAGAATTCTAGAACTCACGGTGTCTTCATTCGGGAGGAGCGAACAAGTGAAGTAACCGATTCGAGGGTTTGTTTAACACCGAGTGATCCGATGGTCGAAAGTTTCACGGATGATGTATCTAGCTTTTCGTCACTCGACCATCGATTGTTTTGGACAATGGAACCTTTGTTTTTATCAACCGCAATTGAGAATTTCTCCTCACCAATGGATGAATCCATGTCCCGAAAAAATGACCTACCTTTGGACAATTCGCACACCATCAAGGAGTTGCAACAAATACCGCCCCCGCAACACCGCTAAGGGACTCAAGACCGGTGGCTAAGAACGCCGTTATTGTTCTCTGTCCGACTATTGTCGGTTTTCGGTTTAGTCTGTGTGTATTCTGTTACAGGTTGTTAGCGCCACTAGCGGCATGTTAGTAGATGAGTTGGCCATCTATGTCGGTTGCCTTGTGATGTATAAAAGGCGAACCTCTCAGAACAAAAACAAGGCAGAAATGAATGGAATATCTCGAACCCTCGAAACTGCTTTCATTCTCGTTTCCTCCCGAATTGCCTTTTTTTTTTGAGGGATGCACCACACTATTTAAACATTAGTAGGGTTGGTACAAACTCCATCGGGAGGAAATAAAAACCAAACATGCCTTCCTTCCGACTCATAGATCGAACTTCTTGCAAGCCTATGGGCGTCAACATTCGATGCCCCGCCTTCATGCACCACTACGCTCTCTCGAAGCTCGCCATGCCCGCCTTCAGCTCCCCACACGGGGGGGCCGTAGCGACCCATCCCGGTCCTGTCAAACTCTTCACGGTGACGCAACGCAATCGGTTGCAATGCGAAGCCTCCTTGCCGAGAGGTCATTTGCAAGGGCCGGACCTTCTCTACACGCCATCATCTCCGCCGTCTCAATGTCCGATATGCCCTTCATCACCAAAACCGATGCCCCCGCAACGCACTAGCTTCATCCCTTGCTACCGCCGCCATTGTTGCCACATCTGAGTTCTTCGAGAGTGCAGCATCGACATTAACCTTCGGACACCCTCTCTCGGGCGGTATCCATCCGGGGCTTCGCTAGGCGCGCGACTTCTGCACTCCACCTTTCTTCACCGTGGCGGGGCACCATCTCCAAATCGATATAAACTTCGATAAAGCCGTAGGTGGACAGCGGGCTCTCGGAAGATATCTTCATGAATTGCCTTTCTTCGGCGCATGCCAAATTGCCCACAAAGAAACAACTAGTCTCACCCAGTTGTCATGGGAGAGACTCATCGCCGCTTCATGGAGCCACCCACGCAGCGTTCTCTGCTGTGCTTGGCCGATGAACTCCACAAGATCGCCGCAGACCAAGAGCCCAAACACATCTTGACATATTGCATTCCAACAATGAATGCCTCCATGAATCCCCGATGGCCACGATCGAGCAACCGCTTGTCTCGCGCCATGTTTCGTGGTGACGGACATCTCCGGTTGGTATAGATTGCTTTGCCGGCCTCCACAAAAACATACGTACCTTCATTTGGTACCTTAACTCGACCACGCTCCTTCCATTCTTTTTGGTCCTGCAGCGATGTCCGAGTGCCCCGGGTTGTGCTCAATCCAGTCCGACCTCCGATCACGATTGGAAATCAACATCCGATAGGCCGCGTCGACAGAGAACACACCGGTCTTTTCATAGTGCCAGCCCGAAGTCCTCCCCGACGCCGGTGTGACAGGGAATGCTCTTAATCAATTCCACGTCCATCGGTATAAAATGTGCTTCCGGCGCTGTATGTTCCACGTGAGCGTCATAGGGTCAATTAGCTCACTAACCATGATCGTGGATCAGCCCCCGCCACCGCGGATTGGTCGTAAAAGGCCATCTCGCGTAGCCGGTTCATCTCGCCACACCTCTCGTATTTTCTCCCCGCCCCAATCCGACGGATCGGCCCCTGCTTGAGTGCCTCCTTGCCATCCATCACCGCACGCCCGGATTCTAGACGGGGATGGACCCAATTCTCGCTTCCAAGAACTCGTGTTCGGGAAATAGGCAGCCTTGATAACCCTTGCACTAAGAGAGTCAGGATCCTGTAATATTCGCCAGGCCTATCGTGCCAGTAACGCCAGGTTGAAAATTTCTATTTCCCTGAAACCCAAACCGCCCATGCATTTAGGCCTGGTCATCTCCTCCCATGCCACCCAACATGTGCGCCTTTTACCCTCCTTGCTTCCCCACCGTAAGCTCGGAGTAAACCATCAATGTGCTGACATAGTCCTCGTGGCAGCCTAAAGCATGACATTGAGAACGTTGGCACAGCTTGTGCCACCGCCTTAATCAAAACCTCCTTACCGCCTGCCGATAGAGTTTGTTCTAGCCAGCCTTGAACCCGCTTCCACACCCTGTCCTTTAGATACTTGAAAGCACCATTTGTTGATGCACCAACATCCGACGGCATGCCCAAGTATCGTTCGCTGAGAGCTTCATTGTGGACCTGAAGGGAGTCCATGATCTCCATACGCGAGCTACCGCTCACACCTTTGGCAAAGTGTATAGAGGATTTGTCCATATTAATCCGCTGACCAGAGGCTTGGCAATAAATATTTAGTACTTCCTTCACCTCATCCGCACTCTCCCTGTTTGCCTGAAAGAACAGCAGGTTGTCATCCGCAAATAAAAGGTGACTGACCATCGGAGCTGAGGCAGCCACTGTAATTCCTTTAAGGTTCGATGACCGAATTCTTGATTTCAAGAGGCACGAAAAGGCCCTCTGGCGCTAATAAGAACAAATAGGGTGAGATCGGATCCTCGGCGGATCCTCTAGTAGGTGTAAAACACTCCGCCGCACACCATTGAATAAGACCGAGAAAGAAACCGAGGTTACCAATCTCATAATTGTATCAACCCACGGATGGCGGTGGAAGGCCAACCGGATCATAATAGCTTGCAAGTATCCCCATTCTACCATGTCGTAGGCCTTCCTCATATCCAGCTTAAGAGCGCAAAACGGCTCCCCCGAGCTCTTTTCTTCTTCATAAAATGCATACACTCGTAAGCTGTGATAATATTGTTCGTGATCATACGCCCTGGCACAAAGGCTGATTGTTCCTCCGATATAATTTCAGGTAGTACTTCCTTCAGCCTATTGGCCATCACCTTGGATGCAATTTTATAAACAACATTGCACAAACTTATCGGCCTGAATTGGCCAAGGTCTTCTAGCGCTTATATCGTTTTCGGTATAAGCACAATACATGTGCTATTAATAATCAAGGATCATCTTCTCCTCCTCGCAACACCCTAAGCACGACTGCCGTTACCTCATCCCCGCATATGTCCCAATGGCGTTGGAAAAAATGCGCTGGCATGCCATCCGGCCCCGGTGCTTTGGTCGGAAACATTTGGAAGAGAGCCCTTTTGACTTCCTCCTTATCAAAAGGCACTAAGAGGCCCTCATTCATCTTATTTGTTACCTTAATTGGAACCGTGCTCAAGACACACTCCATATCATTCATGCCCTCTCGAACTGCATACACGCCTTGTAGAACTCGTCGCCATGATTCCCATCTCCATCTCATCTTCTACGATCCGCCATCCGCTTTTTTAGCTTGGAAATCTTATTTTTCCTTCCTTCGTTGACTCGCCCTTAGATGAAAGAAACGAGTATTTTTGTCACCTTCGGAGAGCCACATAATTCTAGAGCGCTGCTTCCACATAATTTCTTCTCTGTGATTGAGCTCCAAAATTCTCTCCACCACCTTTTTCTCTTCATATGATGGACCACCAGCACGCATGGGGTCCGATCTAAGGCGATCGAGGTCCCTGGTTAGTGATTGCAGCTCCTTCCGAACATGGCCAAATGTCTGGGAGTCCCATGCGATGAGACGCCCAGCCACTGATGTAAGCTTGTCATGCAGCTACGTGAGGGTGTGCGCCACCCCCGCGCTCTTCCATGTTTCGGCTAACATGGTTGAAAAATCCTCATCGCGACTCCCACATCATCTCATAACGAAACATCTTGTTCCTCCGATTTCTTTGACCCCGCCGTCTCCCCGCTCCCATCGCAATAAGATGGGGTCATGATCCGATCGCCGTTTGTTAGATGAGAAACCCGTGCAAACGGGAATCGAGAGCACCAGTCCGCTGTCGCCAGCACCCGATCCAAACGCACCCGGCAATAGGAACCTCCTGACACTCGTTTCTCATAAGTCCACTTGCGTCCTTCAAAACCGAGGTCATGGAATCCACACACATCGCCCATCTCGGGAATCCTGCAATTTGCGCCTGACGTCTTTCTTGCACGCCCAAGTGCTCATCTCTCAGGCAGGACCTCATTGAAATCGCCGATACAAACCCATGGCGGTGTGAAGATGCCTTGATGAATTTTAACATATTCCATGTTTTATGGGCTCGGGAACTTGAGCCTCCCCATAAACACATGTCGCCCTCCATCGCTCCTTCCCGACTCGGCCTCACAATCGCATCAATATGGTACTTCGTGAGTACGGTAAAATTTCCACTCCTGTTTTATTATTCCAAAATTCCAAGGCCACCACGCGCGCCGTAACTACTAACAAACAAAGGAATTATCAAAACCAAGAGTACTCTTTAAAGACTCTACCCGAGCTTTATGAATTTGAGTTTCGAGCACACAAAGCACGGTCGGGGCAAATTTCTTCAAGATCTCGCGAAGCTCCTTGATTTGTCGCAAAGATTGCCCAAGCCACGACAGTTCCAGCTTAGGCAACTCATTGCTCCCGGCGGGACTCCGAACCGGAGCCCGCCACTTCCTTCGAGTTCTTCAAGGTCGCTTCCTTCCTGAGCTTCTTTTTGTCTCTCGGTGAGACATATCTTTGGTGGGGGCGGAGGGACCTTGCCCATTCCGGCTCGCCCCCATCTTCTTTCTCCAAATTGAGCTGCTTACGTGCACCATCTCCGCCCTCAGGAACATTTGTGGGCTTCTTCGCTGGGCTAGTCATAGAGTCCGCCAGCTCGTCCACCTCCGCCCTTAGACCCGCCTCCATCGACGAACGCTTGCAGGAGCCCGAGTTGTTCCCGGTCTCCACGGGTTTCATCCGCTTTGCCCTCCAAAACGTCTCCCACGAGCCTGGCACACGTCCAGCACGAGCACCCCCGCGTCCCCTTCCTGTAGCGCGTCCGGCACGCTCGTCCTTCTGCTCGGTCTTGCCAAAAGGCGAAATCCGCACCCTTGGAGTACCCGGGCGCCACGTGGACTCCGGTGCTAGCATCCAGCTACCGAACTGCAGTTCATCCTCCTTGAACTCCCCAGTACCGCACTCAAGGTAGCCATGTCCCATCAGCCCACAATGAGCGCATACCTAGGTATCTTTTCATATTTGATTTGCAGAAGCATACTCTCCTTTCCTTCCGGTGTCAGGGTGACAAAACGGACCAATGGATTATGGGCTTCCAGATTGACTCGCACCCTGTGAAAATCACCACTCGAGGTTGGAACAGCCCTCAACTCCACCGTCACTTCCTCCCCAACTCTCCCTGCCAGCAACTTCAGAATAGCCTCCATTCTGTAGAGATGGGGAATCTTATGAATATGAACCCAGGCCGGCACCTTATGGGGAGTGGTGAGTCTTGCCCGTCGATCCATCGAATTCTTCCAGCATCAAAGCACAGCCGCGGAAAAGCCACGGCCCACCCTCCATGATCCTCTTCCAATCCCCAGACGGAGACACAAGACGATGAGCGAGGTTCCCACCACAAGGGCGGAACGTGAACTCCGCGCTAGGTTCCATGCCGATTGCATAGTGCCGATCGGCCGACGTTTCACTTTGTAGGTCTTCGCCGTCGGAAGCCGTCGCCGCCATCCACTTGATGGACGGAAGACTCCGTTCTCCTCCTTCCCCATGATCACACCTTCCCGCTCCGTCTCGCCGAGTTGGAGTTTTCGAGCAATTCCGCCATGCCAACATCCCTACTAGCGGACCCGGATCGCGAAGTTTCCTCCGCCATGTCCACTCCGATCTCTTCCCTTGCGGATCGGATCGGGAAGCACCACCAAGGCGGGTAGTTGAATCAAATCAACCCCTTGATCGGCCCGAAAGCGGGATCCCCCGACCACAATCGCAGGAGAAAAGGTAGTGTCGAAGAAACCTTCTATTGTCGAGGGTAATCGCCGCCGAAGTCGCCGGACCCTAGTTGCCTAGGTCTTCCTCCCGAATTGCCTAAACTCCCTTTGTTAGATGCCGATTTCTCCCCTCGAATTCCCTCACAAGGCCTACTGACCACCCATCGGTCCGATCAGCTTCCTACCTTGATGTCACGAGGCCTTCAACCACCCATCGTTCCAACTTCGATAGCATTGTTCTTGTCAACTTCTCGAATTGACTTGACCGCAAATTAGGTCGTTACTAGTTCACCAACCCGTGCTCACGCATGGGTTTGAATCTTATGAGGAGACACTACCTAATAAGAATTACTTCATTTTCTCTTCACTAATATTGTAGTATAATAACTATAACAGGTACTCTATAGTGTATATTCAATTATGATAAGCTATCAAGTATTGATTTAAATGTTTGTCTCATCCATATTCATATTTTTTTCTTTACATAGCACCTCGGTGTATCTCCAATAGATATTTTGTTGAAACATTTGTTTAAACTATGATAGTTTTAGTCGCCATCTCTATTATGAATTCATAAACCTAAATTTTGTTTCTTTCCTCAAAATGTTGCTTATTAATTCCTCATATACAATAGCTATTATTTACAATGCTGAATATAGTCAATCGATTTGATGGCAAAAAAATTTTGATTTTTTAAACGAATTTTAGGATGCGACCTTTTTATTTTTGTTGTTTTTTGTGAGTAACAATTTGTATGATCTTTTTTCAGAACCATATGTATTGAGTTAGAACAATAACATATGGAATTTATTTTATGTCACATAGTACAAATATAAGGGAACATTTCTACATAGCGTTTTTATAAATACCTTTTACACACTTGATAAATTATTAAAATAAATATTTGTCTCGAATGTGTTAATGGACATTAAATTATTTTCTTGAAAATTAATTTTTAATATTTATATGTCAATTTGAGAATTTTTTATATTAGTATTTGGGGTTAGAGAGTATTTAAGTGTGATAATTTATAGGATGGGTGACATGGGTAATTTAGATACAAATTAAGTGTGAGAAGGTGAAAATAAGTTAGAGAGTATTTAAGTGTGATAATTTATATATATATTTTTACTTCATAATTGTGTGTATATATATTTTAAATGCAAACATATGAGTTCCTTTGTAGTATCTTTCCTAATGCCACGTGTGGATAATTTATACCAAATTATTACACAATTGTTTTCAATTATCTACTATGTTGACAGAGGTTATAGTTGGTATGCAAAGTTAGGGAGTTGTTATGAATTATCTTTTATAATGGAGGACGTGCATAATTTCGATGTAAATTGAGTTGATTAATTTTAAGTTATTTTGCATAACGGCATAGCCGGGTAGTTTAGGAGCAAATTAGAGAGTTACTTAAAGTATTCTTCATAATGGTAGGTGTGAATATTTTTTAAAACAAATAGATCCCATGTTTGTTATTAACGATGATGTGGACTCTGAATAAAAGGCTTATATGGTTCAAATTATTGTGAGAAATGTTGCTTTCTAATTCGTCATTTTGTCAATCCAAATATTTTATATGGTGATATACTACTTTTTTGTAAATTTCACTTGGACTACATTTGTTCCTATATTAATAAAATACTTTAGTGACATGTTTATGGATTGTACATGGATTGCATTAAATAACATATTGGTAATGCAATTTAAATATGATTTCCTAAAATTAATGCACTCTACTACATGCTAATAAACTGTAGGAATATATGGAGATTAGCTTTCTTCGCTCTTCCTTCTGATGAAACTTTTTTAAAAAAAGTCTTTTCTTATAGGTCATCTCATATTATCATCAATTTCCCTCCAATCTACTAATTAATTAATAATAAACATGAGATGATTTGAGTATAAACATTGGGATATACTTAAATTTGTTGTGTATGACCAAACTTGGAGAGTAGAGATTGGCATGGATGTATGGCAGTGTGAGTGAGCAAGAGTAGCATACCAGTAGCTCAACAATGATATGCCAACAATGTAGACAAAGATACACCATGTCCAGCACCCACTCGTCCAAAACATAGTCCGGCTTGCCATGTCTTCTATTTCGGTCACTGCTTTAAATATGAAACCTGTTGTACATCAAGACGAGATAGAAGATTGATTAGGCAATTGAAAGAACAACTAATACTCCATAGAACTCACCTATGCTAACGATCAAAGAGGTGCCCAAGAATAGCAAGGCGTGTCTGCCTGGCGTACAATAGTGTAGGATTGGAAGGTTGTCCTGATTGACATTGACTGAAGCTAGGTGATTGTGGTCAGCGGCTGCGACGAAAGGGCTTTGGCTCTCGGCCGAATGGCAACTGGCAACATATAATTTATGTTTTCCTTCTCAAGGTGGTTCTCATAATGGCAGATGGCTAATTTCTAGAAACAAAATTAATAGATCTAAATGCTACTAAATGTAACGTGCACGATTTTCATAATAACAGATGGGTAATTTTGTAGAAAAAAATGAATAGAGATCTAATGGTTGTTAAAATAACAACGATCAAATAGATGGATAGACCTTTGTAATTATTGCGAGAATTACTTTGATTTTTCTCTTTTTCTAGCACGCCCTGGTGAGAATTAACGTTGAGCCTCCATTTAAGCATGCACTTAGTAATAGTAAGATTAGATTATATAATCAAATTTTGACCTAGACAGGATTGATTATATGATGAATTATTATAATAAAAACTTTTGAGATCTTGTAATCTAGGTGAGACCAACTTCTAGGGGATTATAGGTGCTTAAAGTTCATCTTGTCCCCCAGGCCAGGTCCCAGCCGACTGTCCAAGTTCCCCCTCAACGATTGTCCATCCTGCCAAACTACAAAGGATAAGATAGAAATTTCACTCAGTAATCCCGTAATAAAATTCTAGGTTATAATAATTCAGTTGTCATCCAAACCGACCTACTTTGACCAAAAAAGTTAATAAGTAGGAAATTCAATACTTTTGTTTACATAGAGATACATGGATTCATCATTACGTACCTTGATGAGTACAGCCACCTTGTACTTGTACAATGTCCATCTTGCCATACTTGTACAATGTGCATTTTGCCGTATTGTACAATGTGCATCTTGCCATCCTGGAGGTCGTCATATGTTAACATGACCAGGGACAGATCAAGCATCTCAGTTTATGTGGAAACAATCAACCATGAGGAGCCAATGCATGAAAAATGATTCTTCTAGGGGCTACCCAGGATGCATGCCGCCCATGTAGGCAGATGCAGAGATATCTCTTGCACCTTGCAGTTAAAGGCCTTGCCACCACCAACGAGATTTCATTTGGCAGATGAATATGAAGAGGACACGGTAGTGTGTATTTCTAGCGCAGGCACAAACCACATCCTATCTTAATTTGGACCTATCAATTGCAATGGACGGCCTCGTGTCATAGGCCTTGTACTGAACATCCTGATCAGCACCACAGAAACAAAACAGTTCATCAGCGACATACATGGCCATGGAGGCCTTGCAGCTGCCTCCATATGCTTTGCCTTATGTCGTTAATCCACCGTCCTGCTCAACGTATGATTGTTGTTGCTCGCTTGTTCCCAGTTCCCACCTCCATATCCTGCACTTGCTCCGGCTCCCAACTACAGTATCCCTTGGCGAATCTCACCGTGAGCGGCGCCTTCGACCAACTGCAGAACAGGTTGGGAGAGGATGGATTGCGTGGCCATATAGGCTCCTACATGAAGACCAACTATCCGGCTTTTGATCTTTCCCAGAATGGTTGGTTCTTCATCCGGCTGCTTACTGGTCTTGATCCAGACGGTTCTTGAGCGTCGTCTTCACCATGTGCATCTACCAGACAAACAACCTGCTAGTAATGGCGCCAGTCTGGTGTTCGCTATTGACCCTTTGCTCCTCCCATTCGGCACTTTCACCCCACCCAATTGGCGGGTACCTGGCTCCTCCAGCTCTGCCTCCAACCCACCGGTGAGATCGTCACAACCCAAAATAGCAGATCGTTGTTGTATCCTGGAGACATAATCTGGATACAAATAGGCATATAGATCCACTGCCAGGCAATTCCTCTGCGGCAGCTGCAACGCCCGCGACAGGCAGGGAGTGTAGAGCGTGGATCGACTATGATCACATCAGCCACCGCATGACGGCATGAGCCTGCAAACGCCATAGCCAGCAAGAACCTCACCATCAGGACAGATGCACTCGCCAAATTTTCATGTGCCGAGCGACTGATCGACGGTTTTACCAGCACCTAAAAGGTCGATCTTGTCATCTAGCTACGCACAGTTGTATCTGGACGACGAAGTCATCTTGGAACACCGCCGGTTGTTGATAGGAGAACGCCAAGGAGATCATGATGCGCTCGGTTAAATTAGATGTGTTCTCGGCGAACAAACATAAAAACACCGAACAAACATAAAAACACGGGAATTTTGGTAAATGATTTAGAGAGTTTATTTAATTTGTTTTATTAATTTTTATAATGGTAATGGTGGGTAATTTTTGGAAAAATCCAACTAATTGATCCAATGGTCATTATTGCTCGTGATGATTGAATCGTATTAAATTGATGGTCGGATGTTTCTGATTATAATGAGAATTTCTACGATTTATCTTTTTTCTAGTGCGTCCGGTGAGAATCAACGTGGTGCCTCCATTGGAGCCTCCAATTAGTAATAGTAAGAATTTATCTTTTTTTCTAGTGCGTCTGGTGAGAATCAACGTGGTGCCTCCGTTGGAGCCTCCAATTAGTAATAGTAAGATATTGTCAGCGACAAGAAAGAGTGCTATATTGTCAGCGACGAGAAAGAGTGCTATATTTATTGTCGGCGAGGGCCCGCGACACGGCGGTGGCGAGGCGTGCGTGGGCCGCGAGGATTGGGCCCTCCCACTCGGTAGGCGCATCGCGCGCGGCGCGGCGGCGGCGAGTGCCCGCGACACGGTGATTGGGGGCGCGGGGTCCACCGGGATTTGGCCCGCCGACTCGGTGGCCGGCGGCGTCCGGTGTGTGCTCCCCGACGAGTGCGTCGACCGACCACGCGGGGGACCTGGCGCGAAAGCGTGCACGAGATCGAATTTCGCCTCCTTCGGGTGCGGCGTTCAGCGGAATCGAGGGACCGCGGCGCAAGAGCGCCCGCGTGGCGGGGGGCCTCGGGCGCTAACGGGCGAACGGGGGGGCGGGCGCGTCGTGCGGCCGAGGCCACCGCGCAGGCGCTGGCGGCGGGCGCGGACCCCACCACCCGCCGAGCCGGGCCCGCGGGCGAAGGCCCGCCAAGGCGTCGTCGATATGCCGCATCCGACGGCCGGGGTCGGCGTGAGCGACGTGGATGGGCTGAGGCCGCGCTAAGTCCTGAGGTTCTTTTATTCTGAGAATGGTGCTTTTATGTTATTGACTTCTCACTCTAGAAGGTGCTTGCAAAGAACAAATGAAAGATGCTACGATATGTTCTCATCATGGCACATAGGGAAGAACAAAGCAAACGCATTTTGACCGCCAAAACTAATGAGCCCATTCCATCAAGTTGGACCAAGAATAGTTTGTAAAGGGTAAAAAGTAGGAGCCTAAATTAGTTTTAATCAGCAATTAAAGACGGCTTGGAACCAGCCCTGGCGCACAAGGTGCATGACACTTGTTGCGTTTCTTAGCGCAATCACTAGAGACAGGTTAAAAACCCATCCCCGGTAACGGCGCCAGAAATGCGCCGCTGACATCCCCAAGTGAAACCACCATGTCGGTGATCCGAACGGGAACGTCAACGGGATAGATCTTGCCATCTTAGATATTTCATCCGCAAGCGTACGGATCTATCATTGTAGCATTTCACCCGGAAGTATTCAGGGTATCGTTATTTATATTTTCCCAAAGGAAGGCATGTATTTATTAAGCTAGCATGGCATCTGAATAGAGGAACACGTGTTTGCTTAGACCAATTTGTTCATAACAGGGGTAAGCAATAACGGTTTATAGATAGTGTGACACACACTTAAGAATCCACCAGCAAAGGATAAAGAAAATAGATAAAGAATAAATAAATAACCTAATGGAGTAATCTTAATGTATCTAGTCATGGCCATACAAATGAATAGTTAGGATCATATGCAAACATGATTTAAGCATGGTTAAGTCTAGGATACCTGGGGGAGACCCCACAGGAAGTCCGCTTCCCACCAAGGCATTACTGAACTCCTACATCACATACTAACGTGGGGGATTACAAGGGGACGGTCAAGTCTTGTCACGACCCGGCCCGCCTACCCCCTCAACCGTGGCATGCTCTCATATTCGTAGGTGTCATAATACGGGCACCATGCCCGCATATCGAAAGCACTACTCTTGTCCCCCGGGATCCCCACTCGTCGAATGGATGGACTAGAACAAGAGCAAACCCGAAGGAACAACGAACCGATATCCCACCTCTAATCAAGTTAGGCATATGATGATCGATGATGAACCGATATGAACATGTCAAGATTATGATATGTAAACTATATGCTAGTTCATATACCAACACAAGAACATGAACAAAACTATACTCTAGTTCATAAGTTAGGCCAAGAACATAGATATAAGACTTGCAAATAGAAGAATGCTCCATTGAAAAGATATATTACCAAGGCACTTTCTTCTAGGAGACAAGCCCTCCTTGTAGCTCTTCTACTCCAAGTGCTAACCAAGAACTAAGAAGAAGAAGAAGAAGAAGAAGAAGAGGAGAGGTAGAGGTGGTAGAGAGAGGAAGAATGCTTTGGTTCTTTGGACTCCAAGTGGTGTGTGTTGAGAGAGGAAGAGAGGGGACTACTTATACACTTGGAGGAGGGGCCTAAGTGCTAAATTACACCAAAACCGACCTTGTACGCCTTCCTAATTAGACCAAACCGACCATCCCACGCCGGTACCCCCCTTAAGGCAGGTTAATGAACCGCCTCCCCGAGGTCGGGCCGAAACCGCCTCGGGAGGGGGCGGCCGCACCTTGGGGTGCGCTAGCGCACCCCCTGGCTCTACCGCCCGAAGTCTCGGTGGGTGGCGGCCCTTCGTCTTGAAAAGTTGTGGGCCGGGCTTTGCCTCGCCCAATTTTGATGTTTTGGGTCGATTTGCTCTCGGGCTTGTGTTTTGTAATAATGCGCTTCCCGGATGGCGTATTTTTGGCCGATTTTCCACTTGCTTTTATTATAAACCCGCAAAATAAAATACTAGACACTACAAGTGGAATTTTATTAGTGATAAATGTATATGAGTATAAAAGGTATAGTTTTACTCCCTTTATGGTAGTAAGTTGACGGAAAAAATATGTCGTTAGTGACCATCAACAACACTATGTACCGGTGGTGGTGCTTCAACGACGCCGGCAGCCCTCGCCCTCGGCTTCACCGTGTTGATCGAAATCATTCGGCTTCAAGGGGACACGACGTGCGTCTTGCCGGTGGCCACCCTAGTGATGGTGGCCCGCCCAACTTCATACCTTGTGGTCGCCAATCTCCCCTCCGGTGAAGTTCACAGGCAAAGGCGGCCTAGGTGGCTTCCTTTGTCGCCGGCCGTGGGCGGAGGAGGAGAGATCCGACCGAACAAGAGGAACAAAGGAGAGGAACAATCCATTGCGTCGTCGACCTTCCAATACCTAGCACCGTGCAGCCCCGGTGAGAATGATGACACCGTTGTAGCACAACGGCATAGTGTCGCACGAGAGCGAGGACGGTGGCGCGGCGTCGCACGACGACGAGGACAACGGAATTGGTCGACGGTGTGGTGTCGCACGACGGCGAGGACGAAGGCAATCGGCGTAGCATGGACGAGGGACGTCGAAAGCGTGTCGATGGCGGCGTGGCGCCGCCGAGGGCGAGGAGGGCGACAATCTCTCGTCCAGAAATGCAGGGAGCCGAGAGCGTGCAAATATGGAGAGTGAGTGCAAATACGGAGAGCGAGACTGGGAGGGTGTTGGACACGGTGACGGGATGGGAAATTAGAAGTTGATTTCCTCTTTCCTGCGTGATTTTCGTGATTTCCTCTTTCCTAATTGTTGCGATCGCGCGACCAAAAGTTTATGCTTTTTCTATATTTGTCATGCATCAATTTATTCCCTCGTTTCTTTCTTATCTGTCCGATTATGTCGCATGCATGAATGAATTTCCTTTTTTTTTTCTCCGTGACACATGAAATTGTTTATTTTTTTCTCCGCCCACGTAACGCGAGCAGAGCGACGACCCCAAACTTTTAACCTCATGAAACCGTGATCTTACTTTTGTTCTTTTTATGTTGTAGAGACTTCACGTGGAGTGCCCGACGCATGCATGACCGGGAGCGAAAAGAGGAAAGTCACCCCGCTGATCTCGTGCATGGATCACGATCGCGTCCTACTCTTATTCACGAGGTAGATGGGAGGGGGAGGACGAGTCCCATACATGTGATCTTGATCGTTCAATCATGAATGAGTAAGGAGAGAGAAGGTTGAGAAGCAATCTGCATGGTTGATTTGTATGCATTTGTTTTTTTGTGTACACTATTTGGGGTGCATTAAGGATTGACTCCTCAGCGGGGACGTTATTTTGGTGTGGACATAGCGATGAAAAGTTGGTGCATTAGTAGGGTATAGATATAGATATAGATATAGATGAGACTGTTTGGTTGATGGTCTTTATGGCTGATAAGCCAATTGATGTCGTTGTTTGGTTCTGAGAGAAAAACATTGTACCATGGCTAATAAATCGAGCTAATAAGTCCAAGTGAACAGAGTTATGTACGTTTATTATGCTATAATCCTAACATCTGTAAATTATAGTACTCCCTCCGTTCTAAATTGTAATTCATTTGACTTTTTCAACCCCAAATTTGATCACGTCTTATTCAAAAAATTTATGCAAACATAGTTAAATTTAAGTCATCTTAAGGACCTTTTGTTAATAAAGCATGCCACAATAAAACAAATTGATATTTTACATAATTTTTTTGAATAAGACAAGTGGTTAAACTTAGGGTTGAAAAAGTCAAACGAAATATATATTTTGCACCACATGCCTGAAATTAGTATTGTCAACCAAACAAACATCGAAGTTTACCCGGCTAGTTCGCGGCACACCCGGTCCGCGCAAGACGAGGCAACGCGTCGGACCCAGGGCGTAAACGAACTTCGACTCTACTTCGGCCTCCCCGAGTCCCCACAACACGGAACACCACATCGCCCAACGACACACCACCACGTGTCCCATCCCGACATGGTCTCACGCACCAGAATCCCCTACCTCTTGCTCGCTCGTATGGCCGACGACGGAGGGCGTGTTTGAGACTGCTTAACTTGGATTATTATAAGCCAAATAAGCGAGATAATCCCGCCAAATGTAATCGTTTTTGGACCGCGACACGGGAACACCACCGCCGCAAAATCCACTCCCAACATTGTGTTAGGATAATCGGCTCCCACCCCGCTTTCTGAAAAATCGCGAGGTCTTTCTCATCACCCACTTTAGTCATTGCTTTTCTTTCTGTTACTTCAAAAGTAGCTACTTTAGCTTTAGCCGCGCAAATTCTCGATATTCCTTTTTATTTCTCATCAAACGAATGACATTTCTTCTGAAAATCCTAACTATCCTTAGCATGATATTGGGGAATCTCCTTGCTATTACTCAAACAAATCATGAAATGTATGCTTGCATATTCGTCCATAGGGCAAATCGGATATGTAATTATTAGAATAATTGTTGGAGACTCAAATGATGGATATGCAAGCATGATAACTTATATGTTGTTCTATATCTCCATGAATATAGGAACTTTTGCTTGCATTGCATTATTTGGTCTACGTACCGGAACTGATAGCATTCGAGATTATGCAGGATTATACACGAAAGATCTTTTTTGGCTCTCTTTAGCCCTATGTCTCTTATCCCTAGGAGGACTTCCTCCACTATTGTTGAAATTGTTCGTTTGGAAATTTCCCGAAAAGCTATTTATAGGTTCTTCTCTCCATCGGAACAATAGGGCCATTATGATTATTACTAAACTTGTTGAACAGATGAAATAAAACCAAGGTATATCTTTTTGATCATAGGTTAAATCGATCATCATAAGAAGAATTAGGCCAAAAATTAGGATACATTCTGGGAAAATAAAACTTCCATTGAAGAGAAGCAAATGAAACGCTTTCATAAAAATTCTCGAAGAATCGAGAATGAAGTTTTCATTTTGTACATGCCAGATCATGAATTAGTAACTGCAGCTAATCTCCGAAAAGTCCCGATTGTTTTGATTTTTGGAATGGGATATTTACGGAATCCCCATAAATAGGATCAAACCCTATTCCATGTTATTTCCATATATGATTCATCTTTCTTACTCTTAAGCAAGCCCCCGAGAGGGCTTAGTTGATCACGTTTTCTGTTTTCTCTTTTTTCATTTTTATTTGTTTCAAAAAAGATATCGTCCGATTCTCCTTCTATTGATTCTTTTCCGATCGAGATGTATGGATCCATGTGTCTATATACCTAGATTACGTTCATGGATTAATGAAAATGTGCAAGAGCTCTATTTGCCTCTGCCATTCTATGAGTCGCTTCCTTTTTGCGTATGGCATCCCCACTCCCTTTGGCATCATCTACTAATTTGGAACTTAATTTGAAAGCCATATTTCGACCCGCACGCTTTTGGGATGCTTCTAATAACCAACGAATGGCAAGTGCTCTTCCTTGTTTAGATCCTATTTCAATCGGAACTTTCCGCGTCGATCCTTTTTATTACGTCTTTTTTACTCCTATATTGGGAATTACTCTACGTATTGCTTGACATAAAACCTAATAGTGGATTTGTTTTACGTCTTTTGTTGAATCTTTTTCACGCGACACGATAGAGAATTTGATAAGCCAATGATTTTTTTTTTCGTCTTTCATAATACGGTTAACCACCATGTTAACTAATCGACACGAAAAATAGGATCGGATTTTTGCGGTTTTTTTTCTAAGAGTACCTCGACGTGACATGAGTGTGAAAGAGGTTCAAGAATCTTTTTTTTTATAAGGGCTAAAAACGAATCACTTATTTTTTTGGCTTTTTGGCCCCATATTGTAGGGTGGATCTCGAAAGATAGGAAAGATCTCCCTCTAAGCCGTACATATGACTTTCATCGAATATGGCTTTCCACATAATTCAATAGGGATCTATGAGATGGAGTATGGAATTCTGTTTACTCACTTTAAATTGAGTATGGTTTCCCTCCTTTTCCCGCTAGGACCGGAAATCCTGTATTTTCCATATCCATATGATCGAGTCCTTAGGTTTCCGAAATAGTGTAATGGAAAAAAGAAGTGCTTCGAATCATTACTATTTTGACTCGGACATTTTCTAAAAAAGTCGAGGTATTTCAAATTGTTTATTAAGACAGACAAAGTAAGGGAAAACCTCCGAAAGAATTTCCATATTGACATTGGACATATAAGAGTTCGAATCGAATCTCTTTAGAAGGAAGATCTTTTTGTCCCATGGTAGCCTGCTCCAAGTCCCCTTACGAAACTTTCATTATTGGGTTAGCCATACACTTCACATGTTTCTAGCGATTCACATGGCATCATCAAATGATACAAGTCTTGGATAAGAATCTACAACGCACTAGAACACCCTTGTTGACGATTCTTATCGCGACAACATCTAGGGTTCCTCGAATAATGTGATATCTCACATCGGGTAAATCCTTAACCCTTCCTCCTCTTACTAATACTATAGAATGTTCTTATAAATTATGGCTAATACCGGGTATATAAGCGGTGATTTCAAATCCATAGGTTAATCATACTCCGCAACTTTACGTGAGGCGTAGTTGGGTTTTTGGGGTTGATAGTGGAAAAGTTGTGAGATAAGTCATCCTTTCTTTGTCCCTCTACGTAACCGCACATAAGATTTTCACCTCATACGGCTCCTCGTTCAATCCTTTCGAAGGGATCCTTTTCCTCGTTCGGCAGTCTCTGCCCTTCTTCCACTCCGTCCTGAAGACTAACTAAGACCAATTAAGTCACGTTTTCATGTTCTAATTGAACACTTTCATTTATGATTAAAGGAGAAGATTGTTCTTTTACCAAACATATGCGGATCAAATCACGTCCTATAATAAGAAGAAATCTTTCTCGGTATCAATCCCCTTGCCCCTCGTTCTTTGAGAATTAGAAGGATCCTTTTCGAATTTCCATTTCTTTATTTTGAATCTAGGCTCTTCTATCTTCGACTTATTTTTTTGGCTTTATTCTTTATTTATTTCATTTCGATTTTCCCCTCTTCCTCTATCCCTATCCTTTAGGTACATCATTTGCATCAATAGAGAACTTTTTCCTCTATATGTATCGATATTATTCCATTCCAATTTCTTCCCGAAACTTCCCAAGAAAAATCTCGAATTGGATCCAAAATTGACGAGTTAATGTGAGTTTATCCATGCGGTTAAGCACTCTTCAAATAGGAATCCATTTTCTAACCGACTTTCGTGCTTTGGTGAGTCGTCCGAGATCCTTTCAATGACCTATGTTGTGTTGAAGGGATATCTATATGATCCAATCAATTGCATAAGACCCGTGGAAGCAATAGAACAGGGAAAGTATACAGAAAAGACAGTTCTTTTCAATTTTGATTATCTATATATTAGTTCGTTTCTATTTCTATATATCTATATATTCTATTAGTTAGCAATCCCTTCTTTCTTTCGTGATGAACTGCTTCGGCACGGGTCTTACATTTTTTTCTCGGTGGACCGAGGAGAAAGGGGTCTTAGCAGGAAGAGGATTGTACCAACCCACTTCAAATATGGAACATGGATTCTAGCAATGGAACGGAGTTGGGTCCTCATATTGATCCGAATGAATCAGTCTTTCTACAAAGGTCAATCTTTGCCTATTAGGCAAGAGGATAGCAAGTTCAAAGTTCTGTCTCAGTAGGACATGGATTTCTATTACTATGAAATTCATAAATTAGTTAATGGGAGGGCTACCATTATCCTTTTTCTTGTATGTGTTCCTAAGAGAAGGAATTTGTCCATTTCATATTTCGTGGTCTCAAAAAAAGGGCGTGGAAAGCAGTAAACTCTTGAATGGAAATTGAAAAAGAAATGTAGCCCCGGTTTGTTCGTAAATGGTAAGATCTTTGGTGTAAGAAGAAGGGGCGATCCATATCATCTTGACTTAGTTCTCGCTTCCCTCCTTTTTTTTAAGAATACCGAAGTCGGGTTCTTCTCTCCTACAAGATCGAATAGAACATGTTGAACAAGATCTTCTTCATGGAAACCCACTCGATTTAGATGGGGAAAATCATACAAATTTTATGAAACCATGTGCTATGGCTCGAATCCATAGTCAATCCTTTTTTTCGATAGGACCGATTGACAATTGAATCCAATTTTTCCCATTATTTATTTGTCCATAATAGTGCGGAAAGAAAGCCGGGAGGAAGAGTGGCTTGGCCTTGCATTTCGCCCCTTTGCCTTAGGATTCGTTAATTCTCTTTCTTGATGGGACGGGAAGGGATATAACTCAGCGGTAGAGTGTCACCTTGACGTGGTGGAAGTCATGAGTTCGAGCCCGATTATCCCTAAACCAAATGTGAGTTTTTTCTATTTTTACTTACATCACGATCGAGCGGGGAATGGATAAGAGGCTTGTGGGATTGACGAGATAGGGTAGGGTTGGCTATACTACTGGTGGCGAACTCCAGGTGCAAATAATCTGAAGCGCATGCATACAAGTTATTCTTGGAAGGAAAGACAATTCCGAATCCGCTTTGTCTACGAATAGGAAGCTATAAGTGGGGCATTCGGTTTTAACTGAAAATTCGGTTCAGTTTAATCGGTTTAATAAAAGTCTAGTTTCCAAAAAAAAGCACCCGATCGGTTCTCGTAGAAAAGTAAGAACCGACAACCGGTTTCGGTTTTCTTGTCCGTTTTTTGGTTTTAACCGAAAAAACCAATGAAGCGCTCAAACCTCATCTCCACCCTTTCAGCGCCTTTGACGCGCCGGGCCGCGCCGCCGCTGGGATGGGATGCCGCCGCCGCGCCCGCCGCTTATTTGGTGACGCCGTAGCGCGCCCCCGCTTGAGCCGCCGCCCCGCTGAGCCGCCGCCACCGCCGCCCGCGCTTCCCCGCTTGAGCCGCCGCCACCGCCAAGCGCGCCTTCGCCGCACGCGCCACTCGCCCCGCTTTTCGGGCGCCCGCTTTCGCCGCCGCCGCCGCTTACGCCCCCGCTGCCCTAGTACGCTTCGCCCGGCTCTTTGGATTAGGGTTACGCAGGGGAGTAAGGGATGGCCGGGATGGGGATTTGGTCCATTGGAGACGGGATGCGGATGGTGTTGGATTGTTGGGCCATGTATGGGCCGGCCAGACGGACGATGTGCTGCCGCTGCTCCCTCCGCTCCTCGCTAAGTAGGTTTGTTCGTTTTCAATCGGTTGTTCGGTTCAGCCAGCCAGTGAAAACCAAAACCGGCCGAACACCGGTTCTGCAACACAGGAATCGAAGCCAAAACCGAAACCAAAAAACTAAAATTTCGGTTCGGCTCGGCTCGGTTCGGTCTTCGGTTTTCGGTGAAAAAGTGCAAGACTGATTCCCGGTACCCGTCTCCTCCCGCACTTCCCACTGCTCCCCGGAGCCTCCCAGGTCTGGATCGAACTCGCAGCGCCTCCTCTCCCCCACCGGCGCCCGAGCTCCTCCCAGCGCCCGTCCCCGCCTCCTCCCCTCCCGTCCCGTGCTCGTCCCTGCTTCCTCCCCGCCCGTCCCGCGCCCGTCCAGGAAGGCCGCGACGACGGAGGCCACGCCCGTTCCCGCGCATCGAGGCCGCCCTGTCCGCGCGTCGATCGGGTAGGTGGCGTAGGCGCCGCTGCTGCGCGAGCGAGCGAGCGAGCGGGCGTCGGATCCGTGGATCCGTGCGCCCGTCATGGACGACTTCCAGGGCCTGCTGGCCCGCGACTTCGGCCTCCGCCCGAAGGGGAAGGCCGCGCCCATGTCGGCCGCTCGCTCCTCGGGTGCCTCCGGATCCGCCTGGACCAACACCAGATCCGCGTCGGGGTCCGCCGCCGCGCCATCTGCGCCCTCCTACGACGAGCTCTTCGGGTCCGCCCCTCCACCGCCGCCCAACAAGGCCACGCCGCCGCCGTCGCTCGACAACATCTTCGACTCGTTCAAGGACCCCGCCGCTTCCACCACCACGGCGGCAGCGCCGAAGCACTCGTCCATGCCGGTTTTCGACAAGCCCGTCTATGACGACGACATCTTCGTCGGGGTCCCTGGGGTTAAGAGCTCCTCAGCGCGCTATGACGATGTGTTTGGGGGAGGCGGAAGTGGAAGCAAGGGCCGCGAGGCGCCTCCGGCGTTCGATGACCTGCTCGGTGGATTTGGTAAGAGCTCACAAGTGAAGGAAGAGGTTGATGACAAGAGGAAACCAGAGGCAGCTTCGGCGGCGGCGGCGACTGGGTTCGACTATTTGATCCCAGGATTTGGCGGGAGAAGCTCGCCGCGCCAAAGGTGACTACTTTCTTTTTATGCATTTCAGTGTGCGTGGGACTGATAGACGTTATGTTGTCCGTTTTGCGCGATCTAGGATTCGATATACGTGTATAACTTTATTAGTTTGATCAATTGAACCGGAAGGTTTTGTCAGTATTTGGTAACTATAGGATCACGTGGCTGTTGATCGAGTTGAACCAACTATGCTGGCTCATTTGTTGGATGTTTTGGCAATTAGATTCTGCATCCTGATGTCTTATGTTCGATTTGGTAATCCATACTAGTTTGGGAAGCATTTATGATATACGTTATACATAGAGCTTACGCTGCATGATTACGACATGCATTTAATATTTATCCTATTTTGCATGTTAATTAATAACCTATTATATTATGATAGGCTTGACTTCATGTTTATCTAAATAATTGAGTGCTTTCGTGCTTGCAAATTTATCCGCCATTTTCCCAAGTCACCAATTCATAAAAGGATTATTCATATCGATGTCCAGTTAGCTTCTTAGAAAATCCTTTTGCGCTGTTGGTGTTGGTTTCCTGGACCTCTACTGTATATAATGTATGTTAGGTTTAATCTAAGTATTCTGTGTTGGTTCTAGTACATATGCTAAGTCATCCACAAATTTGATTGAGAATTGTACCATTCTTTTGTGATATCCATGTTTGATACTTGTTTGTAGTGTATGATAGGTCTGCTTATTTTTGTACATAGCATGCCAAGAGGTTTGCAGAATTTTGATTAACTTGAGATTGTAGTTGATGTTATATTGTTGGTGGAGCCCTCACGAATTGGTTCCATGGGTTTGTTGTGTTGTGTGTGCCAGTTGAGATGGATTATGTAAAAAAAAATAGTTTCTTAATCGATTTAATAAATCTGAAGTTGAACTGTTAGTAGATTACTAGATTCAAATATTGCTTTCAGGCCTGGTAAATGTGCACGGTGTTGCTGGAGTGCTAGATATCTTATAACTTTAGACACTGTGTATCATTATTAGCTTGTATACTTGGTTATACGATGGGAATTTTTATCGGATGTCAAGTTTGCTTTTAAATCAAGTGCATTTAATTATACACTTCTGAGCCATGTATAATACTCTCTCTGTATAGGATTTAGAGGTCGTTTAGGACATAATTGTGCATACCAAGGAGTGATTAATTAGGGGTTATTTTTCCATGTCTACCCCTATTAAATATGGTCGTGGGTGCATTCCATACAAGAAACGATGATAGCTGACATGGTTAGTGCGGCCAACTGTGGTCCCTGAGGTCCCGTGTTCGATACCTATCGGGCACATTTTTTTTGCTGGTCGCGCGCTTTTACATGGAATTTATTTGCATGGCCCTTGCTGGTTGGGCGCGGGAGCCGGAGCGTTTGCATGGCGCTTGCCTAGTTGGGCGTGGAAGCCTGAGCTAGGGGGCTGGGAGTTAATGCGGGAGCCCGTGTTTGCATGGCTCGCGAGAGACGACCACACGTAAGGGGCAGGGGCGTCCAAAACTGCCGCTGGGCCACAGAACGACTTCCTTTCCTCAGCTTGCTTCCTGCGCCAGGACGACTATTAATCCCTATACGGAGGGAGTATTCCTCAAAGACTGCAATTACCAACCTTCTTGAGGAAAGCTATTAGCTATTGCTTGCATGCTTACAAAATTTAAGATCAGACAGACCATATAAGACATTAGACCATATTTCCCTGGAACAATGAGTTTTATCATAAGTATTTTAGTTGTAATTTGCTTCGATGTTTCTATTGCAATTTCTTTAGATTTCATCTTAATTGAGTCACACATCCAGTTGAGGTGTTGTGCTGCGTATCTATAGCCCATATGTTCTTAACAATTTAACTCTTTGTTTCTTAATCATCAATTTCTTGGAAAGAGTCACCAATTACAATAATAATATTTGAAGTGGGTTCGAGTGCTCCATAGGGCCGAAGTTTTTTTATGATGTATTTTGACATTTGAATCTCAGACATGCTTAAGAACTACTGATTTGAATTTATGGGCTAATAGGTTATCTAGTGCGTGTGGGAAAAATAATAATTTGCTCTGTTTGCGACGATGATGGCCTTTTTTCTGCAATTGCATGCACTTTTAAACATGTTCACATATTAACATGTCTATTTATTAACTTCAGGGATACTATTGGTGCTAAACAAAAGAAGGTTTCCATGTCAACATCTAAGCAACCAGCTAGCTTAAGCGACCCTTTTGTTGTTCTCGAAACAACTTCATCCTCAACCCATCCATTCACAGATCCCTTGGATGAATTTGGTAAAGCTGAGGATTCAAGCACTTCCAACCAAGCTCCAAAATCCGAATCTTTTTTCACTTCAGAGGTGGACACTGGCTCGAAAAATAGGAATGATTCAAGCAGAGCCCGAGACTCAAATCCTGTACAGAGTTTTTCTAAAAGAAACTCCTCCCAACAACCTTCTGTAGAGGATTTTGAAAATATATTTCCTAAGTCGCAGTCTGCCAGATATTCCGATGTCCATGTTGACATTGGCTCAGAGAAATATAGTGGGAATGGTATAAATGATCAGTCACCTAGATCTGATGAATCCGAAGATGAGATATGGCTTACAGCTTCTGAGATTCCTCTCTTCACACAGCCAACTAATGCCCCACCACCTTCAAGACCACCGCCACCTCTTGCAGTTAAGCAAAAACATGGATCAAAATCAAAAAGAAAAGACGACGAATATCTACGGCGGTCTAGGAAAAATAATGATCATCAAAGAAGTTCGTCAATTCAGGCTGGTGTTTCTACAGTAGATGAACTAGAAGATTTTGGCAGGGGTAAGTCTCAGAATGTGCATGCTTTTAGTGAGGAAGAATTTGAGAAAAGTACAGCAGCTGCGGCATCTGCAGCTGCTATGAAAGAGGCCATGGATAAAGCTGAGGCAAAGTTCAAACATGCCAAGGAAGTACGAGAGAGAGAGCGTGATGCGAAGCTTAGAAATAGAGAGCAACAAGAACAAGATAATGTAACGAGGTCGTATGCCCAGGATCGTGATGACAAAGAGAGAAAGGAAAGGTTAGAACAAGAAAGAGAGATGAGGCAAAAAGAGGAAAATGAAAGAGAGCATCGAAGACTTGAAAAGGAGAGAGAACTTGAGCGACATAGAGAAAGAGAAAGAGCTAGGCAAGCAGTGGAGAGGGCTACAAAGGAGGCACGGGAAAGAGCAGCTGCTGAAGCTCGTGCAAAAGCAGAGAGGGAGGCACGCCAGCGTTCAGAACGTGCTGCTGTGCAAAGAGCCCAACAGGAAGCGCGCGAGAGGGCAGCAGTAGAGGCTAAAGAGCGAGCAGAGAGGGCTACTGCAGAAGCAAAGGAAAGGGCTGCTGCTGAAGCTAAGGAGAAAGCTGCTAGTCAATCCAGGGATAGGGCTGCTGCAGAAAGAGCTGCTGTGGAAAGAGCTCAGCAAGAAGCGAGGAAGAGAGCTGAACGAGCAGCAGTGGAAAGGGCTGCTGCTGAGGCTCGGGAAAGACAGGCTGCTGCCGCCGCTGCTGCAGCTGCAAGAGAAAAAACAACCAAACCAGATGATCTAGACTCCTTCTTTGGTATGGGTCCCCGAGCTAATAGTGCTCCGAAGCAAAGGGCTCCAACAGTGGTAATTACTCCACCAAAATTTTCATTTCAGATTTTTATTCATTGCAATTTCCTCACTGTTGTTTTTCTAATTGTGGAATTATTAGGATTCTATGTTTGATTCTCAAACGCAAAATAGAGGGACTTCCACTTCGACATCAATGAAAAAGGCATCATCGACAGCAAATATTGCTGATGACTTGTCTGCAATATTTGGAGGAGGTACTGATCGTTTGAGAAGTATGGTACTGTGTCCATCGACATATGTAAGTAACTGTTTGATTTATTTGTTATTTTAGCTCCTGCATCATCAGACGAATTTCAAGAAGTTGATGGGGAGAGCGAAGAAAGAAGACGTGCTAGGTTGGAACGACATCAAAGAACTCGTGATCGAGCGGTAATGCGCAACACTAATTAAAATAGTCATCTCATGTAGCTTTCTAGCACTACAATTTAATATCTATGGATACGTATACGTCTATGTTCCTGGATACCTACCCAAACTTGATTTGGACAAATTCTTTGTTGTTGATGATGTTGTTGTGAATGCTTTATGTTCTGATTACATTTTGTTTTAAGCATATTTTTTCAGGATAAAGAAATTGCAGTGCTTGTTGTTTATTAGTTTCCTATACTCGCAGGCAAAGGCTTTGGCTGAGAAGAATGAACGCGATATGCAGCAACAAAGAGAGCAGGCTGAAAGACATGTAAGTACTCTGTTGTAACTCGTGCATACAGCTTAATTTCATAATGCTGAAAATCTACATTATCAACATATAATTTGTCCCTTTAAATGCACTTTATTGGCTGCTAGTGACTAGTTCCTCACTTCATTGAGTTCGTTATAATCTTTTGCCTTGATAATTCCAGAGGCTTTCGGAAACACTGGACTTTGAGATTAAGCGCTGGGCTGCTGGAAAAGAAGGCAATTTGCGTGCATTGCTATCAACTTTACAATATGTGAGTTGAAACTTCTTGATTGAAGCATTTCTCTCACTTATTTTTTTATTTTTTTACTGATTCTGTTCCTTATGTGGGCGTTACTCTTCTTTAATAGACACTGGCATTTAGATCTTTAGCTGTCAACTCAAACATATGATTTGTTTTCTAACGTTTGTGATTTCATACAAATACAATCCATTTCTTACTGCGGGACGCATCATCATCACCATATTGTGCCTCTAGTCTAAGTTAGACTATGAGGCTCTTATGTAGGCACTCAGATCCATTGGTAGTATTTCCGGCTTCAGGTTTGAAGCAATATTATAGAACATTGACAGAATAATGTTTGCCTCTCGAGACAATACCATACCAACAAAATGTTCGGTTGTGGGCAATACCTGAAACAAGAATAGTACACGATGCCATTGCTTTAAAGAGATAACCTATTTTTATTTTGTAGAAATGTTTTTATAGTTAAAAGACATGTTTGATGACTTTCTGTTTTAATTCGTTTATTCATTCTGAACAGGTTCTTTGGCCAGAATGTGGATGGCAGCCTGTATCCCTCACTGATTTGATCACTGCTGCTGCTGTTAAAAAAGTGTACAGAAAAGCAACCTTGTGTATCCATCCTGACAAGGTGCAGCAAAAGGGTGCCAATCTCCAACAGAAATATATTGCTGAGAAGGTTTTTGATCTCCTTAAGGTATGTATTGCCCTCAAAACATTTGCTGCAGCTTACTGTTTACACACCAACATGATACTACTATTCTTCATCCCTATTTTTTCCTTGGCCCATGCACAATCGTCTTGTTTCAAGACATTAAAAACTAGTTCTCTCTTTTTCTCACATCAAGAGAACATATGAGCTAGATAGGTATGACCTGTTTTTGCTGAACACGGGGTTTTTCACATTTATGGTTCACCAAAAAAAAATTATTTCATGTTTGGTCCATGGAAACAAAGTTGGGTTGGTGCATGGATAATGGATAATACATGGAAAGTACTGAACCTTTATACTTTGATGTGATCTGTGGCACATGGCACTACAATGTTTAATGCAACAATGGTTGTGTCAGCCTGGACCACCATCTGGTGCCTGGGAAGTACCTAATGTGTGCTGTTCTGCCTACAGCCAAATCAATGCTGATCCTGTGATCGAAGTAATGACCTGTTAGCCTGCTTCATACTCTAGTCATTGAAGTTAACGAGAAAATAACAATCTTAGAATTACAACACCTACCGGTTGGATAATTTTAATGCACTGTGCTGATTACTGGAACTTATTCTCTGCACTGTTTATTTTATTTCCATTTACTGTATATGTTTATCTATTGGTTGAAGGGGTGCTGGGTACATATATGTATTAGGAGTTATTGTTTCTTTGCTTTTCCCGTTTTAAGTTTGTTCATTTGACCATATTGTTAGATAATAACTGAAACTTCTGGGATGGTAATTCTGTTCATGTAGTTGACATATCCTGATATCCAACTAACTTAAGTCATTCTGCTCCATGTTTAAATACAACAGGAGGCATGGAACAAATTCAACTCTGAAGAGCTCTTTTAAACAGCCTCATGATTGAATATAGCATCACCCCCAGGGTCTGCACAAGGTACTCTGAGAAGAAACTCACAAGCTGGAGCGACATGAGGTTGGTCCGGGGAAACCATGAAGCGACCAAGCCAAACCTGAGCTATGGTTGTAATCACCATTGTTTTGTTCCCCTCTAAATTTTCTTTCCCAATTGTATGTTGATTCAATGACAACTCACAGCGACATGTGGCAGCTGCCCAAGCTGGACCTCATCCAGTAGGTGTACATTAGTGCCCTGTTTTGTACTATTTACCCTGGGCTGTATGTACCGTCAGAGCGGGTGCTTCTGAGGCCAGTGTTGTGATTTTGGATTAGGTACAGGGTTTGTTTACAACATGGAGAGCCGGTTTACTTGATAAATGATGGATGCTACTTGTCTGATGCCATGGGCATCGAGGCAAGTTCGGTTGTCTTGTTTATAGTCCATTTCTGGAACATCGATGACCTATACTGTGATAACTATTTTTATTTTTGTACAAAGTTGATATTCAATTTTGATTGCTTGTATTGTAATCATATTTGGACGTTTGCAGGCTCAATGATCAGTTAGTACGTTAAAAAAAGATTCATTTCGTAGGATTACACAAGATTAGGCAACTAACCCTATATTGGGCACCTTAAACACATAATTCTTCCCTGCACTCCTAATCTAACCCAGTGCCATTTCCCCTCACTTTATTTTTCAACAGTTTGTTGTCACAACTCACCATGGGCACCTCCTACAATTAAGATGTTGGTTCAATCATCTAGAGCTTAAGGCATTGGTAGGAATCATCTCGAGCTCATGGACGACCTAAAGCTCTAGCTGAACCAAACATGTCAAATTTTACCACATATTTTATAATCTAACTACAAAGGTGGAAAATGTGATGTTTCGTGTTATGAGAGCACATGGGGCAAGCAAAACACACTGCACGAAGAAGGATGAGGCACCTCTAACATTTGGTGGAGACGTGATTCGATTGGACATATATTAGTAGCTTGGAATAGATTGCTTTCTCGCACTGTTAATATTAGGCTCTCACAAGAGCATGGTGTGTTTCATTGGAACTTAGACAATAGGTTTAGTGCTCTGTAAAATCATATCATTAGACTTTGATTCTTAGACGACGGATATAACCCGTTTTTCATTAAGCAGAATCATTCAACTTTGATTCACTTTGAGGCTCCCAACTTAAACAAAATCATCTAGATTTTAAAGGCACCTTGGATGACATTTTTTCTTTGATATTTTCATTGAGGAGTGATTCTATCGAAGGATAACTTAGCCAAACACATTGGCAAGGCAGTGAAAATGTGTTGAATTTGCTAGAAAAACTGAGACAATTAAACACCTTTTCTTTGAATGTCGTTTTGTCTCTGATGTTCGAGGCCTCATATATCATATATGTTGCTTTAACCTTCCTTAACCTCACGATAGCTCTCGTTTGTTTGGGAGTTGGCTTTGGTTTGGCAGGGGTTTAAAACCTTCAGTTTTGTTGGGCAACAACTACTTGTTGGTCACTTCGGTGTACATAAATGATTTGTTGTTTTCAGAAGAAATTACATTTTATCTTAATTTACCTTTGCACTACACATATCATCCATCCAAAGCATTGTTCCATTTATCTGTCAATCCATCCATTAATTAGTTCATGGTTAAAGCTAGATCTGATGGATCCATCCATTTGACTTAGGACAAAATTAAAACCTCTTGCATTTTGGAACTAAAAAGTTGGCTAGGTATATATAGACAAAAAATACACAAATAAAATAATAAAATAACTTATATAAACATGGTTAAACTAGATACGTTTGACTTACGAAATTAAAATCTCTTGCATTTTGAAACAAAGGGTTTATTTAATTACTTTCTCAATTTCTAGATCTATGCTAACCATTCAAGATCTGTTGGTTCTTTTTTCCGAACGTGACTTCACACGTTTTAGACGAGTTCTATGCTAACCAACATTTTAGATTTTCTTTTTTTCTTTTTGAGCAACAACCAACATTTTAGATGAGTTGGGCCGCATGCAAGATGGTTGGGAGTAGGCCCATTGGTTGTTTGGCTCTTTGTCTCTTCCGCTCGAATCCCAAATTCAATTTCAAAAATCCCCACCCACCTATCTTTCCGTCCCCATCTCCATCCCATGGACGCCGACGAGGTGGACGTCGACCTTGACAGCCCGGCGGCGGGATCCACTCCCCACCCTCCGCCTCCGGTTCCCTCCCCTCCCCGTCCTCTCCGAGCTCGCCGCCCTCCACCGCGGCGCCTCCTCCACCACCTCCCCCCCTGTCCCTTCCCTCCATCACGTTCCTCTCCTCCAATACCACCGCCGTCGCGTCCATCTTCTCGCGCCTCGTCGAGGCGGCGTCCCCAGCGTCGTCCTTGCTGGCCCCTTCGAGGCCTCGCTCTCCGCGCACCACCCCCCCCGCCGCCGTCGCCTACCTCCGCCTCCTCCCGCCCCGGCCTCCCCGCTCCTCACCCTCTTCTCCCCGCTCCCCCTTCCTCTCCCTCCTCCTCGCCATCGGCAAGGCCGCCGCCGCCTCCAACCCTAGCTCCGGTTCCGCGCCGGCGCCGCCAACCCCGCAGCGACACCGGGCGGCGCCGCCGCCGCTCCCGGCGCTCTCCCCTCGCCGCCGACGCGGCGGGGAGGCCGCCGCCGGGGGCCACCGGGCCGCGCGGCGGTCGCTCGTCGACACCGTGGCCGAAGCTCGCGGCTTTTCGACGCCCCGCCGCCCGTCCTTGGATCGAATACCACGCCGAGGCGGTGCGGGGACGTGATACGCCGCTGGCCCCGGTGGTGCTCTCGGCCACGAAATCTTCGGCGCGGGTGGCGCGGTGCACTTCTTGTCGAGGAAATTGGTGCCGCTCGGTGGCGAGGAAGCGATTAGGAAGGGCAGTGGGGTACCTGCCGAGGTACTTGGCCGTGAAGGCGCCGGACAAGGCGGATGCCAGGGCACTGGCGGTGGAAGCGATAGTCGAGGTGGTGCGGGCAATGGAGGCAGAGGGAAGGGAGGGATTTGCAGGGTGTTGACGCGAAGTTAGGGCTTCGCACCAAACACACCGGGAGGGCCTTGGACGCCCACGAAGGTTGCACTCAACCTTGTAGCAGCGAAAACCGCAGCGTGACCGACCACAAACGATCAAGAGATCGCTAGGGCCGATGTAGAGCTCGGTAGACGGCTGGAAGACCTTCAAACGCACCTCCGGGAAGACCCGTCGGGAGGGCGCAAGCAAGGGTTGCCCTAGGAGCAGCGGATGCACCTAGAACGCCGGCGAAGAATGCGGAATTTGTCGTCGAACAGCAGGGTATGAGGTTGGAAGAGATAAAATTAGGGTTTGTGTAGTAGTTGGACGATTTGTTGATAGATGGGCTCAAATCGGCCATGAACCCCTTCATTATATAGGGGAGGGTGCTCTTATCCTTTTAGGAAGGCGTCCTAGGACGTTTCCAAGCAACAAAACCGACCTAAACACGATTAGGAATCAAATCGGTTCGAATCGAGTTTTCCAACTCATTTGGAGGGTGGAGACAAAATTTTTCGGATACCACGGACATGTCCGGGGTCTCGCCCTGGGGTATTGTCTTGGGTCCAAAATTCATCCATCCGGACTCCAAATAGGGCGATCCACATATGTTTTTCGATCAGCACGACGAGAGGAACGCAATGGTGAAGTCCGTTACTGCTTTTGAGGAACTTTTTATTCGGACAAATTTGGGTGTCAACATATGCCCCCCTGTTTTCAGGTGAGAGATGCACGATCCTGAAAACAATATAATCCAAACAACACGAATGCCCATCGTATCGGTTGTCTGGCGAGTAAGGGCGATATTGGATATTGGCCATTTTTGTTCTAAGGGCGATGCATGCATCGGCCATTGTTTGAGAGCACTTAGGCCTCTTGCCAAACACTTGGGAAATATTTTTCAAGTATCTCCGTTAACCGCATTGCCTTGGCGTTTTCCATCACTTGTAGACTCAAGCTCATAGGAATTTCCAGATGTCACTTTGACCACTTTGAAAGGACCCTTCCAATTGGGTGACCACTTGCCAAACTCATTGCTCTTCGAACCTATCGGTAATATAGTTTGCCAAACTAAGTCACCGATTTGGAACGATTTGCTTTTCACCTTCTTGTTGTAGGCTCTTGCAACTCGGGCTTTATCCTTCTCAATCTCCTTTAAAGCTTGCAATCTTTTGTCAGTTACCTCATCAATGTTATCCATCATCAAATCATGATACATAGTAGGAGATAGATCATTCTGCTTAGCAAATCTATATGCATCCAAATTCACCTCGATGGGTAATATCGACTCTTGGCCATATACCAGCTCATAAGGAGTGACCTTTGTAGCGCCATGCCTTGAAATGCGATGAGCCCATAGAGCTTCTGACAAGACCTCATGCCACTTCCTTGGATGATCTTCTATCTTCTTTTGGATGAGCTTGATCAAAGTCTTGTTAGTGGATTCAGCTTGTCCATTGGCTTGAGCATAATATGGAGATGATTTGAGCATCTTGATCTTATATGATTCGGCAAACACTTTTACTTCTTTCGCCATAAATGACGTTCCTTGATCGGTAGTTAATGTTTGTGGAATACCGAATCTATGTATGATGTGCTCAATGATGAACTCAATTACCTCCTTATGTGTCATGTTCTTCAATGGAACTGCTTCTGACCATTTAGTGAAGTAGTCGGTAGCAACCAAGACGAACTTATGCCCCTTCGAAGATGGTGGATGAATCTGTCCAATGAAATCCAATCCCCAACCACGGAAAGGCCACGGTTTTATAATAGGATGAAGCATAGCAGCCGGCACTAGCTGAATATTTCCAAACCGTTGACACTCTTCACAGCCTTTGTAGTAGCGAAAGCAATCAACCATCATAGTAGGCCAATAGAAACCAGCCCTCCTTAGTAACCACTTCATCTTTGGAGCTGATTGATGCGTACCACAAATGCCTTCATGTACTTCTCCCATTGCCACTCTTGCTTGATCGGTTCCTAGGCATTTTAGCAACAAATCTTCGGCAGTCCTCCTATAAAGTTTTCCATTATGCAATGTGTACTTGAAAGCAAGTCGCCGAACATCTTTGTCAACTTTAATGCTAGGATCCTACAAGAATGACATGAGAGGAGTTCTCCAATCTTCTAAATCGGTACTACCATTGTCCAAAACAGAAATAGACCGATTTAAAAGAATTCTACTTTGCTGTGTCCCAAATTATAAGTGACATCGGTTTGTCCAATTGGCTTTGGTCGAACCAAATTTTCACTAGAATTTGAAACAAGCAAACTTTCATGCATCGGCAAATGTTGCAAATGAAAATACTTATCGTTTACCTCAAAGCCGATTGCATTTTGAGCAAGCAAGTTTGCTCTATGCACATACCTTACATGCACACGATCTCCTTCTTTTATATATCTAGATGCTTGTTGAGCTAGCAAATTGGTCGTATGATTTTCCTCTCTTGGGATATGCCAAATCTTGAATTCGGAAAATTTACCAATTAAATCAAGGCAAGCATTAAGACGAACACGTAGTAATCCATCTAAACATTGACATTCACGGATACTTGCCTGGACTATAAGCAATGAATCACCAAATGCTTCAACATGATCAACCCCCAAAGCATCTAGCATGATCAATCCGAATAAGAGAGCTTCATATTCGGGTTTGGTTGTTAGTACATTTAAACTCCAATCGGCTTGAGATTGGAATTTCACCAAGATGATTAACAAGAACAATACCAACGCCGGCACCATCTTTGCAAACCGATCCATCAAAATACAAACGCCATGGGGTAGTAGTGACGTAATCCAATTCATGATCAAGATTTATGCTATGCTCAACAATAAAATCAGCAAGAACTTGACCTTTTAATATTTTCAATGGCTCAAAAGTCAAGTCATATTCAATCAAAGAGTATGCCCATTTGCCCACCCTTCCAGAAAGGATTGGCCGAAACAACATATGTCTGATTACATCGGCCTGGCAAGCTACCACACATGTGCTTGACAAAAGATAATGTCTCATCTTGGAGCAAGCAAAATATAGTGATAGACATAATTTCTCAATATGGGCATACCTTGTCTCGGGATCAAGAAGACGGCGACTAAGATAAGCAACAACACACTCCTTTCCTTCGTCTTCTTGAGTAACAACAACCCCAATCACCTTATCTTCAGCAGCGATATACAATTGAAAAGGTACTCCCCTTCTAGGTGCGCGAAGAACAGGTGGTGAAGACAAATATTCCTTCAACTTGTCAAATGCAGCTTGTTGGCTTGCCCCCCAGGTAAAATCAGCTTCATATTTCAACTTGAGGATTGGGGTGAAAGGAATAATCTTCCCGGACAAGTTAGCAATGAATCTTCTCAAGTAGTTCACTTTGCCTAAGAACTTCTGCAAATCCTTCTTACATTGAGGTGCCTGAACTGCCTTGATCTTTTCTATCCTCTTAGGATCAATCTCTATGCCTTTCTCATGAATAATAAATCCGAGAAACTTCCCAGCTGATACTCCAAAGGCACACTTGAGTGGATTCATCTTCAAACCATAGAAGCGCATTCTCTCAAAAGCAAGATGCAAATCGGCTAAATGAGGATCATGTGAAGCCGATTTAATCACCACATCATCAATATACACTTCCATGATTACACCAATGAGATCATGAAAGATAAGATTCATAGCTCTTTGGTAGGTGGCGCCTGTATTTTTGAGCCCAAAAGTCATGACAATCCACTCAAACAAACCGACAAATCCTGGGACAGATAAAAGCAGTCTTGGAGGTATCTTCTTCAGCCATAAAGATTTGATTATATCCAGCATTACCATCAAGAAAGCTAATAACTTTGTGCCCTGATGCATCATTAATTAACATGTCGGCGATAGGCATAGGATATTCATCTTTAGGAGTGGCTCTATTTAAATCTCTGAAGTCAATGCAAACTCTTATCTTCTCGGTGTCTTTCTTCTCAACCGGAACAATATTAGAGACCCACTCCGCATACCTGCATGGGCGGATGAAATCTGCCTGGAGCAACCGATTGATTTCCTCCTTGATTCGGTCATGGATGGCCGAATTGAAGTTTCTTCGCGGTTGCTTGAATGGCCTAAAACCCCTTTTGATGGGAAGCCGATGCTCAACAAGATCTCGGCTAAGCTCGGGCATCTCCGTGTAATCCCATGCAAAGCAATCAACATATTCCTTGAGAAGCGCGATTAATTTAGATTTATAATCGGCATCCAAGTTAGCATTCACATAGGTCGGCCGTGGTACAGTACCATCCCCAATATCAACTTGCTCTAAAGGGTCAGCCGACGTGAAACCTTGGCCCAACTTATTGAGCTCATCAAAGTCATCAATTGCCTCACAAGAATCGGTCCTTTCAGCCCGATATTGTTCTAGCCTCTTTTTCAACCATTGAAGTTTGTCTTCCATTGGGAAACTATTTATATAAGAATATTGAGCCGATTATCCACCGGCTTCAATGACACGGGTACAAATCCACGCTCATCATAACTGACATACTGATAGCTGGATAAATCTCTCCCGGAAAGACAAGCAAATCCAGATCCTTCAGACGAAACATCGGTTGTAGCAACTTCAACCGAATTATCCGCATGAACAATCTCTATGGCATCTCCCACCCATTGGATGAGAAATTGGTGCATGCTTGAAGGCACACAGGGGTTGGCATGAATCCAATCTCGACCGAGTATGAGATCATAGCTACATTCCACATCATCAATGAAGAATGCGGTAGGCATCGTCTTGCTCCCAACGGTCAGCTCCAAGTTGGCGATCCCCTTAGCAGGAATTGGCGCAGTTGCTCCTACGCCACTGATAGTCATGTTGGTCTGGATCAGCTCCTCGTCCTTGCCACCAAGCTTCTTGTATAGTGCATAGGGCATAAGATTGACAACTGCGCCACTATCCACTAGCATGTTGCGGACTGGTTTTCCATTAATATGTCCCCTCACATGCAATGGCTTGAGATGTCTCACAGGCACCACGGGCTTCTTGAATATAGCATCTTGAACCCCAAAAGCCATCTCTGTTGCAGCTACTTCGTCATCTCCCCTTTGCTCGATCACGTAATAATCGGCAGAAAGAAATATTGTGTTTATTTCTCCATGTTTTGGCGAAGGCTCATAGTCTACCATCTCTTCGTCAGCTTCGGTAGTAGCTTCAATGCCAACCATAGCAGCAATAGCAGTAGCAAAATCCTCATCGGCGCCTAGAGGACCATCAGATACAATCGGTTGAACCGGCTCAAGAGTCGGTAAATCCGATGATTGGACATTAGCAGCCCCATCAACCGTCACGGTTGAATTATCAACTTGCTCAGCTGGCTTACCTGCTAGGAGTGCCAAAAGGTCAACATTTGGCTTGGGCACCTCCTCCACAGGCTTGGGCGCCTCCTCCACAGGCTTGGGCGGCTGCTCTTGGACCACAACTGACTTTACCGATTTAGCAACCGGTTTAGCCATCCTCTTAGCGGCAGCAACCAACTCAGCTTCTTTCTTCTTAATCTCATGGACAAATTCTGGCAGGATAGGTCCTTGTCCTTGAGCAACAGCCATGCGCTTGAGCATCTTTTGTCTTGCCCGTTGAAGCTTCCTCTTCTAAGTTTTGTCAAGGTCCATTGGGCACCACTTGGGCTGTCGGTAGCGAGGATCAACGGGCCTTTTCCTCTTGTCTTGAGATTCAACGGCTTCCTCCATGATTTGATCTTCTTTTGAGGCTCTTGCCCCTCAATCATAATCGGTTCATTGTCATTAAGAACGGAGGCGACATTGATCCGATCATGATGGAAGGTGGATAAGTAGCAATTGGAGCAGGCTGCACAACCACTTCTGGCTTCTTCTTCGGGACATATATCTGTTGCATTGGTGCCTTCCCCGAATTGGTAAGCTCCCTAGATGTGAGCAACTCTTTCTTCTTTGCACCGCTAGAGCTCGATTGTGTACCCAATCGGCTAAAGACAGTGGGCTTGGCCATGTTTGCAGCATCTACCTCCTTCATGGAAGCCGAAGGATAAGGAACAAACACTCCCTTCGGTCCCCATTGAGGTATCACAGGTGATGGTGGCATTGGCGCCACTGGTGGTCCCCAACGAGAGAATCTTGGACGAGTGACGTGCGAAGAGGATGCACCGTTGGAAGGAGTCATAGCTATTTGCTTGTTCCTTTCTTCATCACGCTTAGGAGGTGTAGACTCTCTTTTTTTATTGGCCAATTTCTTGGAATCAGCCTTGTCTTGTTTGTACTTTGCCATGAGCCTGTCAAATGTGCACTGAGGCTTGATGTGCTTCTTTTCCTTAGGCTCGTTGGTCTTCCATACTCCCACCTCTGGCCTTTGTGGAATGAAGGATCTTAGTACCAGGGCTTGGTCATCTTGGCCGATTGGGCTAACCGGCCTAGCTGGTCTTCCCTGTGCTGCAAGACCATCCAACCAAGCTTGACGCCGTAAAGCTTGCGCCGAGCTTGCCACAATGGTGATCTTAGTCTTGCCTTCTTCATCTCTTGCAGCCAATATTTGTCGTCCCGAATTGTTAGGAACAATCGGTACGGGGCGTGGCTCACCGATGATCACGTTCTTCCCTTTTGCAGTAACAACTTGCTCAGGACGGATCAAAATTGCGGGAGCCTTGGCTTCAAGCTTCTCAGCTTCAGATGTCTTGTCATCGGGCTTGCCAGCTTCAACCACCTTCACATGAGCTGGGAAGGGATTCTTGTCCAGCTGCATATCGGTAAGAGTTAATCGGCCCTCATTAAGCGCCGATTGTACCTGCCGATGGAAGTAATTGCAATCATTAGTGGCATGAGAAAAAGAATTATGATGTTTGCAAAAAGCCCTTTGTTTCAAGACATCTGCAGGAGGCATAGTATAATTAATCTTAATGATACCGATTTTTAACAATTCATCAAAAATTCGGTCACATTTAGACACATCGAAAGTAAACTTCATCTCTTCACCCCGATTCTTACTAATCGGTTTGAGAGAGGGGCAAGTTACTTGTTTATTCTCAGCTGGCCACCTAATTTTAGCAGCCAACACCTCTTTGCTCTCATCATCCGATGAAGAATAACCATCAAGTGTGTGCACATTAGCACGATGAGAGCGATAGTTGCTGTCACGAGACTCTTTAAGGCGCGGTTCAACAGAAACGGCCCTCTCGATCAACTGATTTAAAGTATTGAATTGCTGGAACTCAAGCTTTTCTTTAATGTTAGAACGTAAACCAGCAAAAGCAAAATCAATAAGGTCCCTTTCAGATATCTGCACATTAAAACAACGACTTCTAGTTTCCCTATATCTCTTAAAGAAATCTAGGACTAACTCATCACGCCCTTGTTTAATGCATGCAAGATGGGACAATCTAGTTTCTTGGACTCTAGAATAAAAGTGAGCATGAAATTTTTCTTCTAAATCAACCCAAGAATGAATGGAACAAGCAGGTAAAGATGAAAACCATGAAAAAGCAGTACCAGTAAGAGATAAAGGAAAATTATGAATTTTCATATGTTCCTGAGTACTAGCAGTTCCAAGTTGAGCAAGATACATGCTAACATGTTCCATAGTAGTTTTACCATCATTACCACTAAACTTTTGAAAGTCAGGTACCTTCCACCCAGGTGGTGCAGCTAGGTAGTCATAAGCGGAATGGTACGGTTTTTGGTATGCGGTATTAACATTGTCGAGCTGAATTCCTAACTTTTGCTCCACAGATTTATTAAAATCTTCCCTAAATTTAGCTAGGATAGCCTCTATGCTATCGGGAACTCCTGCATTGACATTTTGATCTTGCATATTATTCGGTGGTGGCATGGGTGCAGATTGCCCTCCTGCGGAATGTGGTAATGGATTTCGTACCCCCGAATTATGCATAGAATTTAGGTTAGGATTCGGTGGTGGCATGGTTTGCCCCCCTGCCGAATTTGGCGTGGGGATATGCACTCCCGAATTCCTATAAGCCTCATGATCGGTTCTTAATTGAGTCGATCCTTGATTGCCTGCGGATGTACTAGCTCCACCGGTACCGGTTCTAACGGCAGAAGCCATAGGAGCCGGTTGTGGTTGAGGAACATGTGGAATCATATCCAAAGGCATACCATATTGGTATTGAGGCGCAATTGGTAGTTGTGCCACAACTGATGGTGAGACAATAGATGATTGAGGCGCTACACCCGATTGTCCTTCTATAACTTTTAGACGCTTATCTAAATTACTAACAAGACCATTAATCATATCTTCTAAAGTTCTTTTCTGATCTAAAACCAAGCTAGCAACACCATCTTGTGTAATAGCAGCAACATCATCATATATAGCTTGTTGGTCAGTGGGAATTACCTCTTTTGATGATGGTGCTGGAGCAAGTGCAGCATAGACAGGCTTCGTATATTGATGCACACGATCTTGCCTGTCCTTGTGGCAACTCTTGAAGAAAGCCGTTTTAACGGCGTTGATCGTGTCCTGGAGCTGCTTCTGTAAATCTTCAGGGAGCTCATCTTCGGACTCGGGACGCCGTATGTTGGTTTCTGAAATCTCGGCCGACTGGTTCTTCTTGTTAGCATCATCACCTGGGGCCATGGTGCTAGCGTCGAAGTCGTACTGGAGTTGACGCCTTGTCTTCCCCAGCGGAGTCGCCAAAAAGTATGTTGACGCGAAGTTAGGGCTTCGCACCAAACACACCGGGAGGGCCTTGGACGCCCACGAAGGTTGCACTCAACCTTGTAGCAGCGAAAACCGCAGCGTGACCGACCACAAACGATCAAGAGATCGCTAGGGCCGATGTAGAGCTCGGTAGACGGCTGGAAGACCTTCAAACGCACCTCCGGGAAGACCCGTCGGGAGGGCGCAAGCAAGGGTTGCCCTAGGAGCAGCGGATGCACCTAGAACGCCGGCGAAGAATGCGGAATTCATCGTCGAACAGCAGGGTATGAGGTTGGAAGAGATAAAATTAGGGTTTGTGTAGTAGTTGGACGATTTGTTGATAGATGGGCTCAAATCGGCCATGAACCCCTTCATTATATAGGGGAGGGTGGTCTTATCCTTTTAGGAAGGCGTCTTAGGACGTTTCCAAGCAACAAAACCGACCTAAACACGATTAGGAATCAAATCGGTTCGGAATCAGAGTTTTCCAACTCGCTGGAGGGTGGAGACAAAAATTTCTGGATACCACAGACATGTCTGGGGTCTCGTCTGGGGTATTGTCTTGGGTCCAAAATTCATCCATCCGGACTCCAAATAGGGCGATCCACATATGTTTTTCGATCAGCGTGACGAGAGGAACGCAATGGTGAAGTCCGCTACTGCTTTTGAGGAACTTTTTATTCGGACAAATTTGGGTGTCAACACAGGGTATGTTGTGGCCATGGCAAGGGGCAAGGCCAAGGGACGACTCCTTGCTGTGAATTTGGTCCTCGCCTTGCTGCCAGTCATGTTACCATCTCAAGGGGATGAAAATGATACGGAGGAGGGCTCTTGGGGGCTCAAGTTTCTGCGGCTGTTGGTGGAGCGGTGCTCAGATAGCGTGGGACGGATTCGAGCTCGGGCGTTAACGAATGCAGCCCAGGTGCTTGATGTTTTGTCCCAGAGAGGTGTGGAGGTTGACCGGTTGCAAGAGGTGATGAGGATTGGGGACATGGGTCTCAGGGAGTTGCTGAGATGACGCTGCACCGATGATAAGGCTGCTGTTAGGAAGGCTGTGCTTGTGCTCATCACAAAGGCGATCAGATTGCTTGGGAGATCCATCGATGAGTCTCTTCTTTGTGCGATGGGCGCTGCATGCTCTGATCCATTAGTCAGCATCTGCAAGGCTGCTCTTGTCGCCATCTCGGACGTGTTTAGGAAATTTCCTGATGAGAAAGTGATGAAAGAGTGGCTTCAGGCTGTGCCTCCACTGGTGATTGATAGTGAGACAAGCATCCAGGACGAATGTGAAAACCTGTTTCTTGAACTGGTGCTTAACTGGATCTGCCAAGCTGCCAACTCGAAACTAGATGATGATTCCATCACCTTGGAGGAAGTTTTCCCTGAAGGGACACTGGATTTCCTGAAAGGAATTTGTGATGGAGAGGTTGCTCCATGCATAAAGAAGATATGCGCAAGCCTTGGGAAGAAGAAGAAGCTGAAACCAGTACTTGCTAGTTCGCTGCAGAACATCATAACACTATCTGAAACCTTGTGGTTGAGAAATTGTAAGCCAATTGAAAATTGGACTGCACCTATTGGGTCCTGGTGGCTTCTTTCTGAGGTCTCATCATTCGCGCCAAAATCAGTTGGCTGGGAGTTCCTCTCCCACCACTGGAAACTCCTTGACAATGTTGGCCAAGACGACAGAGGTAAAGCTTGTTCTCAAGTAGAACCAAACTCTGCGCTTTGGGCAGTTAATCGTGTGTCACTCTTGTAAATCATTTCAAATGTCTCCATGGAGCTGCCTGTGAAACCTGCATCAGAATTGGCACAGAGCTTGCTCACAAGGATTGAGGATTTTGATATGAACCTGAGTGAGGTAATCAGTTTGTCAATCCAAAACAATATTGAGTACACTAATTTGTTTTTGCTACAGTTAAATTTTGAGTTAGCATGGCATTATGTTTTTACAACACGAGATCTTACTTAATCTGCCAACTAAAAACAATATTAAATCTGCTACACTTTTTATAGCGTGCATGCTACCTGTTTGGAATCTAATGTCAAGAATTCAAGATTATCCAGAAACTTTGCTTGTTTGATCATTGATTATCCACATTTTCCCCTCCCCATAGGCTATAGTTCTGCAACAATGTTCATCATGCATTCATCTTATCTTTTTCCTTGATATACGCTTCTGTGTGTTGTTAGTTTAATTATCTACAGTTTTGCCAAAATTGCTCTTAACAGAAGTAATTCATGTCCATATCTTCACCATAATTTTTATTTATGCATAAACAGGTTGATGCGCATGTAAAATCACTAAAAACTTTATGTAAAAGGAAAGCAAGATCAGCTAAGGAGGGTGATGCACTGATCCTAAAGTGGGCACAGCAACTTATCTGTAGTGCTTTTGACATCCTTGATAAGTACATAAAAGAGGCATCAGAATCAGCCAGGGGTCACCGTTTCGTTACTCCTATGACTGGCAAACACAAGGGAATGGAACAGACATCTGCATCAAAGTCAACATCACAAGCAGTCGTTGCTGTGTTCACTGTTGGATCACTGATCCTAGCTTGTCCTACTGCTGATGTGAAGGACATCACCCCTTTGCTACACACAATTGTAACTTCTGGAAGTTCTGTGCCAAGGCCAAAACACCTTGTTGGCGGGACCATTTCTTTTAAAGACTTAGCTCCATCATTATATATACAATCGTGGGATACATTGGCAAAATTATGCCTTGTAGATGATAAAGTGGCCAAACGGTACATTCCAATTTTTGTTCAGGTATGTACTCTGCACAGGTCTCATGATTACTCTTGACAGATGTATGTCAATGTTGCTTCTATGAATCAGGAGCTTGAGAGGAGTGATATGGCCACCCTTCGGAATAATATCATGATTGCGATGGCAGACTTCTATGTCCGTTACACTGCATTGGTTGACTGGTGAGCTTATATTTCTTCATTCATATACACACTGATATTAATATTACTATCCTTCGGTTCTTCCAGACATGCATGTTCCTGTATATCAGAATGTATTTTTTTTTTCCGGATTTTTTCTCCCTCATGAATGTTGCTTATACAGTCACACTATACAAAAATTTTGACTTCAACTTTTTCCACCTTTGCAATGTTGAGACAATCGGCTGATTCTGACAACTCTTTGGTGAATGAAATGTGGCTAATTTGTTAACCTCTGTTTCCCTTTTTTTGTGTATCTGTCCATTTCCTAAGTTAATGGTCCCAATGGACGATCATATATATTCATCCATTTAACTTTGATTCTGTATGTTTCCCCAAAAGAAAGTTGAAAAGATATCTCATCGTTTTAAGATTCCAGCAATGCTTGAATTGTTGTCAGATGGTATCGGAGAGGAAGCTGTTAGTCTGTTACTATGTTGGCAATTAAGGTTAATGATGTAAAACTGTCCTCCCATGTGCTAGTTGTTCTGTGGCTTCTAGAAATAGTAAATAAATTTTCCTCAAGACTATTTTATCAGTTATGTTTCACAGATTTATGAAGATGATATTCCATATGTTTATTTTTCCAATTAGTTAAAAGTCTCATTTGCACATGTCTTTAACTGAGCTCTCCTTTATGATGTTTCTGCAGTTATGTGTCAAAAATAACAAAATCACTACGTGATCCCTGTGAAGTAGTACGGAGACAAACATTTATCCTGCTCTCTAAGTTGCTGCAGGTGCTAATCACTTATGTAATGCTTTGTTTTGAATATTGGGTCTTGGTTACTGAGACTGCTATTTTGTCCAGAGGGACTATTTAAAGTGGAGAGGGGTTCTCTTCCTTCGGTTTCTGCCATCTTTAGTTGATGAGTCTGAGAAGATTAGGCACTTGGCTGACTACCTTTTTGGGAACATCTTAAAAGGTATTTATTTTTGTAGCAATCTTTTCTTGTTTTAAGCCACTGCCAGTCACTGATTAACATATCCTCAAATTTTGCAGCTAAAGCGCCACTCCTTGCATATAATAGTTTTATTGAAGCTATATATGTTCTAAACGATTGCACTGGACATGGTGTAAATAGTGACTCTCAGTCTCAGGGAAGTTCAGAGAGAAGACCTGCCCTTTTCTCAATTCGGTAAAACAACTCAAACTTTTCCCCTTAGTCCTTGCAAGAAAGATGGTTCATCCCAAGCTTAATTTCATCACTCTTTTTCTTTTCTTTTCTTTTTTTTTGCAGTGGCACTGACGAAAGATCAAGATCAAAACGGATGCACATCTATGTCTCTTTGCTGAAACAAATGGCACCAGAGCACCTTTTAGCCACTTCTGCCAAGTTATGTGCTGAGATCTTGGCAGCTGTTTGTGATGGCTTGCTCAGTGTTGATGATGCTGGTGGAAGGGCTGTACTTCAGGTGGGGATCAATATCTTTAGTGCCCAGATGGTTTCCTGCTATTTTGAACTTAGAAAAGTATCTTGGATATTCAGTACCTAGATAGTGGTAGATATATCTGTTGGCATTGACGAGTGCTTATATCTGGATGCCTGGGTTTCTGATTCATGCTTATGGTACATATGCAGTGTGTTAATTGATTAGAGAGCTAAATAGCTTTGTATGCTGCTATTTTTCCCCCTCAACAGGATGCTCTGCAGATACTGGCTTGCAAGGAGATGCGCATCCACCCCAACATCGTGTCAGATAATTCCGAGATGGACGATGAAGGCGGCGAGGGCGGGGCAACAGCCAACGCGCTCCAGGCAGCCAAAGGGAGGGCAGTGACCCAGGCGGCGAAGAAGAACCTGATCCAGATTGATGGCAGCATACAAAGCGCTCCAGACAGCCAACGCGCTCCAGGCAGCCAAAGAGAGTTAGCAGGCGTCCACTTTGATGGCCGTTAATTTCAGCTGTTAGACCTATGCTTGTCTGGTCTGGTATTCGTTTTATATTATGACTAGTAGCATACCCATGCGTTACTACGGGATAGATAACATTTATGCTAAAAACATAGGATCGCATCATAAAACAACAAATTAAATAGTGATATTTAATATTTAATCCAAAAGGCAAAGTTGAACAAAATAAACATAGTCACGGAGAGGATAGCTTCACAGGCTCACAAACACTACTATAGACATTTTTTTTTGAGAAACACTATAGACATTTTTATGATGCAACTAAGACATTGTTTTATATCAGCAATAAGATTGCCTATATATGCTTGCCAGCAATAAGATTGCCCATGCTTGCCCCCGCCTACCGTCGACCAACCACCCTTATCTGACCCGGTTATAGCTAACGCTACAGGTCACATTAAACCCAACACTAATTGACTATATTGAACATGTTTTAACAAAATTAAATAACTCAAACACAAATTAAGATGGGCAAACATTAAGAGTGCGACATGCACATTCCTTCATAAATTAGTTGGAGCACCTGATTTTTTATGCCAAATAGCAACACCAAAGCTTCCAAGAAATCAAATCACATTAGTTTTGCTAAGCATCAATAGAAACTTTTTTTAACAAAATGCATTTCATTCATTTAGCAGTAGAAGGCTGCTAGTAACCAAAAGGGCTTTATGGTTTGCATTGGTCAGTGTCTCAACAAGAGGACACTGATGGAGATGAGCTCTGTAGGAGCATTGTACATGACTTAGCTAGTGAGTATGCAGCAGCATTATCTTTCCTGTTGATCTTGTACACTTGTGCTTGGATGATGGTAACACAGTTATCGTACTCCTGGGTAAAAGGCTTCATTCTCCAATCAGGCACATGCTTATGATCAGCTGAAGAAATGAAGCGCTCCAGCAGACTGCTATTTATGTAAAAAGAAACATTTGAATAGTTCAAGCAGGTGGTAATCTTGGCTGCATGGGCCAGCGCACCGGCTTCAGCCATGATCACCGAAGAAACTTGATGCATAATTGCCTTGATGTATCTCCATAAAGGAATCCTGCTTCCAAAAGCGGGCTTGTGGATATGGCCACGTCGCCCGTTAACCCGATAGCCGTCGGATCGAGCATTCAGGCGATCTAATCCGTCCGATTGCGGATCGGTCAGCTCCCTCGCCCGCTTTATCGTCGACCGAAGCCGCGGGCGATCCTTTGCGGCCCCCTCGCGGCCCCCGCCTCGTCTTCGCCGCTCTCTCTCTCTCTCTCCGGGCAGGGCGGCGGCGGCGGCGCACGACCTCATCCTCCTCCTCTTCGGCCCTCCACCTGGCTCGCAGCGCTCCGGCGGTGGTGGTGGACGCCGCATCGCGGCGGCACAGCAGCCCCGGGCGCCTCAGCTAGGGCGGGCCCCACGCTGAGGTGACAAGGTGCGAGCACGCGGCGGCCCCAGCATCGCGTCCTCAGGACGGCGACGGAGGCTCGCGGCAGCAGCTGCACCAGCGCCGCTTTCTAAACCGCGGTACCTCTCGCCTTCACGCATCCACGCAACTGCAGCTGCCCCAGCGCAGTCCTTCTCCTTCGCACGGCAGCTGCCCCAGCGCAGTCCTTCTGATGAGATGCCCGGCTCTGGTGGACCTTCGCTGGCTCATTCTCAAGAGATGCGCCCAATTTCATCCCTGGGATGCAGCTTGAGCGTCACACGTGATGAAGCCCGAGCTTCTCCACGCCACTGTCTTGTAGATGCATCCCAAGCTCCTGCACGCGCCCACAACGTGCTCGATGGAGTGCCAAGCACGAATATTAGAAGCTCTATATATAGTTCTTTACTTCTATTGCATATAGCCATTTTTGTTTATTTTGTTGATTCTTACAGGTTCTTAATTCTGGAGGCTACACGGTCATATTTTCAGAGGCTTGAACTGTACAAGATGCATTATCCAAAAACATGCTGAAAATGGAATAGCCAAGGGCACAATTTTCGGAAAAAAGGTTTTACTGATTAATGAAAGGTTCAGTTTTCTTATAGTTAAATCAATCAGTTAGCTAATCCTGAGAAATCTAGCACTTTGTCTCCACATTTGCTTTGCAACTATTTGTGCTGTCAGATGATATTACAATGGCTTCAAAAATGAAAAAAAAAACTATATATAGTAGCAGTGCAACTCAGTTTTCTTTTTATGATCATGTTTCTAGAGTCTACACAACACTGTAAGTATCTTTTGAAGATATAGGATAATTGCAAAGAACTTAGGTATCACTATGTTCAGTTAATAGGACAGGACACCACATCCCTTGAAAGAAATTTGCATGGGATTCGGCAATCCTTTTATACCTAGCTTTAGTGCTCTCAACAGCCCATAGTATAAGCTTCCTTGTTTTCCAATACAAGCATAAACTACCATGCTTTGTTTAAATACATTTGTCTATAAATATGTCGGTAATCAGCATCTTTGTTGTCATGCATTGGTACACAAGTCAAATTAATCCATCCCTACTTATTCAAAAACAAAAAATCCATCCCTCTCCATATCTATATGGAAACGGTTGTGAGATTGAATTTGGTGTTAAAATGGCCTTATGCTTATTAAGCTTATTGCAACAGAAAAAAAATAATCTCTTTTGATCGTATATTATATTTCTCATCCACTACTCATTTTTTCATTTAGCAGCTTCATGAAATATACTGATATGATTAAAGGTTATGGACTATTGAATATTTTCCCTGATGGTACTTGTTCCCCAGTAAACAAACCTCTTCATTGATGCTAGGTCTAAATTTTATGGTTTAAACTATCGATCTTAGAAACTATGGAGATATTGTTTTTACTCTTCCATATACTTAGGTGTTCAAACTGTTACATCTAAATTTTGGAATAATAGATTGTTTTTTATCTACATTTATTCATCAATATGTACAGTCGACATCGTTATGTTGAACATTTCTACTTTATTAGTAACAAAACATTGATGTCTAAATAACAGATTACAGAGCCCGAAATTCAGTTCAATCCAGTGTTTTATGCCTCTTTTTTAGGTCTAATCTGTTCCAATACATATCTTCATCTGATATGTGTAGATGCACGGCAATACCCAGCTTCACAGTCAATCAAGAAGCTACCTGCAGTAGGACATTATAAATTGCAAAGAAGATGGTGCAAGTAAGAAAGGAGCCAATATTCCTGTTTATATGTTTTGAAGTTTTGTTCAAATTGCCATTTATGATAGCAATATAAGTGTGGCTCAAAACATTTGCTCTATTAAGATGACTGCTTTGTCTTTCTCAATTGATACTCAATACAGATCGCCAATGGGTTATAAATCCAAAACAAAATGGAGAGAGGCAAACACCAACGAAGGGCGACAAGGTCATAAGAAAGTGAGCGCATTGAGCCACGCATCATGGACTGTTGCAGTGAATATTCATAGTAGTTAGCAGCAATGATCCATGTTATCCTAACTAAATGAACTATTCTAATATTTTTAATATGTAATAATTCTTGGAGCTCTAGCATTTCAATTTGTCATCACTATGAGAACAAAAGATGGTGTACCTCACTCCAAAAATTACTTCATATTTTTCGCATACCAGTGTTCATTTTGGACAGCTACAGATATCCACAGGCTGCTTTACTATAGGAGCAAAGGCGCTTGTTTTCTAGTGTCGATCTTGTTGGTTGCACGACAAAAAAATAGTGATTACTATAGGTATCGAGTAATAAGTTGTCAGATAAAAGAACCACAGTGGCATGTCCGAATTACTTTGAAGAAATGTCAACCAAGATTTTAAAATGTCAACACAGAGAGCAATGTGTTTTCCTATCCATATGAAATTTAAGCTCTGACAACTATAATTTCAAATTGAAATAGTGTTCAGGTACAAATGACTTCACACAAATTACTTACCTATTTTGAGAATACCTTATTTCTATTTCACAGTTAACATTCTCTATACAAATAAGTGGAACATAACCAAGGGGACACCAACATACTGGTAGTCAAAAAACACACCCAATTTGCTATCTTATCAATGGTTCATATAAGCATCGGCAGGAACAGATTATTGTACCACGAAAAGGCAAAGAAGACAATTGGAAATTTAGAAACAAAGTCTACTTTTAAGTTGACATAACCATATAGAAAACACTAAGACTGCTGCATCTCTATCACTACGTCCTAAGAGAATGAGCACAAAAAGAGGCAGTGCATGGACAGCAAGGCTGAGTTTCATGGACAGGGTAAACTACGTGCATGTCCTTGGGCTCTCCTTAACTAAATTTAACTAATGAATGGGATTTAGAGTGTGATGTGTCCAAATTTGAACATGAAGGCGAGAAACGTTAATTCTTAAATCTTCCCCAGAATCGAGCCTCAGAGTATGACCTATCATTAGTGCTTACGATTTCCAAGCTTAGCATCAATTCCGGAGCATCACTCAACCTAGGTACATTTATTTAGAGGTAGTATAATTAATCAAATTCTGTTTAAACACTGCAAAGCTACCATTAAGTTTTTCAAAGCTAACATTCTGGAATTCTCTGAAGTCTCTATAGGTGATGCACATATGAAATTTCTGAACTCTCTATAGGTCATGCACATATGAAATTTCTGAACTCTCTATAGGTCATGCACATATGAATTTTCTGAACTCAAACAGATATCCTTTTAGCATGAATGGCTCCATTTAGGATAAGTTATAAGTAGAGGCATTGTCGTTCCATAAGCTATCATTTTGCAAAAGGACAAGCAAACCTAACTATATTCAATCAGTCTTCAATTAGAAATAGTCTTTATTATTAAGAAAAAATATTGTGCAAAAAGGACTCCAGCTTATATTACTACAAGATCAAAATATGGATGTATTTAGTCAAAAAAGTTTTTGCTTGAGTTGATGACAGTGACATAAAAAATCAAGAACATAGCATATGATGGCTTGAGGTAAAAACTAATTGTCTTGGTCATTCCCAATCTGGCGTCCTGTCGGAATGTTTTTGTAGACCAACGTGTTAAAAAGAACTGCTTATGTGATATAATTTACTTGGGAGTGCAATTACCTTTGCAAGATATAGTCGAGAATAGTATACGTCATTGACCATTTCTGTAATCCGCACCAAACACATCTAAAAAGCAGAGTATACAGTCAATGTGATCGTTGCATCAGCATATCAAGTCAAAATGCTATGGATTACACTTCACATATATTCTTTCCCTCTAAACACACCATATCCCATCCTTGCAGTCATCTCCAATACCACATTGTAGGTGCCTTGGCTGAAAAGACATAAGAATGTCAATGCATTTTAGAACCTATATATATAGAACTTTGTACAGTAGCTAAATCCAACTCTTCCAATTTGGATGTTGAAGCACAGCCAGCAACTTGATGATCAGTGTCTCCACTGGGGAGGAGGAAGAGGAAATACATAAATAGTCCATAATTGCATGACTATATTTTGCATACCCACAGTGCAAAAAAGGGCAACCAATTACAAACCTAGTAGCAATCAACCAACTGACAACATCAGAAAAAGAATGTGATGTGGCTGTAGTGAGTGAATTTAAAGCTTATCACAGGCCATAGTGAGTGAAACAAATAACATAAAAAAGCTTATCAGTAGGTTAAATTCAACTGAAAAATATTTGCCACATCACACAAGAAAAAGAATGGGCTCAAGTTCAGTTGAAGCTCTTAGATTCAGAACTGCAGGCTGGACATCGGACTTCTCTGATTGCTAAAACTACAAATCTCAAACCCAGCTCAAATTGATACGACAGAGATCTGCCTGATATTGCTATTAGTGTAGCCAGATCATTTTTAAATAGGCCACATTTGTCAAAAAGCATTTAGCTGAAAGACATTGATATCACATTTGTTGAAATTGATAATGGGATATAAGCACAGACATATAAGCATTTACTGGACAACAGTACTTCATCGTTTTTGATTGGGCACATCAATCATGAGTTGGCTGTCAGAACTCACAATACCCAAATTTGAACATAAAAGACTCACTATGGAATAAATAGGTGAAGTCAGTCTGATATGCTCCCCTGTGTTTTCAGAATTTTTTGCAGGAGGGATGAAACTAAAAAAACATCATGAAGCAAAATAATTCTTATCCCATGTGATCAGAATGTGTCGTTAGCTTCAGCATGATCTAGCTTCCCTGTGTATTAAGTGCTATCTAAAAACAACTGAACAATGCAATGTAACCTATGTTGAAATGAATGGCTTTTCAATATGAACCCACATACATGCATTCATTCAGAGATCGTGGCTGCTAGAAATAGGGGGCCATGATATTTAGGTCTTAGAAATATTGGCAAAAGCTTAATCCCTTAAAGGAGCATCTAATTGACCTAATGAACTTGCTTTAGATTAATAGGGCACTGCACAACATATATTTTTTACAGAAGTATTTAAATAGGCTGAATGCTTTGGCTATTGCATCTAGATATATACTAATACATACCACCCAAGGTAGATCAGGTACTATAATGCCTTACCTGTCAGATGACCTTGCAAGTTGAGTCGCCCTGACCTGAACAACAAAGTCATTAGCCATTTATTTTTACTTGCTAGCCAATTTCAAAATGTAACTATCCAAAAACACCTGAATACATGTGACAATGCAATGTAACCTGAATACAACAGATGCAGGATTGAGGAAGTTCGCTCGGGCTAGAGGCCGGCTCCGCCCGCCGCTGGGCAGGCGACCTCTGGAGACCTGGCCGGCTGGACCTGGCGCGCCTGGCCGGCTGGACCTGGCGCCTGGGCATTCCGTCGCTCGGCCAGTCAGGAGGCGTCAGGGATGCTGCTGCTGCGTGCAGTCAGCGGACCGTGGAGGGGCGGAGGGCATGTGGCGGCCGACGGTTGCTGCCAGGAACAACACTCGTGCCCCCTCACCTCGTAGTCGTCGAGCTGCGGCGCGTCCCGGCGTCCGGCGGACTCGCGGCCTCACGGCGTAGTGGCATGGCCGGCGTCCTCACGGCCTGGTGTCCTCGCTTCCCGGCGCGGCCGACCTCCGGCGAACCAAGGGTCTCGCGGTGTACCCGCGGCTGTCTTGCGGCTTCACCAAGGTCGGATTCGCGGCTCGTGGCAGGAGGCCCCGCGTCGGGCGGACTTCGCGTCGCATCGGGGCGGCGGGCGTCACGTCGGAGAGGATCGGCGGCGTGGCGGCGGACTGGAGAGGCGGCATACCCTGGCCCTGGCGGTTGAGCTGAAGAGGCGGCGTCGGAGAGCGCGCGTGACAGGAGACTGACCGGGGAGGCGGGGAGGGGCGGAAGGCAAGTGACGGCCGACGGTTGCTGCTAGAGAGGGAGCTCGGGGTCGCGGCCAGGTGCGGCGGAGAGGGAGTTCGGGGATTAGCGTGGTGGTTCCGTGGGCTCCGGTCAAAGGAGCGGGAGGGGGATTATCGTCCGATGAGGAGGGGAGGGGATCGCACGGCCGGGTGCAAGGAGCGGTGATTGAGGCTTTCTAAAAATAGGTGAGTGCGGGGGAGGAGATCGCATGGAAGGAGGCAGGAGGACAAACCAAAAATTATCGCGTCGCATCGGGGAGGAGGCAGGAGGCCCCGCGTCGGGTGGACTTCGCGTCGCATCGGGGCGGCGGGCGTCACGTCGGAGAGGATTATCGTCCGATGAGGAGGGGAGGGGATCGCACGGCCGGGTGCAAGGAGCGGTGATTGAGGCTTTCTAAAAATAGGTGAGTGCGGGGGAGGAGATCGCATGGAAGGAGGCAGGCGGACAAACCAAAAATTATCGCATCATTAGGAAGTCTTAGTTTTGTTCTTTTTATGTTGTAGAGATGACGACGGCCGAGTAGGAAATTAGGTACTAAGCTCATTTTCTCAATGAGGTTTTCGCCTACTTGCAGTGTATATACATATCCTTGTAACCAAACAACGAGAAGTCTGTCCTTTAAATATAAGGGATCTGGAGTTCAGAATTGTATTATGAGTCTCCTTTCTCCTGTGTCTTTCTTTGCAGAATATCAGTACTGATATCTACTACTTCTATAAGATGAACCTCCACTAGCCTATTTCTCTGCATTCTCCTTGAGCCATGTCATCAGTAACTGCTATGCCGCGTTCGCACTATGTCCTGCAGCCCTAGGAGAAGAAACACACCTTCAATTGATGAGAACGAAAACGCATCCCAACTCCACCGTCGTTAGATCTGGCTCGAGGTAGTAGTTGGGCGTTTTGAAGACTGACGACGTTGTGCACGCCGTGGCCCGTGGGTACCTTGTTCATTAATAAGAGCAGATAAAAATGGCAACTGGGATGATCCAACACATGGACTTTGCTCGATCATCAGATGTTGTTTTCATGTTGAGTGTGGGACTTGATCACTGTTTACCAAATCTGTGGTTGCCAAGCACAGCGGCGGCGGCCAGCAGCCTGGAGCCTGGTGGACGCCAAAGTTACTACCAGCTCAAAGGAAAGGTCTCTTGTTTCGGTTGCATGCAGAATACTTCATCAGTCAGGCAACAAAATATTATACTGACGAGGAACAAGGCAAAATTATATATCTTCAGAGGCTTTCCAGCCCGGGGGATCGATGGGCACCACTGTGATAATGATCTAATCCCATTATTATTTCAAGCCTTCAACTGGGAATCACTTGCAACAGATACATCATTACTACCCTTGTCAGTTCACCACTTCGATCGATATCACCATCAGGATGAAAGTCCTTTAGGATCCTTTTACCGAATAATCTAAATTTACATGACTATTTCTTCAATCAAACACCACCTGCAGGTTTGGTAATCCTACAAGGTCCAGCCCTAGTTTACAAAGCCTCCTGCATAAAAGTCCATCTTCTTACTGGTATAACGACTATCCACAAGATGTGCATTCTCTCCGGGAATTTAATATCGATCATTTTGCTTCAGATTAGTCCACAACAGTTGAAAATGTGATCGAATGAAAAATCCACTTTGGCACTGTTGCTATCCAGTTTTTATGGTGTGGAGTCATTGAAAGAAACTCCAGGGATGCCTTCTCCATGGGCAGATAGCAGAGTATTTCCATTGTATTGATATGCTCCGAGATACAAGTATTTCAAGGAAGATCTGTTGACTAGGGGGCGCGCGAGGGGCGACTCGGGGCAAGCGGCTCAAGCGGCGACTCCGGCAAGGATTCCGGCGAGGGAGCTGCCCCCGACCGGAAAAAAGTAGGGAAGCGGAAGGAGGGGGTGACGCTCTACAACCCGACCGGCGAGGTATGCCCAATCCGTTCCCATCTCGCCCGCGGTTCTCCTCTTCAGCGCAGAGCTCCCATTCTCGATGTGAGGGTGAGAGGTCGGGAGGGAAGTTGAGGGATCCGGATGAAGGAGGAGCGACTCAGGGAGCTTGTAGTAGTTCATCAGATTGCGACGGATGGCCAGACATCCCTACTGGATCTCGTGATAGGATGGACCATCAAACAGAGCAATATGAGGGATGGCCACTACCGAGTTCATCGCCAGCGAGGAAGGGCCTTGCTAGGCGATTAACTCTTGCTCCAAACATGATGATTCAAACTAACATACTGCAGGGGAGTTCAGGCTATCAACCTACTACCAGTGGAGGGAAGAGTGTGGCTAAAAAACAATTAGCAGAGGAAATTCGGAGGCAAATTTTCTCAAGTGATAGGGATAATCATATGGTTGAGCTTGATGAGGCTTGTAACCATCTAGAGGAAGCCATGAACAAGATGAACCATATCCAATTGCAAGGGAAAGTAGGGAAGGACAAGGAAGGGGAAGAGGAGCGGGAAAACAGGGCTGAAACAACAGATGTGAGATTCAATCATTCCTGGACCCCAGACTTGGGCCCCGGGCCGGGCTGGTATTGGATTCCCAAGGGGGGAATATCCATGGAGAAGTTTTTTCCAGCCCGAAAAGATGAAGTGAGACTTCAGGGATTTAGGGCAAGGGTCATACGCAAAATTCCTCCCCCGCCGCCGCTGTCGCGTAGCTTCGCTCAAACCACCATGGCAAACAGAGAGCAGCAGCGTACAGTGAAACGAAGACAAGAAGAGTGGATGGAGGAAGATGGCCTATTGGGGGATGATCTCCGCAACCAGATTCCAAGATCTAACAGAGAGGTTGGGGAAGGATTCAAAGGGAGAAGAACAGAAGGGACTAGCAATCTGGGAGCCAACCATGGGAGGAAGGTTGGTTACCCACCAGGTGGGGGAAGAGTAGAGATCAATCGTCCTCAACCAAGACAGGGAAATTGGAATCAAGGGCAGAACAATCGAGCTCAGGGTCAGCAGGGAAACTGGAACAGGAACGAGAATAGAGTGGGTCAGGGAGATAGAAGGGAAACTGGAGTCAATCGTAACCAGCCCAACAAAGGTATCAAACCTAATCCAAATGCAGATGTCTTATGCTATCGATGCCTGCAAACTGGGCACTTTCAAGTTGATTGTGAAGAAGAGCCAGTCTGTTACAAGTGTAAAGAAAAGGGTCATATGGCTGTGGATTGTAAGCTAGCTGATTCCAAGAAGATCAAGATGTTTGGCTTTGGTATTCCAGGACAGGGTTTCTATGCTCTCAACATACCAGACGCCAAAGTCAAGACTTATCAGAATACAGGGCTAGTTACAATCTTAGCAGGAGAGGCATCTGAAGAGAAACTTGATCAGGAGCTTAAACATTTGGGGGATGAAAAATGGGATTACAAAGTGAAGAAGATCCATCTGAGAGAGTACCTGGTGATATTCCCTGACAAGAGCTCTCTGGAGACCTTCTCCAGAATCTCTGAATTGACTCTATCAGTGTTTGGTCTCAAAGTCAGAATTGAAAAAACAGCAAGAGACTTAGATTCTTCTTCGGTCCTACAGACAGTTTGGATCAGAATGCTTGGGGTGCCTGATCTGGCAAGGGAAGTGGAGGTTGCTAAAGAAATGATTGCCTTGGTGGCTGAACCGTTGGTGGTTGATGAGCTAAGCTTAGTGAAGGGAGATGCAGTTAGAGTTCAAGCAAGGTGCCGTAATCCTGGGGCTATAAAAGGGTCCATAGAGATCTTTTTCAATGGTGAGGGGAAATTCATAAAATTTGAAGTGGAGGGAAGCTCATCCAGTAACTCTCAAAGTGGGGGTGGTGGTGGCCCCAAAGGACCAGGTGGCTCAAGGGACAAGGATGACAAGCACTATGATAAGAACAACAAGGATGAGAGCCATACAAAGAAATCTGGCAAATCTGATAGATTTGGGAGAATTGATAAGGAGACTGATTCTGGCCAGGATGAATACATGGAAGAAGCCTTGGAGAAGTTGGAAGGATCAAATGCTCCTGTCAATGACATGACTACACCTATAGCTGCTTTTCATCCTACAACAGGTTTTATTCCATTGAGTAAAGAGGAGAGGACAGTCAGTAAAGACAAGCAGTTACAGAAGGAAGAAGAAAAATAGGAATGTCAGCATAAGCTTGTCTTCGATGTTGACACTCACATGATAGTACAGGGGAGAGAAGGACCATATGTCATGAGGAAAGACAAGTGGCCAAAACTCACTTTTGCTGGGAAGGAAGATATGCAGGAAAGCTTGACTCAGGAGGAGGATACTAGAGAGGTTATAAAACAGATGAGTAAACTTCAGGACATGTCTGGGAATTCTGTCAAGGCAATTGAACAGGAAACTGAAGAAGACCTGATGGATAATCTTTCCAATATGAGCAGAGATTCGGATGAGGGAGGGGTTTCCATGAAATGGCAAGTTTCTAAGTCAAAGAAGAGCAAGAAGAAGGGGCAGAAACAAGTGGTGGTGTCAAAAAGAACAAGTAAAAGAGTGCCTAATGATGGGGTGCCAATTGCTATGAAAGCTGCTGCAAGGGTTGCAGCCAAAAACACCATCTCAGGTACAACAACATCAAACAATCCTTTTACTATCCTGAATAACATGCCTAGTGAACCTATTAAGGACATCCTAGATGATTTAAACATAAACATAGAAAACTCTGATGTTCAAATAGGGGTGTTTAAAGCTGAAGAGGTAGCCAGAGCTGCTATTGCTGAGGCCAATTATAAGGTGTTCTTAGAAAATCAAAAGGAAAAAGACAAACCTCAAGGGGAGGACTTTGTTGATGACTTAACTCTGGATATTATTGATAATAATATTAGAGGAGATCTAAGTAATAGATCTCAGGAAGATCTGGTCAAGGGGACCAATCTGGAGCCATTATTCAGAGAGGAGGCTGGGCCATCCAAGGGGGAGGGTCACAGTCTCCAAAAAATTCCAGAAGTTATTAAATGAGGATTCTCATTTGGAATGTTAGGGGCTTGGGAAAGACACATAGAAGGAATTGGGTAAGGGATCATGTGATGGAGGAGGATGTGGATTTGGTCCTAATCCAAGAAACAATTAAACAGGATTTTTCTGATCAGGAGTTAAAAGAGATTGGGGGAAATAGGGAATTTGTTTGGGAATGGTCTCCAGCTAAGGGTCATTCTGGGGGCATTCTTTCAGGCATCAGAATAGAAGATTTTGAATTGGAACAGAGTGAGAAAGGAGAGTTCTTCCTAGCCATGTTGATTAGAAATAGAATGACTAATTTTAGATTCTGGGCTATCAACATTTATGGTCCAGCTCAACATGAAAATTCCTCTGATTTTATTGATGAGCTTAGGGCCTTTTGTCTAAGTACATACCTGCCTTTTCTGATGGGGGGTGACTTCAATCTAACAAGAAGCAATGCAGACAGAAATCAGGGTCAAGGGGATCCTAGGCTTATGAATATTTTCAATTCCTTTATTGGGGATCATCATCTAAGGGAGATTCATATTGGTGGGGCTAAGTATACTTGGTCTAACAAACAACAGCATCCAACTCTTATTAAACTAGATAGGATCTTGGCCACTTCATGTTGGGATGTCCATTATTCTGCTTGCTTTGCTTGGGCAAAAGCCAGAATTGGGTCAGACCACTCACCTATTGTGTTGGATACTGGGGAGAAAAGGGGAAACAAAGCTAAGTACTTTTATTTTCAAGAAAAATGGCTGGAAATGGACAATTTTACAGAGTTAGTAAGGGATAAGTGGGATAAAGGGAAGTCAGATAGTGGAAGGGATTCCTATTCTCTAGATAGTTGGCATCACTGCTTACAAGCTTTGAGAAAATTCCTGAGGGGTTGGGAATTGGGCAATGTAGGTAAACAGAAAGATTTCAAAGCTGCTATTGCAAAAAGAGTGGGGGAAATTGATTTGATAGCAGAAAAAAGATTGCTTTCTATGGCAGAATGAGAGGAAAGAATAGAATTAGAGAATAAACTTGAAGATTTAGGGAAAATAGAAAGTCTACAATTTAAACAGAAAGCTGGGAAAAACTGGGTATTACATGGGGATGCTAATACTCTTTTTTTCCATCAGTTTGTTAATGGGAGAAGAAGGAAAAAGAGCATTGCTTTTCTAGAATCTGATGAAGGGGAGATCAGAGGGCAGTTGGAAATTACTAATCATATTGTAGAATATTACAAATAGCTTTTTGGACATAGTGAAGCCTGTCATATGAAACTAGGGGATGGCTTTTGGCCCCAAGAATGTGTAGTGAGCAGTCTAGATAGCAGTAGTCTTATTGCTCCTTTTTCTATGGAGGAAATCAAGGGAGTGGTTATGGACATGAAAGAAAATTCAGCTCCTGGTCCTAATGGTTTTAGTGTTAGCTTTTTTAAAAATTGTTGGGACACAATTAAAGGGGACCTAATGAATATGTTCCAGGATTTTTGGAAGGGAGAACTGGACATCAAAAGACTTAATTATGGGGTTATTTCCTTGATTCCCAAAATTTAGGAGGCAAATACTATTAAGCAGTATAGGCCAATCTGCCTGCTGAATGTTGACTACAAAATCTTTACCAAGGCTCTGAACAATAGACTGGTGCCAGTGGCCAAAAAAATCATCACTAAAAATCAAACAGGTTTTGTGAAGGGTAGGAATATTTTGGAAGGGGTTGTAGTGTTGCATGAAGTCCTACATGAACTACATAGAACAAAGGCAAGGGGCCTTATTCTCAAACTAGATTTTGAAAAGGTGTATGACAGGGTTAGATGGGATTTCTTGCAACAAGTTATGACAGGGAGAGGGTTTCCTGTTCAATGGATTAACTGGGTCATGAGTACTGTCAGGGATGGTAGAGTTTGTGTCAATGTTAATGGGGAGAGAAGTAGCTATTTTAGAACATACAGAGGGCTAAGACAAGGAGATCCCTTATCCCCTCTACTCTTCAACCTAGTTGCTGATGCTCTGGGGGTAATGTTAGACTCAGCCATCAAGGAAGGTCATTTAACAAGGGGTGTTGAATGAGCTTATACCAGGAAGAGTATCACACATTCAATATGCTGATGATACAGTAGTGATGATTGATGGGTCTGAGGAGTCTATTACAAACCTAAAAGTAATCTTGTATTGCTTTGAATGGTTATCTGGGCTTAAAATCAATTATCATAAGAGTGAGGTCTTTGGGTTTGGTTTTTCACAGGAAGAGAAAGAACTCAAGGCAAACATGCTAAATTGTGTCCTTGGTTGTTTCCCTATGAAATATTTGGGTATTCCTGTGAGTTATAAACATCTAAGTGCTGGGGTTTTTGGGTATATGATTCAAAAAATGATCAAGAGGTTGGATCCCGGAGGGGTAAGTTTATAACTTCAGGAGGGAAACAAGTCCTTACAAATACTTGCCTAAGCTCCATTCCTATTTACTGCATGGGCTTTTATCACCTAACAGATGGTACACATGGGGAAATGGATGGCATTAGAGCTGGCTTTCTTTGGCAGGGGGCTGAGGATAAGTTCAGATATCATATGGCAAAAATGGAGATGGTGTGCAGGCCAAAAGACCAAGGGGGTCTTGGCATCATTAACACCAAAATTATGAATGAGTGTCTATTAAACAAATGGATATGGAAAATCTACCAGCAACCTGATGAGCTTTGGTTTAGGATCATCAAAGCTAAATACATGAAAGAAGGGAGTTTCTTTGATTCTAAACCTATGGGTGGCTCACAATTTTGGAAGGGTCTTCACAAAGTAAAACATTTGTTTAAATGGGGTTCAGTGATTAACATTGGAAATGGGCACCTCTGCAGTTTCTGGGAGGACTGTTGGTTACAGCCAGTCCCCCTAAAACTGCTCTTTAATGATCTTTACAAAATTACAAGAGATCCCTTTTGCAAGGTTAGTGACTGCTATGAGAATGGAGAATGGTATGTTGAGTTCAAAAGATCTCTTTCTCCACAGTTATTCGATAATTGGAAGGGCTTGTTGTCTCTCTTAAATGATTGTTCTTTAACAGATAATAAAGCAGATTCAGTGTCTTGGGCTTTGGATAGCAAGAAAATCTTTACCACAAAATCGCTGTACAGGTTTATAACTAACAGGGGTTTGGTAGTAGAATGGCTGGGCATATCTGGAAGAGTAAAGTGCCACCGAAGATTAAATTTTTCCTTTGGCAAATTGCTAATAATAAACTCCAGGTGGCAACCAGTCTTGCTAGGAGAGGTTGGAAGGGGTCAACAAAGTGTTGTCTGTGTGGACATACTGAAGACATTGATCATATTTTTTTTCAAATGTCATCTAGCTAAATTTGCTTGGGCTTTAATTGCTGAAGTTTTCCAGTTACAAGATTATCCAACTTCTTGGGAGGGACTTTGTGATACTTGGTTTAATGGCAAGGGGCCATTACCAGTCAAGATTACTCTTTATGTGTTTTCAGCTTTTGCTTGGGCTTTATGGGTAAAGAGAAATAAGATGGCAATTGAGAAAAAGTTTCCAAGGGCTCCAACTGATGTTATATACAATGCCATTTCTCTAATGCAGGCTTGGAGTGTCAAGTTGAAGGAAACTGATCAAGGACGCATCGAGAGGGTTAAGGAGGCTATTACAAGCTGGTTGAGAAACTTCAAGTCTACAGGCAACCATTCGGATGTAGTAGAAATCTAGTTCTTGTAATAGACCTTAATATGCGTTTTCCTTTCTTTTGGTTTGCATGTAAACTGGTAACCCCAGCTGTGTACCCGGTGATCTGGCTTTCTAAAAAGCCGAGGTTTAACCTCTTTCTAAAAAAAAACAAGTATTTCAAGGAAGGGGCGAGTTTTTTCAGGGTAATGGAAACGTTGGCACTCTTCTTCTTTGCAATCCACCTACTTCAACCAGGTAAAGCTTTCATTGCCATGAAAGAGCTGCCTTGAACATCCACTACTTCCGATCCTTCTATGGCCTCCAGGTTATCGATACCTTTAGGAACTTTTACACCCTCTGATGTATTGTTGCGTCTTGTCTTTTTCTACAGCACCAAGGATCCGCAGCCAATTGAGTTACTTTAGGAGGCTTGTGACCTGATTCTTCCTAGCACTTGTAGGAATGGTAGCATACCAATTGAAGAAGGAAGCTCGGAAATACTTGACTTGCAAAGATTCAAATGGCACAGGTCCTCTATGTACCTTATGAGTAATTGGAAAGCTGAAACTTGAGAATTCTAGAACACGCAGCGTCTTCATTTGGGAGGAGCGAACAAGTGAAGTAACTGATTCTGAGGGTCTGTTTAACACTGAGTGATCTGATGGCTGAAAGATGCATCTAGCTTTCAGTCATTCTGACCATCTAGACTTAGGTGGCGAAACCTCTTTGCTTGGACAATGGAACCTTTGAACTGCAATTGAGAATTTCTCCTCACCATTGGATCAATCCAGCATGTCTGAAGAAATGACCACAATTCGGACCATGTATCGATCGAGGAGCTGCAACAAATACCGTCCTGCAACCTGCTGAGCACTCAGCCCAGTCATCTGTCAGACACGGGCGCAAGACTACCAAGACCGGTGGCTAAGAACGCCGTTACTGTTCTGTGTCCTACTATTGTCGGTTTAGTCTGTGTGAATTCTGTCAGTCTGCTAGCGGCGTACATCACAGGGCAACCGACATAGATGCTCAACTCATCTATTAACACGCAGCTAGTGGTCGCTAGCAACCGGCGTAACAGAATACGCGCAGACTAAACCGACATGGAACCACTGTGTTTCATTCTGTTTCTTCCCAAACTACAGTTTCTCTTCAGCTTCTTGACAGCGGAAAGATGAAACAAACAGGACTACACGCTGTTATTTTTTAGCTTATTGAGTGAAAAGATGGAACAAGAGATGAAACAAACAGGACTTTCTTTGTTTTTTGATACGCTGTTGGTTTCAGACTGTTGGGTAAAGACGAAATAAAACAAACAGCTCAGGTATACTGTTTGTTTCAGCTTCTTGAGCGAAAAGATGAAACATGACAGGACCAGCTAAGTAAACACTAAACAGGTCCGGTTGGCCCAGATAAGCGGGCTCGCCAAACAGCTGTGAAGCCTGGCCCGGTTATGAAACAAACAGGTCCGGTTGGCCCAGCTAAGCTAAATATATGTTGCCAGGGTAGCATCAGCTCACCTAGCACAACATATACAAAATATCCAAAATACACACAAAAAAATAATAATAATCCAGAAGCAACTGAAAACGTAAACAAGACACAAATCCTAGTGTTAGTCTTGCTGTATTAGAGCCATGGAACACCAAAATTGCATATCCATAATTATCCATCAACTTGCTAGAGTAAAACAACCATGCTGACATAGAATGCATACTCGCAGGATAACAGGGGCCTAGTTCATCCTCTTGATGAGCTCATTGATGTAGTTCTCACGGTTGCCGGCATCACCACCCTCCACATAGTGGTTCCTCTTCTTCTTGAGGCCACCGAGGGGAGCCTTGAGCTTGAATGGCCAGAGGAAGTTGTTGGCCTCCTTGAAGTGTGGGCCAACTGTCATGATCTCGTGGACAAGGTCCTCAATGCAGATGATATCGTGTTTTCCAAGGCCCTAATGAACAGAAAGTAAACAAAAATTACTTGAGGCTGAAATGGAAATCTGGATCTAATCAGAATCAGCACAATAGTTGTTGTAGATGGCAAACCTCCTCGATAACATTGTTGTTGCTAAGTGGAATTCTCTGCTTGTTCAGCTTCCCATAACCTCTTTTGTAGATCAATTCCCTAACACTCTTCAGGTTCGGGTATCTGGAGATGAAAGATAGATGTTCAGACTTATGACAATAATAATAATCAAGTGCAATTTCCACCTTCAAAAATTAACAAAACTCCGGGATCTGGATCTTAGACTGATTCATGTGAATATGAATTAATTAATGCAACTATGGGAAGTTAGTACGATATCACATCAATATACAGTACAATTAATAAAGGAGCAGAACTGGCTATACAAATTGAATTATCATCTGTTGCATTCTTTCCACCCAGAAGCAACCTGAATAACTAACACACCAACAAAATTCAACAAATATTTATCACTTTCCTCCAGAACAGACAACATAGAACATCACTTCAAACATAAATATAAATAACATAAATGTGTAAAAGAGATAAAATTAATGAGAACCCATAGCACTTTTTTTACACCTCTAGTAAGAATTCATGATATATATTCATAGCAATTCTAGCAGAAATTATTCATCTAAGAATGAATTCTTGTTAATTCTTGTGAGTGAGTGAGTGAGTGATGTGATAGGTCCCATGTACAGGTGGGAAATGACACAAAATGCACTCATGGCAGCTAAATTTATACAAACTTACCCATACGCAACATAAGGCTCCACCCCATGGAGCATGTTAATGGTTGCCTTGTTAACCTTGAGGAAGACACCATTGAAGATCTGCCTCAAACGCAGGAGCTGCAAGATCTTGCGAGTCTTGGGGTGCATGGCATTGATACTACATGGTACATTTGACAACAATCAACACTTGAGCATAGCAAGGGAATCAGCAACCAATGAGACAGAGCCATACCCACGGATGCGGACCACAAACAGAAGCTTGGCCTCTGGGCTCACATAGAACCCACCCTTCAGCCGGGCCTCACGCTTGAGCTGCACAAGCTCCTTCTCCTGCATGAAGTGAAAATATCACAACAAATTCTCTAAGGTCCTACCTGAAAGCAGAATTCTCCCACAAGTACTAATCGAAAATGCCATCCTATTTCCAGACCAAAATGTTATCTTATTTCCCAACTGAACCAGTATTTAGCAAAAAAAAAAAAAAAAAAAAAGAATCTGCCAACATAGGATATTTTTCATAAAATTTTGGGTGCATAGTTCTTAATTGAAAAAAGATATTTTTCATAAAATTTTGGGTGCATAGTTCATAATTGAAAAAAAAAACTCTCAAGCTATTATGCTCTGCAATGGAAACGATCAACATCAACTGTATTGATCTGGTATGAGATAGTTTGATCGTGTCTGGGATCCAATATTGCTTTTGCTTCCTTGCTACACACATCTCAATTGCTAGCAACAATATCCTATTTGAAATAGGATTTATCGCCATGATTTAGTGCCCACGCAAACATGTGTAACAGAAATTTGCTTAGTTTGGTTAGTCTGGCGAAATATAGAAGATCATATATAGCTAGACTTTATTTCTGAGCTCAAAACACTAATTGCACGGTCAAACAAATTGAACAACACGCACAAGATCTTGCACAGTTCAGATCAACAGTCCATCACTGTTCCAACCTCTACATATGAACTGGTCCAATCCAATGAGGGTGCGGCAGTGTTTCTAGTGTTATCCTATTTCCCAACCGAACCCGTATTGCAACATTCAATGGTAACTTTTCTAATCATCATTGTAACTTGTTTTTTTCCTTCAACGAAATCAACAGACGATCAACATGACAATAAGATGTAACTGCCAATAACAGTGCAGCATTCCCATTTTGATCATACACTGCTATGCAGCACACCAATTTCAAACGGATGCAATTCGGATGGGAAACGCATTCAACTCGCCAGATCGGACGCAGACACTACACCGTCGCAGCAACTATTCAGGTAAGCAGAGAGCAGGAAGCATCAGCAAGGAACAGCGAGATGGAGAAGAGGGCACCACACAGCGTGCTTAACTACTTACCTGGGCGTCGTACTCCTGGGCGTACTCCTTGGCGCGTTTGGAGATGGTCTTGCGGCTCTCGAGCGCCTTCTTCCTGTCCGCGAGCGCCTTCTCCTTCTTGTCCGCGGCCCACTGCTCCTCCCGCTTGCGCTTCCGCAGCACGGACTCCGGGACCGCCGCCGCCTTCGCCTCCGCCGCCGACATCTGCGCAGGGAGCCAAAAACAACGACACCTCAGATCCTCGCGGACTCGGACCGCTGGGGGAACAAATTGCGCGCGGTGGGAAGGAAACGTCCGGATGGGGACGAAAGCGGAGGGTGGCGCGGCAGGGAGTTTACCTCGATGACCTGCGGTGTGGATGAAGAGAAGAGGAGGGAGGCCGGCCGCCGAGGTGGGAGGAGGAAGGAAGGAAGTGGCGGCGGCGGCGGCGGCGAGTACTTATGGGTTTTGCTCTGCTCGCTCTCTAGGTCAGGGTTTTCGAACCGCTCGTGTGTTGGGATCGGACGGCTGCGGAGTGGGTGGGGGCGAGAAGGAAATGAACGAGTTGGGCTTTGGCCCGTCCAGATCGACGTTTTGGGCTTCATCTGGTCCAGTTGGGCTTTGGCCTGCGGGCAGCGAAATGGGCCTTCCACTAGGGTGCAAATGCGCGTCAACTCGAGTAGGCAGGCCAGGCTGCGTAGGTGCGTTTGATAAAGGGCCACCGGCCGATGAAAGCTCCTAAAGGTGCATGTGCATCACGACCTGTTTGATTTTGCTCAAAAAAAAAAAAACCACGACCTGTTTGATTTGAACTGGCCCAGTTGTAGGCCCGGTTCCAGCATCCCAGCAACACTCCTTTTTGCTCAAAAAAAAAAAATCCCAGCAACACACTATGGGTTTTTTTGGGAGCCAGGCTCCCTCCGTCCTCGCACGGGTGATTTGGCACGGCGGCGTCTCTTGTGGGTTCGCGCGCAAACCCTGAAACTCCTCTCATACTCCTCGCCCAAATCCGCTACCTTTATTATATGTTGGGTCCCTGCACCCTTGCCTTCCTCTCCTTCTTCTAGCTCCTTCTCCACAGCGTTCGTGTTAAGTGACGAGTACTCGGATAGTGTTGGTGCAATGCTACTGCAGCCAGTGGCGGATCCATGGGGGTGGGCTGCCCGGGCTGTAGCCCCCCGGGAGGCACAATTTCCATAGTAATTACTATACTTAGCCATTAAACCACCATTAAACTTCTTAATTTTGTTAACTCTCCACTAAATAGCACCCACGGAGATCGATCCTAGCTCGCCGCCCGGGGCTGCGGCACCTCGGTCTTTGTCCTCTCCAAGTGTGTGGGTCATCGTCCCCCCACTTGAGAGATCGATCCTAGCTCCGCCCCTGGCTGCAGCACCTCGGTCTTTGTCCTCTCCAGCGTGTCGGTCATCGTCCAATCCGTCTTGGGCTCCTTCCTATCTTCCTTGACTCCCCAAGGTGAAAATCCCCCCCCCACACCCACACCCCACCCTAGCTAAATCCCTTTAGTTTTCATGCTAGGGTTTGTTCTTGTCCTTTTTATTTCGATTCCACTCTATGCGATGGTGGCTTGGGTATATGTGTGGTGACTATAAATGTTGATTTGTTGCACTGAAACGTTTATGCTACAATGAGTTGCCTCAGTTTGTTTTTATTTATCTAATCATATGCTTTCGGACATGTCGATGGTTGTGGTATTAGACCGTTGGGGGATTTATTTATTTGTCACGTTCTTGCTCGTAAAACCACGCTTATACGCGGTCTTATTTTTTTTACCCCACAAACACAGTAACTTATTTATTTTTTTCCCTTTTTTCGATGTGGCGTGCCAGCCAGTCATACTAGCGTGGACAGCAGGTTTGGAGCACCAGGACGGGCCGCAATCGTTCACCTCCTTCCCGTCCGCGCGAAGTGAAGCCGAGCACCGCCATGCCGCGTGAAGAGAAGGGCGGCACATATAGGTTTTCTCTATCATTACTTAGGTCATCTTTTTCCAAAGTGCTAAAGTAGAGCTCGATTGTCATCGACGTACTACTCGTAATCGCTATCGTATTCATATGAAGTTGATTTATTTGCATCTGCCTCCAAATAATAAATCTCTAGATCGATCGATCGGGTCAGTGACTCGGTTCCCCTGCTACTAGTAAGTCGTATACCTTCTTCCTGGAATCTGGACTGGAATGGAATCCATAAAATTTTAAACATGCACGGCGTCCATTTTAATATAATTGTCTGACTTCGTTTAATTTATTTTGCGTTCGTATTGACTACTGTATATATGCATGCATGTTTTTTTTTGGCGTTGATTGGAAGTGTAGCAACATTCATGTTTGATTTTTGTAAAAAAAAATGGAAGTGCGCTGCACAGGCTTGAGTTCTATCAAAAAAAAAAAAAACGATCTGAAAGTGCACCATACGTGCTAGCTGAGAGCAATGAAAGGAATGAGGAAATGGAGGGCAGGATGATCATTTCGCATCTCGAACTAGTGCTCCACGCCTGCTTTCCACGCTGGCATGACAAGCTGGCATGCCACATTAGCGAAAAGGAAAAGGAAAAAAAAAAAAAAGGAAGTTACTGTGTTGTGGGTAAAAAAAAAAATAAGACCGCGCATAAGAGTGGTTTCTGAATAACAAACATTCGTAAGAGTGGCAAATAAATAAATCCCCTGACTGTTGACCTCGAGTTGCTCCAATAATTCTCATTTTTGTTAAGAACTCCAATAATTGTCATTTGTTTATTAGAAGGCAACTATGATTAATTAAACATGAGGCTTATTTGTCTGATTAGGAAAACACATGTCTGAGGCTATGGATATGCCAGACTGATTAATAACAAGCAAAACCTTAGTCTGAGGCTTATTTGTCTAATTCATATTGCTCTTGTGGAAACTTGTTGCCTGATTAGTTTGCATGCTTCTGGAAACCTGTTTTTCTTTTTTCTTTCTTGCCTGATTAGTTCGCTATCTATGTTTTTCACCGCTCGCTACCTGGGGCAATGCCTAGCTAGGTCAAAATTAATCACATCTCCATCTGGTAGCTGTAGTTGGTGATGGGCTAGGCTTGTAGCTAGGAAGAAATCAAACACGTTCTGCCGTTGGGCAGGCCAACTTTGCTGACTAGGCTTGTTTAAACATGAGGCTTATTTGTCTGATTAGGCAAACGCATGTCTCAGTCTGGACAGTCTCATCTCAGGAATCAAAGCAGATCCATAGCATATCCTGCCTCGTTATTACCAAAACAAACGCATGCTAAACAACTAAGAGCAGTATATGTGCCAAAGGGTCCTAGCCTAATGGTTAGGATACTCGAGCGGCACTCCACGGGTCCTGAGTTTGAATCCCCATGGGAGCGAATTTCAGGCTGTGGTTAAAAAAATTCTCTCGTCAGTCCCGTGTGCCAAAGCACTAGTTAAGAGCTCGCCCAAGTCCCGTATGGATCGAGCTGTGGGCTCTGGTTGGTATACCGGCCTAGGAGTTACGGTGTCCGGCCCAGGGCTCTAGTTGGTATACCGGCTCATAGGTTCGGTGTAATTCCGCCCCGGTCTTCTCCAAATGGATTGAGGATCGTAGTTCCCGTGGGTTAGAAGCTCCTAGTGTCAGGGCGAGACTGAGGTTCGGGGATTTTCTCGGCCGGGGAAACCGAGGTTTCTTCTTAAGAACAATGCCGGTGGAGCGGTCTTTTCCCACCCGACCGAAATTTTTTTTTTTTTTTTTTTGAGAGCAGTATATGCGCTAGCAAGCAGAGTATATGCGCTGCGTTGGGATTTTAATTAGGGGCTTGTTTAGTTACATGTAAAGCTTCAAGTTTTTTCACTCTCTCTGTCACATTAATTTTTGAATACATAAATGGAACAGTAAATGTAGGTAAAAAAAACTAATTATACAATTTAGTTGTAAATTAGAGACGAATCTTTTAAGTCTAGTTAGTACATGATTGAATAATATTTTATCAAATACAAACAAAAGAGTTACTGTTCATCAAGTTATAAAAGTTATAATCTACTCCCCTCCGTCCCTTTATACGTGTCGTCCGGAAACGTATCTATGAGGGAAACACGGTTTTCTAGAGACAAACTCTAGGGACAGAGGGAGTAAAAACAAGCCGTAGGTACGTACCATGTGTGGCCTTTTCAAACCCATAGAGAAACCGGTCAACATTGGCACTTGGCAGTTGGCATGCATGTGCAATATCCTGGCACATACTCCAGTACAACTGTACAAGCAAGTGCAGCGGCTGTACAAGGACCATAGTATGCTTGTTTGGCAGTGTAAGTTTGTAGTACATTAGTAGGGAACACGATGTTAGTACTTTATTTGTTTAATTTAATTTATTCCTCCCGTACTCCACGTGACCACGTGGCTCAGATATATTTGAATTACAAAAATCTCAGTCCACTCAACTTATTAAGCCGCGATCATCGTTGAATCTACACACTAATCCTCTCCGACATTACTGTGACTGACGTTCGCCGAATAAACGCCGCGGACGTACGTAGACGACCATGCATAAAAATTATATATAGAAACCATTATGATCTCACGTGGATCAACGTAGATCGTTTGTTTACCTCTTCCATATCATCATTGCCTTGCCTGTTGCCTCTACGTAGTCTTCTTTGATAGGCCTCCCTGTCTGGCTGGCTCTACCGCAGTGGACCTCTATATATCAGGCTTTCCTAGACGCTTACAAGATTCGAGTAATCATCAGGGATATGATTTCGTAATTCAATTCATGACGTTATACGGAGCTAATTTTGCCTTTTGGAAATTCAAAAGTTTATCACATGGAAAGTTCTAAAATAACTAAATAGCTCAACCATTTTTTGGGGCTAAGATGAAATTGCAGTCAATTGTACCAACAGATCTACTACTACCCGCAATATCATCTACACATTCAGTGTACGATCGAAGATAGCTCAAATATCCTTTCCAATAAAGCAAACAAGTGATCTGGCAGTATGCATGATTTATACAAATTAATTCAGAGGATGTAAGGCCACCATAATTTATCTAAAAACCACGAAATTAATGGAAGCATGTAGTTTGATAGAAACACACGGTCGATCAGTTGGAGGCCAGAAAAGCAGTGCAAGCAATGGAGCACTTTGCTTTCGACAACAAAAAGAAATGAAACGTAGCGTAGGCAAGAAAAGGACGACCACGTGTCCATATACACACACACACACACACACACACACACTTTATCCACAATGGAAAAGGATAGGCAAGAAAAGGACGACCACGTGTCCATATATCTTATATATAGTGGCCGCTTCATACATGCGAGAAATAATATATCGATGTAATAACATTACTATACTCCTACAATATAAAACGTAAGGGTGCAAACGGGTATTCGAACCTCTTAGTTCAAATATTTATACTACTTTTTTAAAAATTTGAAGAACTAGTATAAATAATTGAACTAAAAGAGGTTAGAGGTGCACCTAATAATTGTCTCTAATTTGCACCCTTAATAAAACGAGCAAATATCAAGAGAAATAAATGATAAGTTGCTCGAAACATGATGAATAAATCATTGATGATGATCATCCCCAACATGAGTAGTTCAAATACAACTAGATAACATGACCAGATAAACACAACGAGCAGATGGATTGCCTTGCATAACTACCGCTAATCTAGCTAGTAGTGCTAGCTAGGTGATGATTTGCGTTGATAATAATACAGAACCCAATAAAACTGCATTAATCAGTAGGACAAGCTCACTACGCTAGCTAATCGATCTCAGAATGGCATGGACTAGCTAGGCCTAGGCGTGGGTGTAGAGTGCGGCGAGGCTTCGTCGGCATCGCGAGCAGGAGAACTCGCGCTTGTTCTTGACGCACAGCGGGAGGCAGCAGAGCACCCGCCGCACGCTCTCCACGTCCGTGGCCACCACCGCGCCGCCGCACCGAGGGCACACCCCCGGCGCCTTCTGCTCCCCATCACCGTCTCCTCCGCCACCCCACAGCACGCCACCGCCGCCATTTGGAGAGCTTGTTAAGCAGGTGCGGGACAAGTGGGAAGCAAGGTGAGAGATCGATATAGCTTGGTGGATGTGGATGGGAAGAAGAGAGAGAAGACAAGAGATCCCAGCCACCAGCAGCTGAGCTATAGCGATGGTCGATCTGATCTTGTGTGTGTATGTGCATCTATAGTCGCTACACTGCCCCCACTTTATTTTTGTTTGGTTGGACTTGTTGCTGGATGGCACAACACACGCGCGCTCGGGAGCTATATAGCAAGCTTGCTGTCTACAGTTGATTATTGCATATTGGTGTGGTAGCCAAGTGGATAGATGGGTCCATGCATTATCACTGTATATGACAACTACTTTTTGCATTTGGGGAAGGCCATATGGGGGAACATCTTATGTACTAAATATTGCACTTGCCACTTTGGAAATGCCTTTTTGTTTCTTTTTTTTTTTTTTTTGCATATGATTGACCCATGACCTAATTTTAGACCAAAGGCCTACGTCCAGCTTATATTGAAAGCCTTAAACGGGCCACGACCTAATTAAAGTGGTATATGGCCTCTTGGTTGAGTACTATTTCAAACTATACATTTCCTTCTTTTGACAGGCGACATTGATTTGTTTCGACAATCTGGTTGGAATATCTGCAGGCTTTGATAATGTAGTTCATTTGTTGCTTTCAGGCGAAGCAACCAAAACCTTCTTATTCCAAGCAAATATGCTGACTTAATAAATTAATGGATCGGAATAGAAGAAGCACACGATTGTTGATTATATGTTTTGGATTAGGAAACGTACATGTCATTGCAATAGAACATACACCAAATAGTTTCAGTTGCGAGCTTTAAAAAACTCTTGTGAGCTATGGAGAAATAAAACTACTGTGAGAGGCATGTACGTCGAGAAAAGTCATTGAATTGTTTGATTGAAACAACTATCATATAGATACACCCACGGTCCCACTATTTGCGGAAACAATTGTGAAACATTTCTCTTATTCTACCTATTTGGAAAAGAAGAAGGAAGGTGAAAGCAATTTTTGTAAGCTAAAACAAATATAACGCCTAAGTGTTTTAAAAGAGAAAGTATCCTATGCAAACCAATACCTTGTGCAACCGTGCAAACTTTGCATCCGGACCATGGAACGCCCATCTGCTGTTGGTGCAGCAGCGGGGGCATTTTACAGATAAGCGTCCGCCAACACCTTTCGTTTTGCAATTCACCCTGCGCCGACGCCCCACCCTTTTTGCAAAGTGATCCCTCAACACCTATTCGTCTCCTATACCTGATACGCTCTCCCTTGCGCACGCCCTTTGGACGCCGCCGCCCGAGATTCATCCGCCCGCCCGCAGGAGCTCCTCCGATGAGCCATGCCGGGGACCGGTGTCGGTTCCCAACGCCTACCCACCCACCGCCGTCAGCCCGATCCTCCGACTTCCCCTCGTTAAGGATGACGACGCGCGGCCCTGCACGTTCGCCTCCAAGTGGAGAGCCGCCTTCAGGTGGTAAATTCCCAATGAAATCAATATACATCCACCGAATGATACCAGGTCGAAAGGGAGATGCAAAAGAATAAAAAAGATTAAAGAGACGAAGGTTTCAAGTAAATAGAGGCGTGGAAAATGTAAGCAAATAGGGAATCATGATGCACGCAATTTCCCAAACAATGTTGTTGGCTGATAATTTAAGTTTATGTAAATTTCAGTGTGTTAGTGAATTACACATGGATCATTGATTTGTTGTTTTCCAGTATTGAAATTTCATTAATCTTCAGTAAATTCCGAGTGTGAATTATATATGGATCATCAGTTGACAACAGTCTACACAATTGCCTTCAGTAAATCGCAGGCAGCACCAAGTCTCTTGCGCGAGGGTTACCAGCTCGGGGAACGGGGAGGATGCATCCTGCAGCAGGCGTCGCGCATCGCTATCCTGCGGGACAGATGGTCGAAGGAGCCCTTGCAGGCGGGCAGGGGAAGGCGGCGAACAGGCGCATCTCGGGCGACAGCGTTCTAGTCGCCTGCATGCACGAGGAACCCAGTCGGCGGATTAGAGAACAAGGCTGACGCATGTTTTTTTTCAAAGCGTCTAGGTGCCGGCGGCCATTTATCCGTAAAATGGCTCCCTCGTTGTGTGTCCATAGAATGATGGATCCATGGTCCGGATGCAAAGTTTGCTCGGTTGCACGGTATTAGTTTGCACGGGATATGCATCATATGCTCATGTTTTAAAAAAAGCTATTGAAATATAAAATAATAAGGCTTTTACATTAGCCTTGTATTGCTCCTATGCAATGAACAGAGGTTGTGCGCCAGTGGACCATATGACACCCTAGGCCCACACGGCTGTCTGCGGCCAATAGCAGCTGTGTGTACGTCCTACTGTCCCTGCAAGCTGCAGCTATCTTCTCCTCGAGATTGAGACCTACACGCACGAGGTCCCCCATGGCAATTCAGGCCGCACGTGCCTAGGCCTAGGCTGTGCATGGGGCATGGCTGCTGTACGGCGTCCGCATGAATCACGCACGCACCTGTCTGTGGATCGACGACGACGTCTCCACGACACGCAGAGGAGCAGGAAGATGCGCGCCTAGGCCTAGCTAGTATGTGCTAGGGTTTTGGTGGTTAGTGATGCAACGTACCAATAGATTTCTGCCTCTAGTTTCATCCAGCCGTGTGCCCTAATGCTACGATAGTACAACATTAGCATTTGAATCCCAGCTTTCCATCAGGATGCATTTCCTTTGTGACTCATGTCTAGATCAGATGGCATGATAAAAAAAAACCCCAACATATACTTTGCACAAGACAACTTCTACTCAGGTTTCCCATGCTTCCTTCCATGTGTCTGGATGACAGAGTCAGCAATACCCTTTACTTTCTACACCGCTTGAGCCACCTTCTCATGTCTTGTGACTATTTTCATTGAGTGAGCTTCAGTGTTGAAGACCCACTTGTTGAATGAGATAAACGATTGCGTAGAGAATAGTATGTCTCAGATACTTGAGTGTCTCTACTGTCTCTACCAGGAAAATACTCCACGTCATGTCATCTTTTTACCACTATTTACCTAAATAGTCAAATATTTGAACAAGTTTTTTATATAAAAATTATATTCATTAGAACATGTACACTTCGAAGGATGGCAAGTTGGCAACTATGTTGGTATGGTGAGAACTTACAGCTTTCAGACCATATCCAAAACATACATACCTGAGGCCATTGGATCACCAATCCACTTGTCTTTTCTCCATTTTCATTTTTACTTTTATTTTTATTTTTGTGAGGATTCTTTTCTCCATTTGCACGTAATATCATTTGTTCCATCACCTGGAGCAAGGCAAAGTCAAGAAAACAAAAATTAGTAAATGTGCTAAAGGATAAAGTGGAGGTCTTGGCATTGTGGTGGGGAAACCATGAGCCTTTTGGCACTCTATTTGCAACTCATAATATTTCCTTCTTCCCCATGTTGTTAAAAAATTTGGTTTACGGGCTAGCCAATCACAAAGAACTTTGTTGACGTGGTGCGCAAAACCATGAGCCATTGGACGCTCCATTTGCAACTCATAATATTTTCTTCTTCCCTATGTTGTTAATCATAATCATTAAACCCCTCTCGTTTATCGAGAATGAAAAAGATATAGAGTTGGCATCATCATAACCTGAACTAATTTTTTATAGGAATTAAGGTAAAACATGAAAGAAAAAAAATAGAATAAAAAGGAAAATAAATTTCCAAAGTCAAAGAATAAAGACAAGGAAATTAATGAACTAACACAAAAAATGAACAATAATATGGGATAAAGGAAAAAAAAGAAAGTAAAAATCATGAAAGATTAATGGCTATGATTAACGACATGAAGGAGAAGGAAATTTCAAAATAAAAAAATAGAAAAATAAAAACCAAGAAAAAAGTTCACATTACCTCCTCAATTTTCGTGAAAGTTCATTTTCCTCCCCCTGAACTCAAAAACTTGGGAAAATACCTACCTCAACTTTTAAAATTGTTCATCTTACCTCATAACTACATTTTTTATGGTCCTATTGTGGTGAAATTTTTATGGTGAACTAATTATTGTATTCTTGAACTATAATAAAAATTTCACACTCATTGGATCATGTATAACTTAGTTATGCCTTTATTCGACCATAGAAACATGAACTATTCCTATTAATTTTAGAGAAAAATATTGGATTTAAAGTTACAAGAAAAAATTGTACTAAGCATGCTATATTATATGTTCACTGTGTGTAGACTTACTCATATAGATTCCAATAAAATTGGATTTTGATTTCATGATTTTTGTGTAAACTACTTATAATAGGGAGGTAAGATGAATGGTTTTAAAGGTTGAGGAGGTGTTTTGCCAATTTTGGAGTTTAGGGAGAAAAGGCGATCTTTCTTGAGGGATGTAGCATGGTCTTTTCAAAAAACAATTGTGCCTTGGGCGAATCTCACTAGAGGATTTGCTTGCATGGGGCGTATAGAAGTCATAGGACGAAAAGTAATAACTGGCCCAAAAAAAAAAAAATAGGAAAAAGTCTACTTTTGTCCCTCAACTTTCGTGAAAGTCCGATTTTGGTCTCTCAACTCCAAAACCGGACAAACGGTCCCTCAACTTTTGAAACCGTGTAGATTTTCGTCCCTCGGCGGGTTTGGAAGGTGGTTTTTCTATGGTAACCATAGGTTGCTAGAGTGACCACAGTTTTGTTTTGTTTTCTCTTTTTAATTTATTTTTATTTGAATCTTTGAAAAATCATAATAAATCATAGAAAAATCATAAAATGAAAAATCCATTTTTGTTGGACTCCACATGAATAGATCTACACAAAGTGAACATATAATATGGTATATTTTAGTAGAAAAATTAGATTTTCTATTTTATGATTCTTCTATAATTTACTATGATTTTTCAAAGATTGAGCTAAAAAAATAAAAAAAAAGAAGAAGGCAAAATCTTCATAGCAAAAACTTTGTATTAAATTGTATCGTATTACATATTCATTGTGTATATCTACTCATGTGGAGTCCAACAAAATTGGATTTTCCATTTTATGAATGTTGTGTGATTTACTATGATTTTTCAAAGATTCAGCCAAAATAAATTAAAAAGAGAAACAAAAAAACCATGGACATTGTAGCAAAACCACTGTATGAACCGTTGAGGGACGAAAACGGGACGGTTTTAAAAGTTGAGGGACCGTTTTGTCCGGTTTGGAGTTGAGGGACCAAAATCGGACTTTCGCGAAAGTTGGGGACCAAAAATAGACTTGTTACAAAAAAAACAATGCCAAAGAGTGTGAATTTCACAAAACTAAAGTTCTACTTTTGACCCATTCTACTCTAGGTTTTCTAGCTCGGCTCCTAATTTTGTTGGCAGCTTGACTGGACCCGGTTTCAATCCATCACTACCAGCTTTGCTCTCGTCGCGATGGCAACATTTTGGCCCTGCAGACTCCTGCATTTGCGCGAACGCCATCCCACGGTGAAAAGGCCACTCTCATGGGCCTATCCTAGGCATTGGGCGGAGTCTCCGTCCAGGCCCAGGTCTGGCCCTGCATAGATTAGCATCTCGAAAATCCTTCCTACTATAACTGAGTCTGAAAATTCGACAGGACTTGCAGCAAGTCAGACTCACTTTCGAAGAGCACTCAGCATCTAGCTTGACTAGCTAGCATGGGTGAAGGAGATCAATTTGGCCACGTAACCACCTTCTGTGATATCCTAACATCTGCTACAGTACCGTTGGTTGCTTGTTCAGCGTACCAATGCAAGTGGAACAAGTTCAGAGATGCTTGGTTTCTCTGCTTTTGAATTGATGACAGATGACTGGAACTCTGATAGCAAAGCTTGCTCTCTGATTTCGTCAAAAAAAGCTTGCTCTCTGATTTTGCAATGAACTGTGTTTGTCATATTATACTACTCCAGTAACTAAGCGTGGCTTGTAGGTACATACTATACCTTCCTATGCTTGTTTCTAAGGGCTTTTTCGTTTCTTTTGTTAGGATGGTTAGGCGAACGTTTGAACTAACTAAAAAATATTATATTAAACCAAATCTCCAAATTAAATATCATTATTTTTTTCTTTAATAAATCCACGTAATTTTTCAACTCATATGGATATATTTAGGATAAAATTAAATAAGATCATCTCTAATAAAGTAAACTAAAAAAAAAAAAATGGAATGATAAAAAGAGAAAAAGGAAAGAAAAAGAATAGGAGGGTCAACTGCTGCGCAACTCATACCCTTGTCCTTCATACCCATGGCAACGCTGTGGAGACGCACGAATGAATGAGTTAAAGAGATTAAATGATGTCAAGGATTTGCTCAAATTAATTATTATATATGTTTTATGGCCTGCTTGCTGACCGTCCAACATATCTAAATACTCCTATTCGATATTGGTTCAACCTTTGAGTTTAAACCAGATTAAATAGCCCTTTCGGCAAATGAGTATATACTCTATTCCATACATTTCGGCCCTCGGCTAACTCGTTTCTTCGGTCGAACTCCTCAATAGCTAAGGGATCGATTTCTTAGAATCAAACAACATTTAAAAACCTTCCTACCCGCGGGTTTTTAAATCTAGTGTTTCCAATAATGGAATTCCCTAGCGCCTAGACGCACTGAAAACTGCAATACCCATGTCCATTTTGCCCACGCCCCACACGCACGCCCCTAGAGTCCCCGCTAAACAACATCTGCTCAATGACCGCAACACTAAATTTGCTGATCCCCAACCATTCCATCCATTTTAACGACGAAGTATGCGCCCTATTTGTTACCGGCTCGCATAAAACACTAAGGGATCACCTTGATCAAACAACATAAAAACAAATAAAACACTTCAACAAACAACTATATTGCAACATAAGATTGAATCATATGAAACATTTGGCATGTATTGCAACATCTAACAATTTGAGTACACCATATGAAACAACCGGATCAGAACATAGCTCTAGAAACAAGTGAAACATTTTGAATAAATGCTTGCAGGACATGCCTTTGGAACACTTGCAACATATGCAACCATGCGATTCAATTACAACATACCTCTAAAGTGTTTGAAACAACCGAAAGATACAATTGCAACATGATGGGGAAGAAAGAGAGCCTGCGTAGGGAGGGATCTAAGGGCGGGAAGGGGAAGGACTCCTGTATTGGGGGAGGGGCACCACTGGGGTAGGGGAGAAGGAAGCCAGGGTGAGGGTAGGAGCCGCTTGGGTGTGTGTGTGTGTGGTGGGGGAGGTGTGTGTGTGTGTGTGTGTGTCGGGAAGGAGCCACTGGTTTTGGAGGAGAAGGAAGCTGTGGTGGGAGAGGACACCGTGTGATGGGCGCCACCACCAGTTAGGGAGAGGCAGCATGCGCGGCATTGACAACTGGAGATAGTGAGAGGCGTGTGATCCACGGGGAGGGGGTGAGGTGGATCTAATTAATGGCGTTGGGACGGAGAAGAGCGAGTGGGGGCAAGAACATGAATCAGCAATGAAGAGCATAAGGCGCATGGGGATTTTGCTCCGCCGTCCAGACCGCCAGACGCCGCACCCACAATTACCATTCCAATAATTCACATCCAAAACATCAAAATATGCACGTGGGAAACACCGTAAAACTTTACGCTGCGCCGAGAGGAGTTTTAAGTAAGTGCTAAAAGATTAGGAGTTGTTGAGATAGATTTTTGAAAAGAATGAGAAAATCCATCCCAACAACTCCTAATCTTTTTCTCCACACAACGTTCTTCAACATTTGCTAAGTTTCAACATGGTGTCTCTTTGTAGAAAACTCTAGGACACCACTATACTTTGTTGACATGAAACTGGACGCATAAGACGCCAAGAGCCCGGAGCAGGACACTAGCGTGTTGTGTTTGGGAAGCCCTTTGCTGCATGAGTGATGAGAGGGTGAGTTTTGGTTGACCGCGTGCTGCTGCTGATTTGTACTACAGCTCTTGTGATAAAGAGGTGCAGAAGGAAATGAACGCCATTTCTGAGATGGAGATAAAGCATCGTTATCAGAGGGACATGAACGGCGTGCCCGGTGCCCCCCCACACACCTTGGTCTAGAAGCAAGAATTCTGTCCCATCCCCATTGGCTGCCACCGGAACGCGCCAAAATTCCGCACAATTATTTCCATCCAAACTAAAGCCATCGCCATCGGATATAAAGCTCAAATTCAGAAGAAAATTGCGCTGTTACAGTTACGTACCCACACGTGACCGTAACACTTCACTTTATTCTAGCACCACCACCACCACCGGGTCCGGCATGAACTGGTACCGGTTGGTGCGTGAAGCTCACATTTGGAATCTAAACGTGTCGGATGGCTGGATTTCGTTTCATACGTATACCATTCTTGCTTGGCAAATACTTTGATAATTCATATTCATAGTACATAATCAGTATTGGTAGATAGATTGTTAAATCTATTCTCATAATAAACTTATTTAGGTCTCATAAAACATTTGCTAAGATATTTTTTTATAAATCTAGTCAAACTAAAAAAAGTTTGACACAAATATCATAACGATAAACGTTTATTTTCCAAAAGTCAAATGCTTTTAACTTTAACCAAAATATATATAGAGGAATATCAATATTTATAGTACACACTTAGTTTTGTTAGATAAACAATTGAATCAATTTTTTTATAATTAGTGTTGTTTTCAACTCATTTTTTTACGGGCTAATAAGCCCACTAACATTGTTTTGTTGTGAGAGAAAACATTATACTAATAAATGGCTGATAAGTTCAAGTGAGCAGTACCATGTATATTTTTTTTAGAAGCCTAGTCGGACTTGAAAGTTTGATCGCCACAAAACCATACCACTTATTTTAGGATGGAAGACAGAGACCGGTGGAATTAACTCATAAGACCTCACAGCCTAGCATTAAATTAGCGCATGATTTTTTTTTTAAGGGTAATTGATCTAAACAAGTGATACTGAATGCTCCTGCAAAAAGGTTTGATTGCAGTTCGAAGCAGCCCATCAGCATAACGACATTTCCGCGCTGCACTGCTCCGCCACAAGAACAAGCACAAGCGGGCCACACTCTTCTCCCCGCCACTTCCCTCCTCAGAGCTGCCGCTTGCTTGCTCGCTCGAGCTCCCACGCCTGGCTCACACATCAGCCTCCTCTCCCTCCACTCGCCTTCCTTCCTTTTTCTCGTTCCAGGATCATCCATGGCATCCAAACCAAGCAGCAGGGGGAACAAGAAGACTAGCATCGAACCCGCCCCTTCTCACAGGATCCAATCCAACCGCCCAAGAAACAAACACAGCCGTGGCTGCGACATCAAGCATGGCGCCGTAGGCGGGGGACAAGGCCATGGCCGGAGCTGGGACGCGGCAGGGCGCTAGTGGCGGCTGGCGGCGGCGGTGAGCGGATGGAGGAGAACGAGGGGGCGTCGACGTCGTCGTCGTCGTCGCCGTCGCCGCCCATCGCGCAGCTGGGCTACGACCAGGTCCTCTCCATCCTCCGCCTGCTCCCGCCCGAGGCCGTGCTCTCCTTCGCCGCCACATGCCGCGCGTTCCGGGCCTGGGCCTCCTCGGACGCGCTCTGGGAGGCGCGCTGTGCCGCCGCGACTGGGGCGCCCGCGCCGCCGCCGCGCTCGCCGAGCGACGGGGCCTGCAGGCGCCGTGGCGGAGGGTCTACGCCGAGGTCGCCAGGCTCGGCGCCCCGTCCGCGCGCCGCGTCCCCGTCAGGGGCGCCTCGCCGCGGCCTCGCGCGTCGCACTCGCTCAACCTCGTCGCCGGCTGGCTCGTGCTCTTCGGCGGCGGCTGCGAGGGAGGTAATTACAACCAAACTGTTTCACTTCTTGCTACATAATTGGTTCGTTAAGGTTAAAAAGATGATTGCTTTCTGCGTTCTTTATGAATCAGTTCACAAGGGGGGAATTCGATCCCTGGCTGGGGCAGAGTTCTAGAACTCCAATAGATTTGTTTGGGGTTATAAGTTGCTTATAGTTTGCAGATTATATGCAGAATCATTGTTGTTGTTGTTGCGAATGTCTGACTGATGCTTTGATTTGCTTGTTCTGCTTATGCCTGTTTAAGAAAACAACAGGGGAGCTGTTCAGAAAAAGGTAGAATGCTTAGGCCAATCCCAATCCATGGTATCATACTTGATATCCAAATCTGCCACATCATAAGAAGAGCTGTATCCGATGCTATGACTCATAGCAATTGATTATTTCATATGTTTGTGTGTATCAAAGTAGGTCCAAAGGATTGCAATTAATGCTGAACTGTTGCATTCCATGCCAAAGCTGTAAATCTTATTAAACTCTCTTAATTATGGCACTAATAAATCTGTGTGAGTAAACTTAGTGCTCAACCTTACTTATGATTTCATTAAAAAATACTTTGCTTTTATCGATTATGAAGCCTGCACAGTTCTGTTAGTTATGATACACTTGCTAATTGTTTCGAGAACCTTCCTCCAATATACTCATGTATCGCGAAAGGGTCTCTAGCCTAGTGGTTAGAGCACCTCAGTAGCACCCAGCACACCTGGGTTCGACTCCTGTGGGGAACGAATTTAAACAGGTCTGCTTTATTAAAAATTAAAAAATAGGTTGGGGTTTCCCTTGCTGACTTTAGTCAAAAAAAATATACTCATGTATCCTGACTGTAACATACCATGGTATGTCCGGGTAGTGTAGCACATCCGACTGAACTTCAGGAAGACTTGCATCATTATTGTAGTGTAGGAGTTCCTTGGAAATTTGGGAGTTCATTTAAAAAAAAAATGGCGTACCGGCTCCTGCACTGTGCAATGTGCGGAGGCTGGATCAAATCCAAATGGTTTGATAGCTGGAACTATTTGTCTTGCAAATTAAGTTGGTTGCTTCCCTTCAGAGTACTTTGTTTGAGTGATAACATTGGAAAAAGCAATAAAAAGAAAACCAGAGAATTTTCTGTAGCATTCTTTGCACTTAAAGTTCTTCCCTTTTAATAGTTTTTTCCCTCTTTCTGCTTGATTAGTTTATCTTTGATGCCATTAGCCTTAAGAATATTAGACATCAAAGAACTTCTGATGACTTGGAGATTATACTTAACCTGATTATTTTAATTTACAAGTCTAAGTGCAAATCTAATTCAGACTGTATGATGTGATACATAAATTGTATGGACATCTGAAATCAGTTTTCAAGATATGTAGTGGAGTACAAATATATATATTTTTTGTCTTGAACACGCAGGAGAGCTGAATCTTTGTATTAAAGAAAGAAGAGAGAAAGGGATAAACCCCAAAGTACACACACTCATACCCTTTTAGTTCTCAAGATACACTTGACACAACTTGACAGCGTCACGACCATGACAAGACAAGACCTAATCACTAGGTGCAAGGGTACTCAACAACGAGAGCACTTGCACCCCAGCCATGCCCCAAAGTTGCACCTTTTCTTCTACAAGCAATAAGGCGTAGTAGCCATGCTTGGGGCAAAACAATCAAACACACAGTGACTCTGTTGTATCCAAAGGTCCAAGCCCTAGAATAATGAGAGAATTGTGGCCGTTCTGCAGCAAATCATTTGTGGCCTCACTGACAAAGCATTGCAAAGACAACCAGTGAGAAGTTGATCAATTGTCTCTTCCTCTCGACAATGAAGGCAGGACCTCTAGATGCGGTAGGCCTCACCTCATAAGGCGGTCAGCGGTACAACATTGCTTGTGTATTACCATCCAGATGAAGAAACAGCATTTTCCAGGTGCTCATGATTTCCAAACGAGTTCCCAAGGCTGAAACTGCATCGATCCTTGCAAGAAACCCTTACAGGTTGATTTGGCCGAGTACTGTCCAAAAGAAGAGAGTAGCCAAAGATGAGTGTCCTCAACTCCTGGCTTCAAAACAATCTCTAACAGGAGGTCCCAGAGTTCAAGATACTCGGCTAGCACCCTACTGAAACCACACCCTGAATATCCTTTGTCCAAGAAAGGTCAGCTAAGGAGTGGAGTAATGATACCCAAAGGTCAAGATATTCAGCTAGCACCCTACTGAAACCACACTCTGAAAATCCTGTGTCCACGAAAGGTCAGCTATGGAACGATATGCATTGCCTGAAATGATTGTCTTGACGCTAATTAGGCCCACACAAACTAGCAATGATCTAGTCGCTCGGTAGAGGCAGGCTAAACATCAGCCTAGCCAACTTTAAGGTTGGCCTTGAAGTTGCCTTCGCACACGAACACTTCACCTGGTGCCTCCAGCGATGAGGGCGATACACAAGACACGTCATTGGAGGAGCCTCGTTGAGAGCGCATGCAATGAAGAACGATGACCAGTAGTAGACGGAAAAGTACAGTAAATGTGTAGTAGATTTTTTTTGTTGATTGGATAGATGGATCTCTCAATAAGAAGTGATTCTCTTATTCCACACATAATTTACAAGTTTGACACAAGATTGGATGAGTTTTCAAAGAAAAAACATGAATTTGGGTTTGTACTGCCAAAACCGGCCTGGGGACGGTTTCTGCTGAACACCACAGGCACCTTGCCAAAACCAGCCTGGGTCAGTTTAGTCACAGAACGGGCCGGTTTCCATTACCAATATAGGCCATTTTTTCCCGGACAACGCCAGATTAGCCTGAATTTGACCATGTTTGCTCTTTTTTTGTCTGCACATGTTCTCAAATCTGTCTTCAACTCACCCAATGATATTTTGACTGTCAACAGGTTGGTTTTGGTTTTGTCTTGAAGCTATACTTTTGAAGCTTTATTATTATAATTTCACCATTGATGTTCCATTAGAGGATTTCCATTTTCTACTTAACTGTAGCCATCACATGGCCTGAACTCATTTGCTTGTTTGCGTTGATTTATAGGTTGAACACAATCATCTATGTATTCGAGGAAAAAAAAAAAAAAAAGAATACAATCACCTAAATAAAATGTTATCTTACTTTGAGAATTGAAACAACGTTTTTGTGCTATAAGATTAGACCTTTTAACCAATATGAAAGAAGAGCCTTCTTATCCATGAATAGTGCTAGTAAGTTAGTATTTTGGTCTAAAAGGTGTCTTAGTCCCTGATCTGGTGACATTCATCTTGTCACGTGTCTGATCTGGACACCCTACGTCAGGTCAAATGGGCCCAGCGAAGCCCAACGCAGGGGGCTCGGGCGCCTCTTGCACGTGGCCAGGGAGGCGAGGCGTGGCCCATGCCTCCCCTCAATTCCCTCTTCGCAAAGGAAATCTATAATAGATGGGGAGTTGACTAAAATTAGGAAATAAATTAGAGTTTTTTTAATGAAAAGATATAGGGCTTCCTTAGAAAGGAGGAGTCCAAATCTATAAGGACTCCTCTAGATTTGCTTCGGAATAAGTCCAATAGGGACTATAAATATAGGGGAGATGTATAATCATTTTAATTTTAAGCAAGAGTTGAGCAATTGGCTTTCCCTCTGTATATCTCTCTCTCCCTTGCCTCTCCATGCCCAAGCGCTGCTGCTGCCCTGCGCCCCTGCAGCAGCAGCTGCCCTCTCCCTCCCCTACGCAAGCCCTAGCCGGGCCCTGGGATTGGACCCTGACACATCTACTCATCTTAGAGTTAACATCCTAATACTTAGCTCTAGCTATAAAGGTGTCGTTGTCTTCAAGGAATGGTTATTCTCCCTAGATTTATTATTAGCACAAAGCCAATAATAACCATGAACTAGCTGCATAGATCCGAACCCTTCCCATATGCATCTGCCTACCACTGCATTTCTCTGATGTTGTTGGTCACTCATGGTGCTTGTGCATGCACTTCAGTTGAACTATCAGCCTATCACATGACCCCCCTGACGCTCCTTCAAATCATGAGACCATTTCATACCATTTTGCATCGAACACCATGAACAGAGAAGATGTTAACTGGGCACATATATTGGACACTATGCATACAATGTGTTACTTTCAAAAAAAAACTATGCATACAATGTGGATTCTGCAAGAGACCAGTTATGTTTTAGGTGCTGTGATGATGAGTGTTCTTCATCAAGTTATGGGCTTTTATGGAGTTATTATGGGAACCACTGACATATACATGTGAGATCAATGGTTGCGGTCTCCATTAAATACAGTTCATTCCATGATAGCACAAGTTTCAGGAAGGCTCCAAGGCAGTCTATGATGCCTCCTGGAAGCTTGACACTGTGTTGTTGCTTTGTCTTCCATGGTTAAGGTATGGGAAGAGTCCCTCTTAGGTTTAAAAGAAAAATGTCTCACTGATTAGACTTATTAATGTGAAAGCAAGTTGAAAGAGGGACGAGCATGATGCTGCGCTTACTAAGACACTATATTTGACCAAGGGGGCAATATTAATTACTACCACTAACAGGAAAAATGTGGGCATTGTTCCACTGCCCATGTTCTCTGTGTTGTAATGGGGCTGTGTATATAGGAATCTGATGTTAACAGATGGCAACAAATCCAGGAAGTAGAGCTCTATATATATTAGTTGCGATCAGTTCTTTCACGGGCTATTCAGACGAACAAACGAGTCTGGCTTATTTTTTTATTAGAGATAAAGAGTTGTTACTTGAGAGTCCTTTGGTCCATCGCCATAAAAGGGCGAGGTATCATGTCCTGGAGGAGAAAAGAGAATACATTGCATTCAATGTTCTTATCTCCTTCCATTCATGCCGTTAGTCCTTCCTCTCTCTGATAATGGTCCAGATGTAAAACTTTATGCTCTGTTTAATGGGTATGTTCTGTCCCAGGGCTGCTACAACGACAGATGGTGTTAGAGCATAACACTTTCTATATATATAGTTGTTAGGAATGGAGCTCGTTGTCTTCCATGGGGCAACAGCCCAATACAAGTACAAGAGAGGGCATGCAAATATGCACAAAGGCCCTTACACAAAGAGGAAAAACTCTATACACCCATATATCTAACACCCCCCTCAAACTCGGGGTGGATCACAAACACCGAGTTTGGAGAGAAAGAACCGATGTTGTGCTCTTGTCTGCGCCTTTGTGAGAAAATCAGCCACCAAGCTCGGAGGGAACATCTGAAGAGCAATGACATCATCCTGTACTTGAGCCCGGGTGTAATATGCATCAACTCCAATATGTTTGGTGAGCTCATGCTTCACAGGATCACGAGCTATGTTGATAGCACCGATCATTGTCGATAGAAGAGGAGTTGGTGCAGAAAACCGAAACACCAAAATCCTCAAGTAACCATCGGAGCCAAGTGATTTCTATTTGTTGCAAGAGCCATAGCACGCAACTCGGCCTCCGCGACTCGAACGAGATACGCTAGATCCCGCTTCTTTGTCTTCCAAGCAATGAGAGAGCCACCAAGAAAGATACAATAGGCAGAAAGGGAGCGACGTTCAGATTCGCTAGCCCAGGTAGCATCGAGTAAGCTTGAGTTGAAAAAGAGCTAGAACGCGAAAGAAAAAAAGGCGCAGTGATGGTCCCACGAAGATAACGCAAGACACGAAGGAGATGGCTATAATGGATATTGGTGGGAGCGAAGAAAATTGACTAAGAATGTGCACAAAGCATGGGAGATGTCGGGGACGGGTCACTGCCCGGATAGACAAGACTCCCAAGAAGATGACGATATCGAGTGGGATCGTGAGAGGTTGACCGTCCGTGGCACCTAAGGTGAAGATTAAGCTCCATGGGAGTCTCAACAAGACGATGATCAGTGAGAGAAGAGCGAGCCGAATATCTTGGATGTATTTTTCTTGAGATAAATAAATGCCAGCCAGAGGTGGAAGAGACTTCAATCCCAAGAAAATAACGAAGAGAACCAAGATCGACATAAGAAATTGCTCATTGAGACGTGCCTTGACAAAGGCAATATACTCCGGATCATCACCGGTGATAATCATGTCATCAACATAAAGAAGAAGGAGCGCGTCACCCCAGAGATGATGTGTGAATAAAACAAAGCGTGGTCATGATCGCCGGAGAAAAACCAGCCGCCAGCTATCACGCAGGCAAAAACGCCGAAACCAAGCACGAGGAGCTTGTTTGAGTCCATAAAGAGAGCGGCGAAGGCGACAAACCATGCCATCGGGAACATAATAGCCGAGGTGGTCGCATGTAGACCTCCTCACGGAGTTGACCATTAAGAAAGGCATTTTTTGACATCAAGTTGAGAGATGGACCAAGAGCGAACAGAGGCCACAAAGAAGAAGAGTGCGCATGGTGGTCATGTGAGCGACGAGCAAATGTCTCATCATAATCACGCCATACCCTGGCTGAAAACCACGAGCAACAAGAGCGAGCCTTGTAACATCAAGAGAGCCATCGAGCGAAGTCTTAATCTTATAAACCCACTTGCACGTGATGGGACGTGCATGAGAAGGAAGAGGAACAAGGTCCCAAGTGCTCGTGCGCTCAAGAGCAAAGAATCTCCTCAGCCATAGCAAGTTGCCATTCGGGATGACCGATGGCATCATGGTATGTGGCCGGCTCGAAAGCGACAAATGCCGGCAAAACCATACCGTTCACGGGTTTCGGCCGAGCCACGATCGCGAAGATTATAATGAGAGGAGGGTTGAGATAAAGAATCATCAACAGAAGATGGCTCGACAGAGAAGAGAGACATCGAAGGAGGCTCAAAGAAGGTGAGGAAGTCCGGAGCGGGGCGACCGTAGGTGTGAATCACGGTAGGAGTGGAATCATAAATGGACCGAGGAGCATGGGAAGTCAGCTCGGAGGGCGGTGGAGGTGGTGGTGGAGGAGAGGGTGGAGGTGGAGGTGGTGAAGGTGGTGGAGGTGGTGGAGGTGGCGGAGGAAGCATAGTGGACAAGAGAGGTGTATCGGGAAAAGTTAAGAAGGACAAGGGCTCAACAACGGCCCCGAGGAGAAACATCGGAGGAGGGCCGAGGATAGAAGGGGCCGAGACTCATTGAAAGTAACGCCCCGAGAAATCCGATACGGCGAAGCAACCGGATCCCAACAACGATAGCCCTTGTGCTCAAGACTATAGCCTAAGAAAACACACTCAGTTGAGGGGTGAGTTTAGTGCGTTCACGAGGAGCAAGAAGAACATAGCATAGACATCCAAAAAAGACGAAGACTAGAGTAATGGTGGATGTCCAAAAGGCACTTTCGAATGGAATGCCACCTTTAAGAGCGAGATGAGGGTTGAATGTTGGTTAAGTAGGTGGCGAGTGGAGATTGCTTCAGCCCAAAAATGAGGGGGCCGAGGAAGCAATCATAAGAGCGCGGTTTCAAAGAAGGTGGCAATGTTTGCGTTCGGCGACACCATTTTGAGCATGTGCACGGGACAAGAAAATTGTGGGAGAGTCCCTTGCTCGGAAAAGAAATTGGCGAAGAGCACTGAAAGATATTCCCAGCGAGAATCGGCTCGAAAAACACGAATAGGAGCATCAAAATGAGTGCGAATCATCGAGCAAAAGTTTTATATATGGATAACATTTCATTACGATGTTTCATGAAATACACCCATGTGAAGCGAGAGAAATCATCAATAAATATGACATAATATTGATGACCCCCTTTTGAAACAAAAGGTGCGGACCCCATACATACGAATGGACAAGATCAAAAGGATTTGGGACATAGACCTACTAGAGGGATATGGAAGTTGGATCTGTTTGCCAAGCATCCCATCGACACGGTGATCTAAAGAAACATCACCGAAAACGTTTCCCAACACCGCGACGAACAAGAGCCGATAAACGGGAACCACATAGATGTCAGGCGATGATGCCAGCGAGCAAAAAGAAGACGCCGATGTAGGAGATCACGCAGAGCCCACAAGACCCGCGCGGCGGCGGAAGGAAGACGAAGCCAATCAAGTTCCCAAAGACGCCGAGAATCACGGCGGCGAGGGCCGATACCAACTAGAAGGCCGTCTTGAGATCCGAACACGACAAGAGTCGAGAATCAAGAATAACACGGCAACCATGATCGATAAGTTGGCCGCCAGAAATAAGTTGCATGGTCAAATCGGGAACATAAGAAACTTTAGGAACTTGAAATGAAGAAGAAGAAAGAGAACCACAGCCAACAAGCGAAAAGAGATGAGCCATCGATTTGAACAGTGAGAGGAATGGAAGGAGAGCAAATAGAAGAAAGACAGTAATTGTCGGGTGTCATATGAAAAGAAGCACCGAGGAATCAAGAATCCATGGCAAGATACCGGGTGGATGGTGGTCTCTCAATAGAAGACCGAGGAGTGGTGCGAGATAGTGCGGGGCATGAGTGACAGAGCCGGCGAGCTTGGTGGTGGCGAAATCGAAACCAAAGCTCCGGTAGGTGCAGGAAAGAAGACGACGGTAACATGAGTATCTCCTGTTGTGCATCGGGATGCGAGGCGAGCCGCGTGGTCACGACCACCTCGGGGAGACCGAGGCCTGCCTCTTCTTCCCGTAATAAGTGATCCTCATCATGCCCATCTTTGCCACGCGGTGGTTACAATGAAGGCCACCTGAACTGCGAGTCCCTGCCGGGTTACCGGGCGGGGCACTTTGGGAGAACCAAGAATGTCGGACCCGGCCGCGCGCGGGAGGCGTCGTAGACCAAGCAGAAGCGAAGACGAAGTCTCCTCATTACGAAACAGCAACAAGAGCCTCCATCAAAAGACACACAAGGCTCACGGGCAAGTAATTGAGCACGAAGAGGCTCAAATTCAGCACGCCTTGACGAGTCGGGAAGTCATATGTGCGACGAAGCTCGAGGTGACTCTGTTGCTTTTGCAGGAGTCACAAGTATCCGGGGACAAGCGGGGACTAAGGTGTCAAGCTCACGCCATATCGCGGATAATCGTCGAAAAAGAAGTCCTCAATGAACTGTCTCCCCTGCTGTAACAGTTGCTCCGACGCAAAGCGGCAATATAAGTGGACTGACCCGGAGGGGCTCATAGCGCCGACGTAGAAAGGCCCACATCTGAGCAGCATGATCAAGCCCCGGTAACCTCTCTGCCACATGCTTTTCCATACTAGCAAGAAGAACAGCCCGGCCACGAGCATCTTCATCCAACCAAGTCCGATAAGCCGAAAAATGAGACATGTAAGAGGCCATATCATCATCATAATCTTCACGCAACTTCTTTTGTTCCTCTTGATTTATGCGGAGGAATCACCGGCTATCTTGGACGATCGAACCTAATTTGGACAAGGTAGCTCACCACTGAGAAACTCCCAAAGCGAAGACCACGCATATGCCAACGATATGTGGAACCCAATCATGATAATTGGTGCCATCAAAAATCACCGGACAACGCGGAATCGAGCACCTCCGAGAGAGGAACAGGGGAGGAGATGCCATCCTACTTCTTTTTTTTTTTTTTTTTTTTTTTTTTTTTTTTACTCAACACCAACTCTGGAGACGCGGGTGCGGACAGCGCTTAGCAGAATTGTGACAGCAGCAGCAGCAGGAGCCGCACCGGCAGAGCAGAGCAAGCAGCAAAGCAGAGTGAGCAAGCAGCAGAACAGAGCAGCACTCACGGCTGCAGAACAGAGCAGCACGCACGCTGCAGAACAGAGCAGCACGCACAGCTGCAGAGGAGAGCAGCGGCCAGCAGAGCAGCGGAGGGAGGGCGCGCTGACAGAAGAGGCCCAGCGGCGAGGGCTGTGGTGGGCTCGCGCGACAAGCACCTGCCGCCCGGGGACGCGCGACGAAGGGGGCAGCGCCGCCGCGGGGGGCGCGCGACGGGACGATGAAGGGGGCGCCCGGCAGCAGGGGGTCTTGCTGACGGAGGTGCCGCGCCCAGCCACGGAGAACGCAGCGCGCGGGAAATAGCACGCGAGGGGAGAGAGCCGACCAGCGACGGAGCTCCAGGCGCGGGCGCTAGGAGGAGGAGAGATAAGCCCTAACCCTAGAACCTTAGCTCTGTTACCATGTTAGGAATGGAGCTCGTTGTCTTCCATGGGGGCAACAGCCCAATACAAGTACAAGAGAGGGCATGCAAATATGCACAAAGGCCCTTACACAAAGAGGAAAAACTCTATACACCCATATATCTAACAATAGTTACTGGAGACGATTGTCTCTCAACTTTTTTCCTTCTCTTTCCATGTGAAAGGATGATTACATACTGTGATTATATGCTTTCATTACAATTATAAAGACTTATTTGATTCTGTTTTATCCCAGTCTTTGGTTTCTAACTAGTTTTCTGATGTTATCTATTGCTCTAGTTAGGTCACCATCTTGATGATACTTGGGTGGCTTATGCTGGAAATGGAGCTGGAAATAGACCGCCTGCTATACTTACCTGGCAGAAATTGGCCTCTGGGACTCCAGGTGGTCGATTCAGTCATTCATGCACTCTAGTTGGTGACACATTAGTCTTGTTTGGTGGAATCACAGATCAGGGGCAGCGCTTGAATGATACATGGATAGGTCAAATTATCTGTGAAGAGCCTCTAAGGATGCGGATCTCATGGAGACTGCTGGAGGTAGGTCGGCTTGCACCACCTCCTCGTGGAGCTCATGCAGCCTGCTGCGTGGATGACAAGTTTATTGTTATTCATGGTGGGGTAGGGCTCTATGGCAGCCGGCTTGGTGATACATGGCTCCTTGATATCTCAAATGGCCTCCGATCTGGCAGTTGGCACCAAATAGGCAACACATGGCCTTTGCCTCCACCTCGTTCTGGTCACACTTTAACTTGGATTGGTGGTACACGCATGGTATTATTTGGTGGTAGAGGTTCAGAATTTGAGGTTCTTAATGATGTCTGGCTGTTTGATATTAGTGATCAATACCCCAAATGGAAGGAGCTAAGGTATGACTTGTCTAGTGCTCTTGGTGAACTTCCTTTTCCACGGGTTGGGCATTCAGCAATACTGGCCTTGGGTGGCAAGGTCCTTGTGTATGGCGGGGAGGACACACAAAGGCGACGAAAGGATGACTTTTGGATCTTGGATACACCAGCTCTACTTCAGTACGAGTCAGGTTCCAAGAAAATGACCAAAAAGATGTGGAAAAAACTAAGAATTGATGGTCAGTGCCCAAATTACCGATCTTTTCATGGGGCATGTGTAGATACTTCTGGTTGCTGTGTGTATATTTTTGGTGGAATGGTTGATGGTCTTGTACACCCTGCAGAAGCCTGGGGTTTGAGATTTGATGGGCATCTGTATCAAGTGGAGCTTGTGCTACATATTTAGAATGTGTATTTTGTTCCCTTGTAAATCTGAGACATGTCTAGGTTTGATGTTTAGCGTGTGGTGTAGTTTGTAAAAACTGCTTCAGGATAAATCTGGAGGTCTCCCTATAAATATTGAGGTGACCAGTACCATTACCATATCACCCAGGTTTTCAACATTGTAAGGATACTCCAAATGGTGCCTAACTGTCGTTTGCGCATGGATGCATGCGTGCACCTGTCGCTGATCTGTGAAAGGAACAGTGACCTTGTAATCTTGCCATTAAGGCCTGATCTGTCGGTATATGGGTTTGAATTTTCATTCCTTTGTCAGATTCATATGTTCCAAAGAATGTCCGTCAATACCATCTGGATTGGAGCAGATGGTTGTTTTGCTACCTGATGAGCAATCGTTGAGTTATGGGAAGAGGGATAATTGCTGTTTTCCATAATAATCCAATGCGTGAGGATTGCTCGGGACCATATGGAGCTGCTCTTGTATCTTTGCATCTCAGTCACAAGTTTGCTCAATGCAGGAGGACCATATCTCATTCAGCCCTTGGGTCGTCACATGCACAGAACCTGTTATTTGTATTGATCTAATGATGGTGCATGAGTCACACTGGCAACACTACACATCAGAATTTCTCCCAAAAGATGAATGCTGGTTTTGGATCTTTGGTCCACCAGTACTAGATTGTTGTCGAGGCTTGTAATGGTATATCAGTCTGCAGGTTATGTCATGTGCGGTCATGTGCACATTAATTCTGAGATAACAGGATCGACAGTTGCTTGGATTATTTCAGATTAGGGACCATTTGCAGTCTGATTGCTCAAGAGATATATGGAACTCCTGTTCAGATCCACTCTGTGATCTAATGATGGTGCATGAGTCACACTGGCAACACTACACATGAGAATTTCTCCCAAAGATGAATGCTGGCTTTTGATCTTTGGTCCACCAGTACTAGATTGTTGTCGAGGCTTGTAATGGTATATCAGTATGCAGGTTATGTCATGTGCGGTCATGTGCACACATTAATTCTGAGATAACAGGATCGGCAGTTGCTTGGATTATTTCAGATTAGGGACCATTTGCAGTATGATTGCTCGAGAGATATATGAAACTCCTGTTCAGATCCACTTTGTGACAGCAAGGCAAGCTTCAGCATCAAGATCCATGTATGCTACCTCTGAAAGGTTTACTTAGGCCTAGACTCAGTTTGTCTCTGATTCTGTACGTCCTTGATAGATTATATTTGCTCAAGATGATTTAGTGCAGCATTCAACTGACTTCGTCACAAATTCTACTGCTGTGACTTGCTATATCGGTATCTTGAATATAGTTGGTATTGTACTCTACTGAAGTTTGAAGCTGAATGTTGAAGGTTGGCTAGTAAGACTGATTGGTTGCTTGCATTAGCTCTAGTCTGTATAATACTTCATGCAGCTAGAGATGTCAACAGGGGATTTTTTGTCAGGAGTTATGTCCCCATTCTTATTCCCACGGTGGAGAATTTTCCCCGTCCCCACGAATGTCATTGGGGATAATTTCTTTTCAGTTCCCGCTTCTGCTGGGGAATTAATCCCCACAAGAATTGCCTACCCCTGCTTAAGCTTATCAATTCTCACAAATTCAATAATAGATTAACTACAAGCACCTTAGAAAGCCACCAACTCATCATTAAAAGATATTAAATTATCGATAGACCCTCCATATATTTAGTACACTGTATAGTGTATATATGAAACAAATAGATTGGAACACTTAATAGATTGGTGCAAGGTTCCTACAAGAAATAACTTTGGGGGCATGGATGCCGGGAGCGGGACGAAAATGGTTCTTTGTTTCTATCCTCCACAAGCCCAATGAGATGAGCTTTTTCCTCATTTCATTTCTCGTGAGAGCTAACTTCTCGTTTAAGCCTTGCTTGCATGCACATGTATCTTCCTCAAACCACATGTTTTGAAGTGGATTGGTTATAACTTAATTCAAACACTCCAACCCACTCCGACACATGTGGATTATTAAGGAAAATACGTGCACATCCAAACAAGCCCTTGGGTGGTCACGTTTTTCTCCCTGCACAACTTCATTGGTTTTATCTTTCTATTAAAAAAACGGCTTCTCTCTACTCTTTGTAGCTTTTCTCGCAAAGCCAAGAAACCATATAAAGAAATAATAGCAAGAGAGGACGACCTAAATGCTTCCTCATCTCTCCTTGTTGCTTTAACAATACACCTGAAACAAAATTTTGAAGATTGCGTAGCTTGTTGCTGCTGGTGTAAGATTTCCATTTGTACGAACTGGACATGCTCCACTAGTAGCACTTGTGTGTGTCATCTCGTGTCGCTCTCCATCCGTAAGTAAAGTATACACGTTTACACGTAGTTTATTTACGCCGCGAGATTCGTCGAGACTTGCCTTGTAAGTTGAAGGTTGGTAGATGGTGACAGCGAGCGATGCTACAGCGGCACGAGATTGCCACAGACAGGACAGGACCAGACTACCAGCTAAGCGGCAACCCAACCCCCGGTTGTTTCCTAATTCCTGTCCAACGGTAATGCACTGCAGCTTGTGTTGCTAACCACTAACCTAACGTCGACAGTGTGGCACACCGGCCGGTCGGTAATGGATGTGACGAGGCTTCTCTTTATACACACCAAACGCGTCATTTGCAGATGCCTACGTACATAATGTGAGCAGCATCTGAACTGAACAAAGCCACGGCAATAGATTCTGTCCGCTGGTAATAGGAATCAATAATTTACATTGATTTCACACCGTTGGAAAGGAAATATGCCTGCCATGTGCAGGTTAGCGATTCCTATGGAGATAGATTTGGGGTACAAAAGGAAATTGCAGGCTTTCAAGGCATAGAGCTGGAACCCTACAACAAAAAACAGGAACATAATATGAACTGGAAACCACTGAATCTCCAAACAGGCACCATGGTAGGGAGGGTAGGTAGTACTGACATCAAGCCATCCTTGTTACAAGCACCATCCATGGCTCGCTCAACCAAAAAAAAAGAGAAGAGAAAATTACAATATAATATACTATACGACCAAGCTCCAGGTAACTGACTGACCGGACACTGATATTGTACTTACTTAGCCCATAATCACACCCTGCATTTGCACATTCTTTCAACCCTAACAACCCACAGAAACCAAATCAAAAGTCAAGGCATCTTTTTCTTCCTCTCTTTCTCCGCACCAGAGGATCATCGCCAGAACCGGCCTCTCAAGCTAGACTGGTATCACATCCAGGTCAGATGTGTCTTCGCATCTCAGGACCAGACCCTCAAGGCTGGTCGGGAGGATGCACTTGGCCCATTGGCAGCCAGTGGAGATGGGTTCAGCTGGAGGAACGATCATCAGCACGTTCTCATTCCTTTGAACAACACCCATCACGCTCACAGTGCTGCCCTCCTTGATATATCTGCAGCCCCAATGGCCATGTCAAACGGAATTGATAGTAATCACAAAAATAAGATGTGCCTAGGAGAAAGCAAATGAAAGAAGAAAAGAGTACCCTTCTTTAAGGCGCATAATCCGATCATCACTCGAGAGATTCCTTCCACGGAGCCACCTCAGGAATTCAGGTGACATGTCCTTGTTGTCTGGGTTTATGTCAATAACAACAGACTCGTCCACATATGGGGTTACGCGTGCACCAGATCCTGTCCTGACCAGTGCTCGCAGTCCAGACTGGAAATCAGAGATGTAGAAGTCCACTGCATGTCGCTGCCAATATTGCACAGGAAGAAAACAAACATGAGAAATGATTTAAGGTGAAAAGAGTTGCAAGAGTCAGGCATTCTTCCATGGCATGCTTGTATTTCAACCAAACTCACCTCCATTGACCTGAGACCCCAAGTAAACCGGCGATGAGTAGTGTTAGCAGCTTTTGAATCCCAACCCCTATACTCATATAAGCAAGTTGAAGTGTAAACACATCGCGGCACCCGTTGGAATGAGGACTCAAGGGGCAAATTTCCACATGTAACAACCTGCAAAGTTCATTATACTAGGTGAGGGCTAGCTGCTATTAATGATACAGAAAAATGCTGGTGCTTAAAGCCAGTCTGTAACTATAGTACAAAAAAAACACTGCATGGGTAAACTCATAACATGATGCTACATCATTTACTAGTCATTGTATGGGAAACGATATTTAGGAATAAATAAGGTTATTTTCTTGCTGACAGCCATAAACCCTGCTTAAGTGAACAAATTTTCAGTGTTCTCTGTGTCCAAATTATCTTTTTAAAAATTGAAACCTACCTGAAGTGTAATACCTGTACAGTGTATAAATTACCCTATACCTATATCAAAATACTTTGAAACAGGCGGTGAAATTACATCAAAATATAGTTAGCAGGCAGTTTAGAAGCATGGTGCAACAAAACCAGGCAGAAATGCAAATGCAGCAAGAGTAGCACACTCATCAGATCATGAAGAATTTATTTATGCAAAGCTAACTAGAAACAGTTTACTTTTGAGGATAAATTCTAACATAAGCATACGAATATAAGATCACAGCAGATGTACATAGAAAACGCTAGAGGATTAATACAAAGAACAACTGATAACATTAGTACATTTCAACAAAGTGATCAGTCACATACCCCAGTAACCTTCACATACTCCCCATCTTTTGCCGTTCTAAGGTCTGCATCAGGATAGCGACTGATAAACCCAATCACACCTTTTGTTCCCCAGCAGATGTTCCAGGTCACCAGTGCAGCAACAAAACCAAATATCACCACCACAACTATAAGCAAGATTGGATTATGAATAGCAGCGAGAATGAAGCCACCAGCTACGAACCCAACCAAAAAGAGCAACGCGACCAGCCAGATTATTGTGGTCGGAATGCTGCCCTTAATCGAGTAACCATCTCCCACATTGAGATTAGTGACAGCTGGGTTGTGTGCAAAAGAGGCGGTGCGCATCTTCATTGATACGCTAGAATCAAGAGGGCCCGATACTTTCCTTTGAGCACCAGATGAGTTCAACTGACCAGAGGTGATAGGACCTGATGTGATTAGCCCAGTTGTAGGTAGTACAGGAGGCAGAGGGCCAGAGTTCTGACGGCCCATTGGGGTTCCTCCACCAGATTGGGGGCCAGATGACCTCTTTGTTGGTTCTCCATGCTTATTGAGAGGTCCAGAATTAGATTTTGTTCTAGAAGATCCTCCAGTACCAGGAACTGCAGACGAAATAGAACCAGAGTAGTTGGAGCGGCCGACAGCACTAGAAACTGGTCCAGAGTTGTTGGCAGCACCACCGAAGGAAGTATTTCTTGAAGGTTGATTACCCAATGGACCAGACTTTCGGTGGAGATCAAACATCTTTCCAAGCTCTCCAGATTTCTTTATGTCCCCACCAGTATACGGCATAGCCGAGGAGCAAATGACTGGGGCCTTCTCTTTAGGTTGCTCAGGTCGGCCCGAGACATACAAGCCATTGCTTAGCTGGTGGGATGGAAACCGTGAACCCATGCTCTCAAACGACTGTCTAAACCTTTAGAGTGATTGTGTTGTTTTTGCGTCAAGTGAGACTGTTAAACTTCTGAAAGCCTTGCATCAGCAACTGAAAGATGAAAACAAGAGGAACTTGATCATATCACTGATCCTGAAAAGAAAAGGGTACGCGCAGCAGATTCAGCAGATGATATCTAGATGGAACAGCTTTAAAACAAACAGCACAGAAAAATGGTTGAGAACCTAAGTATCATGCAATGCAAGGTGCAAATCACAGCAGAGATGCTTCGATAAGTATAAATTAATTAATAGGTGGGCGTTAGCAGTCAAATGGTAACGTAAAGCGATGGGTGTTAGCGTTAGCATTTATGTATACATAGTAACGTACTAACGTAAAACTGGCTGGCACGAATACTTCCAAAACACGTTCACACTGATTAGGAAATAGAAAATATATAAAGCAGCTAGACTAAAATGTTACCATGTTTACAACAAAGAGCAAATACTTAGCATTAGCAGAGTAGCGCTTTTGTTTGTGTGCAGGCAAATTGAAGATTCTCATGCTGAAATTCTCTTTGTTTGGCTCCGGGTTACAACAAGCTGGACTATCTTAAATAAGCTTTGCTGCTTTGGCCTAAATACTGTCTGGCTAAGTTAGGTGGCGTTAACTAGGCTAACAATAGGAGACGTGGTCTGTGCATGTGTGTTAGCCAACCACAACTTTCAGAGTTAGGCACCCGAACTGCACAAACTTGATTCCATGGTACAAACTATATCCCAAACACAGGTAGACACAGCAAACACTCACTGAGGTAAACCTGTGGCTTTCGCAGCACCGTTCAGGTTTCATCAACAAATATGGTGTAACGCGCATCGTTATGATAAATTTAAGACCCATTTCTGACCAAAATAACCTAAGGAGCCAAAGAATACAGACAAACACCTCAAAACAGGCAGAATTTGTGGAGGTGACGCCATAGTGATCCTAACCAGTCAAAGAACAAAATACCCCCAAGAAAAAAAACCCGATAGCGACGGTTACATCAGCGTCACAAAGTGCATCCCACGTAAGAGCAAAACTGTGCCTACCAAATGATTTCGACCAGTACGGGCAGTGGGATTAAACAACCAGCAGCACGCCACCGACACCATCAGATCACGAGTATAGCTTAAAGCTTGGGCAAAAGAACTTGACAGGTACATGCCAACATAATTTCAACATGAAGCAATAGCGCCAGCACATGTACAACCTACAGCGCGCAATCAGGGACCCACCACCTCTCTCAAAAAAAAAAAAAAGAAATCGTACCACTCGCACAAAGCCCGATTTCACTATGCTTCAGCGTCGGCTAAAAAAATCTAGGAAAAAGTAAAAAGTGGCACAAATCCTACGCACGAACTGAACTGAGACGAACAATCCCTCCCGCCCCCGCCATGAGAGGAATCACACCCCACGCAGACAAAGCAATGGCACCATTTCGTAGATCCGAAACCCAGCACCAGATCCAGCCGCATAACGAGGGGCGGACTAGTAAAGGGAAATCGAAGTTAGTAGGAAAATATTAGATGCATATACTCCACTGGATCAGATCCGAATGCATATAGTTTTCGTTAGGGGATAAGGAGGATAGGCGTACCTGGTGGATGCTCGTCGCCGGCGAAAGAACCCGGAGAAGAGCTGGCGAAGGGGACAACGACGTGGCGAAGGGCGGCGGCGGTGGCGGTGGCGGCGTCGGTCGCCCCCAGTCGTCCTCACTCCTCACAAGAGAGTTGAGGGAGGGAGCGCACGAGGGGAGGCGAGCGAGAGAAAAAGTGGTGAGCCACCGCGTAGGCTAGGGAGACGAGGGAACAAATGCAGGGCCGGACCGGAGGGGCTCGCTAATAGCGAGTGGTTAACTACACGTACCAAGCTTAAGTTTTTTTTAATTAACGCAAAAAATCTATCTATTTTTTTTAAAACACAAAAGCACGTGGTGTACTATAATTTGTGTAAACAGCTCTTTGTACATTTTATAATATGCTTATACCCACGACAAATGTATATAATAATCGCATTACAATAGTGTGATTTGAACGACCGTACTAATGGGAAACGCATCTTTACCTGACGTTAATGTGGGAAGTCGAGCCAGCTAGTCATGATAGCGTGACCGAGTCACGCCAAAGTAGATGACGCGTCAGAGTCACGCGTTTTTTACTTGTGTCACTAAGGGCGTGGTTGGTTCACGCCGTGAACTAAGCCCTTTTGGTACGAAACGGCTCATAAATTACAAGTGAGGAAAATTGTCGCCGCACTTTAGGTGAGCGTTGGCGCAAAAATGAGCTAGCTAACTTTGGCGCTAGCGCGGCGTGCACCAAACTACAACACGGCACGTCGCACCTATGGCAGGAGTTGTGGCACAGTGAGGCTATAACTAAATGCGCCCTAGTAAGTCTTATATGGGGCGTGGCCATAACTTGTACTTTTCTCGTCATGCTTTATATGCTACAGCTCTCGTACCAAGCCAAATCTTGAGCTTAGGTCTCCCAGGTCCTCCTACCCTCTAGACTAGATTGAGTGTTGTTCTAGCAAATCAACAAATGATTATGAAGAAAATACATCAGGGAGGTGTGCTACCTATTCACCGCTAACCATTTTGTTTAAAATTCATGGCTAAGTAAGGTATTTGTAGAGCTACGATTTGTAGTTCAAAACCTAATTATTTTGCAAAAAATAGTATATATAAAATAATAATAATAATAATGAAGGTTATAGAATGACAGAATTTGTCAACATCTAGTTTTAAAAACAAGACAAAATGCAAATGGTATGTATTTCAGGATCAATTTATATGAACATATTTTCATTGATACATGCAATGTTTACTAAAAACGATGCTCAGAAGTCTGAATTAGGATAAACCGGGGTTTTTAACCCAATTTTTTTAAAAAAAAATCAAAAGAACATGGTGTACTATAATCTCATTAAACAGCTCTTTGTACGCTTTAATAAACTTATACCATGACAACTATATATAATCACATTACAATTGTGTTATTTGAACAACCGCACTAATAGGAAACGGATCTTTACATGGCGTTAATATGGGAAGTTAAGCCAGCTAGTCATGATAGCGTCACTGAGTCATGCCAAAGCAGATAACGCATCGAAGTCACACGTTTTTTGTGTCATTAAGGCATGTTTGGTTCACGTTGTGAACTAGCCGCACCTAAGCTACAACAGCTCCTAAATTACAGCGAGGAAAACCATTGCCGCAATTTAGGCGAGTGTTGGCGCAAAAATGAACTAGCTAACTGTGGTGCTAGTGCGGTGTGCACCAAACATCAACACGACACGTCACACCTATGGTTGGAAGAGTTGTGGCACGATGAGATATAAACTAAATGCGCCGTAAGTCTTACATGGAGCGTGACTATAAATTGTACTTTCTTCGTCATCCTTATATGTTACAGCACTCATACCAAGCCAAACCTTGAACTTAGGTCTCCCATGTCCTCCTACTCTTGTACATTGAACTTAGGTCTCCCACGCCCTCCTACCCTTTGATAATCGATTTTGAACACCTTACCAAATTGTTATTGTACTAGTGCTATTGTTAATTAATCGAGTAAAATCGCCAAATAGTACATAAACTTGGCACATTGGTGCACTTAGTGTACATCAGCTCTCTAAATGTACATATGAGTTCATTTAATCTTGTGGGTGCACAATTTCTCATGGTCACGACACGTAGATAAAAAATTTTTCATGTTGGCCACTGATATAGCAAAGATATACTAGGTCCAGCGTGCATGAAAGGCTATGATGATTATCAGATATCCTCTTAGTCCTCAATTTCTTCGTTACTTAATCCTCCTAACTTTTCCACAAATAATAGACGAAGAGGGTTTTGGGAGAAGAGAACAACAAATTGTTAGGGCAACCGTGCGGCCACCAACGAGGCGACAGAGGATCTAGAAGATCAAGGGGATGACAAGGCGGCTTAGTACATGAGGACCACATTGATCTTAATGTAGCTCCAAACTAGATTAGTTTAACACATACAACATCGTGGGCTAGCCAACAACATTACATTTAGTTAGATATTTATGCTATGCATATTCTTGTATGGCTTCTATTTTTCCCACAATTGCGTTCACAGGAAACTCACATAGATTCGACCTGGAAGATAATTTTATTGCTTTCATAACATAGGTTCTGTTTGGTAGCCTGCTCTAGAGCTAGGCTAGCCTGTCTAAGCCCAACCAAACCAAGATATGTAAATGCAGCCCAGCTTGTTTGGTTGCTAGGATGAACTAAATCGGGCTAAGCCCAGTCCTTGTTTGTCGGTTTCCCTATTTTCTAGACTGTGTTGCGAAAACCGAGTGAAGAGCCATTCGCATGGGCTACGCGCTAGCCCCCCAGTTGAGGCAGGCTCTATGATGGTTGAATCTTGCGTGCCCCTCGAGTTAGGCCATGAAGCCACATCTCCACACGTGGAGCTAGGCCGCGACTACAGTCCAAGCAACCAAAACACGGTTCTCTGCTACAGACCTAAAGGGAATATTAGCACAAGCTACCAAAGGGTTTTTTTTTTTTTTTGCCTATGTGTCACATTCGTGAGCAGTTAAATGTGCACCCACCTGTCAAGTAATTAAACTCGAGTTTAGAAAAATGAGCTCATATATACATTTAGAAAAATGATGTGCCAAAGTGCACCCAGTTGCAAAGTTTATATAGTACTAAGTGTGCATTTTACTCTTTGTTTTCTACATGTTGCCCATTGATCACGAATACTGGGCCACTATTTGTTCCACTTGCTTGGTTTCATTCACCGATACTCCCTTCGTACTATAATAGGTAACTTTTTGAATTTTTTAGACAGATTAAGGACACTGCTAGAAGAAACATGTATCCTCCTTTTTGAATTTGGCGGTTACAATTTGCATGCAACCGTGATTAGCTTCCACGCTAGGAGCCGGTGTCCCATATTCTTGTAGAATGTGATTGTTTTTTCTAAAATATTTACTTTGGGATGGTGGAAGTATATCATTAAATTAAAAAGTTACTCCCTCCATCCCATTAAAAGTGTCATTCATTCTCTAACACGGCAAGAGGTGGACGCCAATTAAGTTGAGGGTAATAACAACAAAAAAAAATTCCCAACACATTTAGACTTTTAGGACTCTATGTTTAACTGCTCGTCTTATTTAAAAAATTTAAGCAAATAACAAAACAAATAAATCATCATCAAAGTACCTTAAATAATAAATAATGTTTATATAATTTTTTTTAAATAAGACAAACAATAAAACAAGAAAGTAAGTCTAAAACAACACTTTCAATAGGACGGAGAGTAGGTGAGATGTATCGGATAAAAAAATAACCAGCCACGATGCATGTGGAATAAAAATATAACACACATGTATGTAATTTTAAATATTAGAAGAATATTAGAAGTTTTATTATAAAATGCAATTACTTCTCAAAAAAATATATCTATTCTATAAAAATATATCTATATCTATATCTATATCTACTATATCTATAATAGTAAACCCCCACTAACTTTCAATCTTTGCATGCTAGCTATCAACTTTGCATATAAGCTATCAAATTATTACAGTTATACTCTACTAAGGGTTAGTTTGGCAGAGCTTCTTGTGGCTCTAACTCTTTTGACACATCATACTGTATCAACGTTGTTCACGGGAGTCATTCTTGGTCCTCTTGCCAACAAAATGAACATGGATCCACGAGAATCCATGATTTGTGCCTCCTATATTTGGATCTAAATTCTATAATCTTTTTTATTACTCCCTCCATACCAAATTATAGGTTGTTTTGGTTTTTCTAGATAGCATAACAAACACCATATATCTAGAAAAGTCAAAACGACATATTATTTGGGACAGAGGGTGGTAGATCCTTATATTAAGGTGCCATTTAATTTTAGCAACATATCTCATACATAAAAATGTCCCGTTGCAATGCATAGGGTATTCCTCTAGTTAATTCTACCTTACTAAAATGTCGTATTTAATGATAGAAGGAGACATGTACGGTTTGAAAGCATAATTGTCGTCTGAGAAAACTTTAAAAGTAGTAGTTCATAGTTTGTTTGGACTTCAGCGTAAAAAAAAACAAAGCTGGGGTCATGTCATGTCAAGGTTGTAATTCCATCCAATGAACAAAAAAATTATATACCTGAAGTTGAAATCCCATCACCCATGATTAAATTCCTATATTTATTGCATCCAGTAAAAAACTCTATGTTCTCAATATTGACTACCAATGGCTCACTAAATATTTGGTTTGGATGGTCGCAAAAAAAAATGGTTTGGAAACATAAAACTCACGCACGTATATAGATTTCCTTGTTGAAAAACATATTACTTCCATAGACTCAAAACCTTGTTGAGTTTACAAATATATTTTAATTGAAAATAGTGGCCAAAGAAATGCATTAGAGATTATGTCATTCCAACAGATTAAGCGAATAGGACAACTATAATAAATTGCATGACGTGGGTTGAAGTAATAAATTTTTAAATAAAAGATTGATGTAGGCTATCAGTTGATATCACTGGAAGATTGTGGGGACGATACCTTGTTGTTCAAATCATAAGTTGGACAACACAACTACTATGACCTATACTTTTTCTAACAGCAAAGCTAAACAAAATAGCAAGATCATGTTCTTACTTAGTCATACATATCTACACTTTTCCCTGTGATGCCATTCACATGGCTATACTATATTATAATACAACTGAAGAAGACACAGGAGGTAGCTCCAAGCGGCCATTAGGTCAGGGTTCCTGAGCTCACATGTCTTTAGGAGTGGGGTCACCACCAACACCCTCCCTTATGCCTTCGGTTGGAGCCACCTAATTTGGCATCAGCATATGCCAGCCCCAACAAACTACCCTCACCAAGGGCACAAGATATGCATGCATTCCCAAGAAGAGGGGGCAAGGGAATAATGGAGGGAAGAATGGACAATCTTTAGTGTTAAGAAAGAACAAGATCTTTGGACTTGGCTTGGGCTGATCTTGATTAGGAAGATCAAAGACTACAAGCCATGGCCTGAAATCATGAGTTGCTGTGGGCTTGGTGAAAGGCCACAAGTGAACAAAAGATGGTGATGATGATCACTCCCTACCAGGATCTGGATTTTCTTGATGGATTAGTGAGCTCCTTTAGTTTTTTAAGTACACACGGCACATGGTGAATTAGTGGCCGGGTCTTGGTGCACTCAGGACAGACTAAGTGCGCTTTTATTGTCCTTTGTCATCTCCTTTACTTTCCTAGAATTGGATGTTGTGTCGCAACCAGGGAGCAGCATACGACATGTGTATGGAATACTAAAACACCATAGATTCCTGGTTATAAGAACCTAGGGGTTGCTATATTGTCTGCTCTTGGGACCTAGGCCCTATGCCCTATCTAGCTCGATGACATGAAGAATTGGAGCAGCCTAAACAGAGGACACTCATCAAGCTAGCTAAGAACCCTAAGTACTATTGTAGAATAGACTGCATCTTAGATGGTGGTGGTTTTTTTTATCTTGCCATCATTACTTGCATGATTATGTCCATACTGGTTCAAACAGAGGGAAAAAAATACACATAGTGATGCATATTTCCAAAATTCCAATGTTCTTACCCCACCAATGTCACTGCATATTTCGGAAATTCCATTCTTCTTACACCTTCAAAGCCACCAATAGCATTGTCTTCAGAAATTAATTTGACTAGGATAGTACATTACCAAACCACATCACAGCCCTCTTTGGATTGGATTATAGAAAAACATAAGGTTCTCATTCTATAGATTGAGTTACTATAGCGCCCTTTGGTTCACAAGAATCATTTGCACTTAAAAATAGGAAACTTTCCTTTGCGTTTGATTCCAGAGAACAAACCTCAGAAAAAGCATCCATTCTTGTTTTGGTAAAAAAAAAAAAAAATGCAACTCATCCAAACAGCTATTCCTACAAAACCTATGTTTTCAAATTCCTGTCAATCGCTCCTCTATTTTGCATATGCACTCCTACCCTATTAATGTATTTGGTCCTTCATGAGTAATAATTTCATATATTTTTGTATACAATCAAACATCATACATGCGCAGACAACAGTAGCAATTGAGATACTCCTAAAGCTGTCCATATGACAACAATCTAAAACAATTCGAACTTTTAACTTGGTTTTACATGGATCAGGAGTGGGCAGAGATGCTTACATCAATTTTACATTGTTCCTAGTTGGCACAAGAAGCCATCCAGAATCTTTGTTCAGAGTACAGCTTCTGGACTGAAGCTGCGCCCAGTATTGAAGGTACCATAGCACACATTCAGCAGAGCTCCATGCAATGCTTATTATTACAAACGAAGCCTTTGTGCCAGGGCTTGTTGATACAATAACCACCTGAGGCTGAGCTTCACACTGAATTTACAGATTTTTCTTCCAGGGCAGCGGGTGCCATGGTTTACCAGCAATAGGCTCCTTGCCATCCATATGTACATTGATCATGGCAGAGTCATCAAACTCTGACTGAGTTTTCTTGTAGGAGCCTGGCCAAAGGGGCATCATGATATCAAATACGATTCTTGTGCAGTGAACAAATGTCAACTACATATAGGTAACAACTACAGAATCAGTCAACATCTGGTATATATAAAGTTTCCTTATCTTGTGGCCAGTTAACTCGCATGACATTTTATAAGGAGTAATTGTGCCTTATAGGAATCAATTGAGAGAACTGGAAGAGAATTTTACAAAGTCCATCTCAGGCATCAATAAAAACAAGATTCTGTTGGTGCTAGACCTCAACCTAACCAGCAAGTATAACTACACCTTTACAACCCATGAACTTGCCCACTAGAATCTCACTGTTTGTATAATTTCGATTTTCCTAGTGAGAAAAGATGTTTCCCCCCATATATCCAAGCATGTAGGAGCAGCCATTCATGCTCCAGCCATGTTGCATGATGAGATGTGGCAGAATCTCATTTCCATATCTAACCTGTAAATTTCATTTATTTGGATTTTAGCCTGCAAGACAAACTATGTTTACTACATGTGAGGCCTATTCCTGCAGGCCAATAGTTTAATTAACAGGTCAAAAAATTTCAGAGGAACCTGTGGTGCAGGCAGCAATAACCACCATACATGGCAGCAGTTAGTGCATTGCAGGTATGATCAGTAAGGCTGTGGCATGGGACAGGGATACTGCATGAATTAAGGACCTTTATCAACAAATATACATTAACAAAATCTCACTATCTGTAAGCACAAACAAATTGTTACCAATTCCTGAAATGAAAATCCAGTTACCAAAATGGTGGGTCTCCAGCTCATTTTTATTCTGGTGGGCATTTTCCAGAGGCACAAACATCATTATTAGGTTAAAAAAATCAATCTATTAGTCAAAAACAAGTATTTCAGCCAATGAAACAACAACTTTCTTTTTCGTGATCCATATATGATTCCGATTTGATTATTGCAATTTCCCAGGAAGAAGCACATGGAAAGAGAAATGTGCTTTGGGAAAAATATTTTTTGGCATATCTGATATGACAATTCACAGAATTAACAGACACATCAATGTATGTATCCAATTATATCTTAATGAGGAAGTCTATGATACCGGGCGAATAAGCAAATCTCATAGGGAATGGATATAAGCAGAATACAAAAAGGTTGGTTAATTTTGAACTTTGGATTAAGATTGCACCTTCCCTAAACTAAAGGGCGTACCCAGTGCACAGAGCAGTGGGTCTAGGGAAGGGTGTCAGTGGCAAGCCTTACCCTCGCCTGTGCAATGCGAGGAGAGACTCAGCCTGGACCGCTTGCACCAGGCCAGCCCTTCGCACCTCTAAACTGCATTAGCTAAATGTATAGAAACCCCAAATAAGTCAATTTTCCTTACAAGCATTAAATGGCGGCACAACCATAGGCAACAGCCACAAGACAAACGAATCAGCTTTCTTCTTCATCATCAGTTTATCGCATAAGCAAGCAGCAAAAAATAAACATGAAGAAATTTCAAGGGAGGCAGTTAAAACCATATTACAGCATGTTGGATACTATAAAGTTCCTAATAAAGTAAAAATCACCATACCCGTTGCAAAGTAGCACAAACGAATCAGCTTTCTTCATCATCAGTTTGTGTTGCACCGTTCCTCGATTTCCTCCTTGAATGTGGAGATTTCCCTTGAACAAGATACACCATGCAGATAAGCAAATAATATAATATAATGTCGAAGTTAAGCAAAGGAAATTACTACTCATCACAGAGGATTTTGCATGTGCACACATGGAGAATGAAACAAAAGATTGTTCATCCTCTAGATATATCATTACATTCATGAAAACATATACAACTAAATCAATCAATATAACTAATAGCGTTAACGAATGGAACAGGAAACATCATACCAGTACCTACCTTGAGAGATGAAACTGTATAGAAGATAGCTGTGACACATATGACACAACCATGATAACAGTTTGTTCTAGATTTCTAAGACATCAAAAAAATCAACTACGATAAATTAGCTTATACAGCAGCACATCCTCTTACAAATTCTTTCTTTTTGTTTTGTTTAACTCATAATAGGTTTATATTCCATTTACTTGAAGATGATGGAGAGGTGCAAACAGCATCAATTGCAACATTTTTAAAGTGTGTCCCAAGAACTATTCAGTTGGTCTTAGGGACATGCCTATATATCGAATCACAATGTCAACCACCAAAACAGGTGATTAGGTAAACAGATTAGTGCTACATGGCTTGGCTTTGCATGTTATAACTAATGGTCCAGGACATTCCAGAATCAACCGCTTGCCAGCCAAAGTACCATGGAGAATTGGCATCCTAAACATTGGAAGTCTTGGACAACCCTTGTGCAGCAGATAGCCATGTCGTGAGTGAAAGCCACCAGATAAACTTTTGCCAAGACAACCAGTTTTGGGAGCATCATCACTTAAATGGACCAAGGCTAAATAATATTACCCCAAAACCTTTTCAATGCATCTCTACAACTAAAAAAGACAGGCGTGTTATCGTCTCCATCAACACTAATGACCCCGCCCCATACGATTAAGCCCCTCTAATCACCCCTCCCTGCTCTGTCTCTACCGCGCAACCCCAGCCCCTATGTCATGTTAGCCAGGCCCTGCTCTCTCAACTCACAACCACATCCCACGATCACACGACGCCCAGCTCGGCAGCTCCCCCCCGCGATAGACCTTCCTCCTCCGACACCCTCGCCCGTCGGCATCCGCGCTCTTGTCTGTTGATATCTGTGTGTGCTTCTGTTGGGGATGCGCCGTCGTCGTCACACTGCCTCCGCTGTCGACGTCACCTCACCATCATCACCAGCCGCTTGACCTTCCTTGCGCCGGTCGTCATCGCTTCCGCCTCTTCCGCCACATAGAGGCTCCCTGAGTCGATTCAGCGCCCTCAACAGAGCTCATCCAGGCGCTCACTCCGACGCCCTGTGAGCAGCGGCAGTACCCATCAACCCCACCCGACTGCAGGAACGCCCCAACCCGCCATCGCCCCGTTGGGCCTTGCCGCCACCAGGACACCACAGCTCCCTCCAGCCGGTTGGTGAGGACTGAGGAGCGGCTGCAGCCCTACAGGAACCCAGCAAGGTCAGGCCACCAACCCTAAACCCAGCAAGGTCAGGCCACCAACCTCATCCCTTTTACTTTTTTTTCCCTGTGCCCCTGCTTGGCTTCTCTGGTTAGACAATAGATGATATATGATGTCCAGTTAGAAGATGAGGCATGAATTTCATCTAAAATCTATGACCTGTGATAATAGAGTGCAAGTTTGAGTTATTGACAGTTGAAATGCTGATTAGAACTATTTTTCCCCTTTGATGGAAGGCAACGTACCAGGTGCAAACTAACCCCTCCATGCAAACCATGCAAACTTCTAATCTAGGCCATAGGATGCTGATCCAAGGGACACGAGAGGATTAGGTAATTTACACTTAACCATCCGCCCCTAATCACACTTTTGCAAATCCCCCCCTCCCACCTCCCCCGTGGTTATCATCTCGTGCCCCTTGGATCTGCATCCTATGGCCCAGATTAGAAGTTTGCATGGTTTGCACGGAGGGGTTAGTTTGCACTAAATATGTTTCCTTGATGGAATGGGTTCATTAGTACATACCAAGAGTTGCCCATTTAATTTTGGCTGTCAAAATCAGTTTAAATCAGTTTGCTTCACATATTTAGTTCCTTGCATTTTTTTTTCATATCATATCTCCTGTTATTTGGTACTTTGTGTTGTGCAGAACATGAGGAATTGGAGAGGATACTAATCTGAGTTGAAGGGACCATTTGGGATCTTGAATTTAGGATTGGATAGTGAAGTACTGCTGCTGTCATTGGATTATTCGGTGGAGGTTAGCTAGCTTCATATTTTGTAGGTTCTGGTGATCTTGCATGGACAAGGATTTGTGATGCTGACTGTATTTTTAGCTGTAAAGATTTGACACTATATAAATAAGGATTCTGTTTTACCCATAGTGGCTTAATCTATTGGTTGTAGGCATTTTACTTCTATGCTTGGTTGTCCCTTAGGAATTAGGATGCAAATTTTAACCTGCAAAATTGCTGAATAAATCATAAATTGAAATACTCTAGTGGCAGTAAACATTTAAGTACATGAGAATGCCCAACTTCAGATGTGTTAATTATTGTGCCTGCTCTTGCTTGAATCTGCATTTTGTGGGTGAAAGGTTTATTGGATTAGTATCAGTACTAGCATCATGCCTAGACTACATTCAGTTTTGTGATGGTTCATCAAGGGAAGTTTGTGGTGAATGGAAGTTGGGCTGCATCTATCTATCTATCCATCTATCAATCAACCTTGCTTCAATGGGCAAAATGATGTCCTTGTTGCTGTCAAACAGTGACAAAGCCTGATAGGGAGTCAACGGAGATAGAGATATTTGGAATGCAGGGAATCCGTGCACATGTATTGGCTGCTCATTATGGAGAAGGTATGGTTTTTCTGCTGCAAAATGTTTCCTTAAGTTTTTTTGATGACCAGATAGTGCTGAAAACTCTGATGAATTTAGAAGGGCTCCTCCGTTTCTGTAGGGTTTTTTTTTCATAGTAGCAGTTATTTTGTTCGCTTTATCACTACTAGGTAAGTAGCACACATTGTAGGTTTCTAGACTACTCTAGGTGCATATAACGCTCATATATAGAAAATATAATGAAATTATGCATGCATGGGAATTAAATTGAAAAATTGAATTTAAGCTTAACTTGCTATTTTGTATCTTTCCAGAAAGTGTTATAACTTTTCCCTTTTACCAACATTTGTTTCAGGTGCATAGAAGATCCTTCAGCAAAGTTAGCCAAACTAGAAGTGCTGCAGGTGAAGCCTGGTATTATGCCTAATTCACTAGGTATATGGGATTTCCTACGCGACCAGCTTATGGTGTACCACCTCAAATGTATATTCTTAATTTCCTCCTGCCTACTTGCACAATTTAAGATTTGTGTTCCCCATTCTGTTCTGTTCCTTCTATACTAGTTACTGATTTGTATGTATGGAATTGTCATCTAAGGTAATTGTATTGGACTATGGTCGCCATGTGCAAAGGTTGTTAATCTCACAGATGTGTAAATGATGAGACATTCATGCATTTTCACAAGAAATCTGACATCTCTAGTGACTAGCAAAGTCAAGCACTGGGTAGGTTAAGAGTAAGTGAAAAAGGCAGTGATGACTGATTGAGCGTAAAGTAAGCAAGAGGTAGAAGAATACTGATATTGGTTGCAACTAACTTGTGCATTTTGATTAATTGTTCTTGTCTTTCCACGATGTATTGATGAATATTAGAGCAAGATGCTTATAGATTAGCCAAAAAAAACTTGACAATTTGCTTCTCAATCTTGTACTTCTGCCTGCCAAAAAATTACGTATTCTGGTATTTTTATGCTTTGAGTGATCCAAAGCACACATTGAAAAAAAATTCAACTCGTACCAACGCCAGGGCACTCAACTAGTCCATCCACAAGAATCGGACCTCAACTTTTACCGTAGTGATGAGCACGTGACATGACCTGAATCTAACAATTTACAAATCTACATCTAGGAGAACAGTAAAAGATCTTTCTTCTTCATTGAAACAACTAGGTTATGAGCCAAAAACCAACATTACATGTGTAACACAAGAAACAAACATAGAGAATTGCATAGTAATGTAAATCCCATCTGTGCTTTCCCTAATCCACTCAAGAGACTGTCCTCCAGACAACAATCGAAGTATCTAACTATCCTTTCAATTGTTGGCTGGAGGAAAATCTCTTGAGTGGATTATGGAAAGCACAGATGGGATTCAATGTGGACCCGCTGACCGCTCTCCTCTATCGGCCTCCCACCGCTCAAAGCCCAACCACCTCCTCCGTACCCGGCGTGCTCACTGGAGCTGTGGGGGAGGGGTCCCGCCTGTTAGACTAGCCTATTATTAGTGTTGTGTGTGGAGTGCCTAAGGGCCTCAGATTGTGTTGTGGGTGCGTGAGTAACTCAAGGCATGGAGACCTGGCATGGTTGGCCAGAAATACTCCATGCCTGCTATATGTATCGCACCCTCTAATCTGAATCAATCAAGGAATTATTCCCAGCCATAATCTCTTTCATGGTATCAGCCGCCTAGGTTAGATGCGCTTCCGCTGCCCCGTGGCGGCTCTCCACCGCCTGGCCTTCTCTCAGCGCGCCGGCTCTCCGCCCGCCTTGGCGCTTCACCCCAGCGCCGTCGCGGATCCTCCACGATCGCCGGCCTCCGCCGTCGGCTGGGCATCGCTCGCCGGCCTACCCCACCTCGCCGAGGCACATCGCGCGGCGCCGCTCCCGGTGCCGATCCCCGCGGACTTCGCCCGATCGGTAGCGATCCGGCGACGCGGCGACCCAGCGATCCAGCGGCGTCCCCGACGCGGCTCCGATCGCGCGGCGTGGTCGTGATCTCAGTAGCGCGATCGACCCGCGCATCCCCGACAGCCGACACGGCTCGACATCGTCCATCGCGCGGCGGCTCCGATCGTCTTGTGGTCGCGGTCTCGATCGCGTGAACCCGTCTTCCGTCAGCGCGGCGAACGCCTCAGCGCCACGCCGCGGTCGACGTCGCCGCCCGCGATCGGTCTCACCGTCCCTCTCCGGCCGGACTCGCGATCTAGCGACGCGCTCGGCCGTCGCGACGCGGTCTTCGCCGCGTAGCGTGACCGATGTGCGCTTCAGCGGTGATCAGCGGGTCCGATGACGGTTTCCGTCGCGTGACTTGTCCGCGCGCGTGAGTAAAAAAACATGCAGTTTTTGGGCGCTGGTGGTGAGCGTCCCTGGCCATCCTACTACAACCCATGGCCGGGGACCAGCGGATGTGGCGGAGGGGCCGTCCTCTCGGCTCCCATCCGGTGCCGCCCATTTCGCGGCACGGCGGCATGCGCGCAAAGTGCGGCGCGGCAACCGCCCTCCTCGCAGCGCGGCAGTTCGCCAAGCGGCAAGCGGGCGCACGACCCGATGGGCTGCTCTTGGACTCTGATCCGTGGGCTTTGGTCTTCCGTCGTGGGATCCGTCGGCTCTCGCCTCCGCGTTCAACACGACGACGGACGAACCCTCCTGCGCCCAACGAGTGGTACCGACTCGGGTGCTACTTCACATATGACCTCTGTCCTCCTCACTTTCACATATTTCTTCCCCACGGTACCCTACTCCTTCATCCATTGTTGTCGGTAATGGCTCTACGCTTCCTGTCTCGGCCATTGGCTCTACAGAGTTACCTCCTTCTTTTCGTCTTAATAATGTGCTTGTGTCCCCTCAAATTATTAAGAACCTCGTCTCTGTTCGCCAATTTACTACCGATAACAATTGCTCTGTTGAGTTCGACCCGTCTGGTTGTTCTGTGAAGGCTCTTCCATCTCGGAGAGAGATCGTCAGATACAATAGCTCTGGGCCGTTGTATCCACTCCACCTACCACCAGCCCACTCCCTCGTCGCTCAGTCGTCTTCCCCGCGTTGGCATCGGCGTCTTGGCCACCCGGGTCATGAAGCTTTGTCCAAACTTGCATCCAGTGTCTCCTGTCATATTCAGGACTGCTCAGAGTTGTGTCATGCCTGTCAGTTAGGGCGTCATGTTAGATTGCCTTTTCATGAGTCTACTTCTCGTGCGTCAAATAAGTTTGATCTTATACATTGTGATCTATGGACCTCTCCGGTCGTGAGCATTTCTGGTTACAAATACTATTTGGTCATTCTTGATGATTGCACTCACTACTTATGGACTTCTCCTTTGCGCCTAAAATCTGACACTTTCAGCACACTCCAAAGCTTCATCGCCTACGCCTCTACCCAGTTCAGTGCCCGCGTCAAAGCTGTGACAATGTGACAATGCTTGTTGGTCGACAACTCTAGCTCCGACAATTCTTCCTCACCCGGGGCCTCCATCTGCGTATGTCCCGCCCCCACACCTCGCCTCAAAGCGGTAAAGGCGAACGCATTATCCGCTCCATCAATAATGTCGTTCGCTCCTTGCTCTTTCAGCGTCCATGCCCCCGTCCTATTGGGTGAGGCTCTCTCCACGACCCTTGTTCTTCGTAACATCTTGCCCACTAAGACTCTAGACTTCTCCACGCCCCACCTTGCCCTCCTGGGTAAGCCACCCACATACAGTCATCTACGAGTCTTCGGTTGCAAATGTTATCCAAACATGTCGGCCACAACACCTCACAAACTCGCTCCTCGGTCTGTCCTCTGTGTCTTCCTAGGATATTCCGCTCATCACAAAGGGTACCGCTGCCTTGACCTCTCCTCCAACGGTGTCATTATCTCCCAAGACGTCATCTTTGATGAAACGGCCTTTCCCTTTCTTGGCGTCCACGGTCCTAGTGCTCCGGCGGACCTTCGATTCCTCGAGGGCGATTCTCTTCGACTCGTGCTACCTCCCATTGGACCGGTGCACAAGTTTTTTGTCTGAGCACACCGGGCGTCTCGGCGTCCCCGGGCGCCCGTCGGTCCCTCCGTGGCGTGCACAGGGCGCCCTCACCGGCCGGGGACGATGTAGTCTCACCGGTGCCGAGCTCTACATCCCCCGCTCTTCGGACGGGGGGACTTCTACCGCGCCATCGCCGCGACCCGGCGTCGCCCGGGCGCTCTACATCCCACGGCGCTACGGGCGACACCCACGACGCCCTCTCCGCGCCACGCGCGGCTCCTCGGCTACCCGCCCGGTGCACCTCCCCGGTCACGTCCCGCCATGTCTCGGGGTGCCCAGCGCCGCCGGTTTCCACCTCTTCGCCGGCGCACCTCTTCACCCAAAGAAGACACGCGGCGCGAGATCGCGCCCTCCGCTTGCCGGCTCGATCTTGCCCAAGGAGTCTTTGTGGCTGTCCCTCCGGTGACAAACCAGCACCCCATGAGCACACCGGCCAAGAGCGGCTTCCGGATGCGGCCGCCTACCACGTCGCCTCTCTATCTGCGATGCAGAAGACCTTAGAACGCGCGCTTGCCGATCCCAATTGCGCGGCTATGGAAGAGGAACACGATGCTCTCCTTGAGAATCACACACGGGATCTCGTGCCTCGACCCCCTCGGGCCAAGCGTTGTCAGGGAAGTGGATCTTCAAGCACAAGTTCGGTCGATGGCTCCCTTGAGAGGTACAAGGCTCGTTGGGTCCTTCGTGGATTCACCCGGCGGCTTTGGTGTTGACTTTGATGAGGCGTTGACCACAATGGTCGTCAAGCCGACCCACAGTTGCTCTCTCCCGCGGGTGGCCTATTCATCAACCGGATGTGAAGAATGCCTTTCTTCATGGCAATCGACCGAGGAAGCATTTCTTGTCGGCGGCCAGCCGGTCGAGGATCCGGCTCGTCGGATCATGTCCGCCTCCTCGGGAAGTCTCTCTATGGGCTTTGGCGGGCGCCTCGTGCATGGTACGGTCGCATGGCCTCTTTTCTAGTTTCCATCGGATTTGTTGAAGCCAAGTCGACACCTCCCTCTTCGTCTATCGGCGTGGCTCGGATATTGCCTACTTGTTGCTCTTTGTGGATGATATTGTCCTCCGGCCTCCACACCCGGTCTTCTTCGGCGGATCATCTCGGCGCTTCGGCAAAGAGTTCGCCATGAAGGATCTTGGTGTCTGCATCACTTCCTCGGCATGCGGGTTGGCCGCGGTGGAGATAGCCTTCTCCTCTCACAAGCGACGAGTACATGCTCGATATTACGAAGCGCGCGCGGGGATGTGCGAATGCAAGCCGTGCTCCACTCCGGTTGACACCAATCCGAAGGTTCTTTGCGGTGAGGGGGCACGTGTACGATCCGACAGATTTCGCGGCCTTCTTCGGGAGCGCTACAATACCGGCGTTCACTCGGCGGACATCTCGTATGCGATTCGGCCAGTGCGCCTCTATATGCATGATCCTCGTGAGCCTCACCTTGCGGCCTTAAAGCGGATGCCGCTATGTTCGAGGCACCCATCTTGGACTCCTCCTGCGACCGTCCTCTTCGTCCGATCTTGTAGTCTACACCGATGGCCGGGCCAGGTTGCGGGACACCCGCCGGTCCACCTCGGGCTATCTTTGTGTTCCTCGGTGACAACCTCGTCTCCGGTCCTCAAAGCGTCGAACACCGTGTCAAGATCTAGTGCGAGAAGCCGAGTATCGCGGAGTGGCAAATGGAGTTGCGAGAGGCCACTTGGTTTGCGCCGGCTTCTTACGAGCCGCACCCCCCCTCGGCGCGCCACACTAGTATATTGTGACAACATTAGTGCCATCTACATGACCTCCAATCCGATCTGACATCGGCGTACCAAGCACATTGAGATCGATCTTCACTTCGTCCGAGAGCATGTTGCTATTGGTGACGTTCGAGTCACGCATGTCCCTACCTCCGCGCGGTATGCCGACATCTTCACCAAAGGGCTACCTTCCTCGGTGTTCACGGGGTTTAGGTCCGGTCACGAGCGTGCAAAGTGGCCGACGTTCGACCGCGGGGGGGAGTGTTAGACTAGCCTATTATTAGTGTTGTGTGTGGAGTGCCTAAGGGCCTCAGATTGTGTTGTGGGTGCGTGAGTAACTCAAGGCATGGAGACCTGACATGGTTGGCCAGGAATACTTCATGCCTGCTATATGTATCGCACCCTCTAATCTGAATCAATCAAGGAATTATTCCCAGCCATAATCTCTTTCACCACCTCTAGTAGCAGTAGATCCTTAGTATTAGGTTAGAGCGTGCGTGTATGGGAGTCACGCTTCGTCGCCTGCCGAGTTCTCTGTTGGTATTTGGCCTCATTGTCGCCGTCACCGCCCCTGCCGTCATTGTCGTCGTCGATGGTTGTCCCCCTCAGGTGAGAAAAAACAAAATAAAGCCTCTTTCCTCCCTCACCTCCGGTTCGCCAGGAGCGCATTTCAAGGCCACCATGCCGTCCATCTTTGTCGGCCGGGCCCGGATGTGCCTCTCGCTCTCGGCAATCGTTGATAGCCCACCGAGCTCCCGGCTTGGTGGTCACGACATTCTTCGGGCGCTCCCAGCGCGTGACAAGCCGCTAGCCTCAATGTCGTCGGCATGAAGAAGCTGCAGAACCTCAGCGCCGACTACTACTACGACGACGACACCATCATGCGGCCCAAGGCGTTTGCAATGGCGGTGTTGCCGTCCTCGTCGCTTCTGCCAGTGGCAAGTGCGGCGGTGGTGTACCCACCCGCCATTGCTTCGGCCATCCAAGCGGAAGCATGTGAGTGAGCCCCTCGTGTCCCCACATGAAGAGGTGGCGGCTCCTGTTTGGATGTGTGTCCTCCATGCAGGAGCATGCATCTCTGCCTTTGCTGCTTCTACACGTACACTTCAATGTTGGGGCCCATGATCCTTACAACCACAAGCAAGTTGGGAACTGGAAAGCATGCAGCAACACTACATGGACAGCACAACTCCCTCGGACCCTCTCCTTTACGGACCGTATTGCAGCGTGTTTGCTTCATTTGGTACAGGTCCTTTTTCGTCGCCGACATCGTCTTTGGCTATGTAAAGCTGGGCCTTTCGTCTGGTTCGATGCTATGCTTCTACAATATCATTGGTTGTTGTAGATGTTTCTCCAGAAGGAGTTGGAAGCCCACCCATGCCTCAGCTCAAGGTAGTGAGGCCCTTCCGTATGAGTCTAGCAGGTTCTGAGCAACCTGGGACGCCAACCCGAGCTTTTCCTTAACCTTGGCACCGTCATCGTCGAGTGTTTTCAGGATTTGTAATCTTTTAATCACCTTTTCTAAAGGTGTTCTTGTATCACTGCTTTCCTTTAATTAATAAATACATCGAAGTTGTTGTTAAAAAAAAAAACTATCCCTTCAATGGGGCAATTTGGATACTAAGCGGGGTTAGCGGTGGCTCGTCCTAGTGTCTTCCACCCACCCACGGCCTGCGGCGCTATTGTGCAGGGCGAGTGGCACATCCAACCAAAAGATGGTAAGCTTTGGGTGCGATTGGTTGCCCTTACCGGGCCGTCCCTGCACGACTTTAGCGCATGGGGTCGTCCCCTTTGCGTGTTTGGTTTCCCTTCCCGTATCTTTTCGCCGCACCGCGCTCATTCGTTTGCCCCTCCATCGGCCGACGAGGGAAGGCGGAGGCGAGCTTCCCTCGCGAGCCCGACAAAACAAAGGTTGTCAACACACGAAAGCGAGCGGACGACTGCGCTGGTCCTCCGTAACGCAGTCGCGTTACCTCCCTACGCCGCTCTCGCTGCGCCGCTGGAGCTCTTCCTCGCCATCGAGTTGCGCGGCCATCTCGGCGCCGGCGGGGGCAGGAGGCGGCGCCCCTCAACGGGCCGGCCCAGAGGCGGCCCTCAAAGGCGCGGCACCGAGGCTTACCCCTCAACGCCGTGGCCTCTCCCGGGGCGAGGTTGTCCGTCCGCCCCGGCGTGCTCCGTGCACGCACTCGCCCATGGCCCATTGCGGAGGGCCGGTGGGCGCCGCGCGGCCTACGGAGAGAGGAGGAGCTCGCGAAGGAGCCGGTGGAGCGGCACGGAGAGGAGGAGCTCGCGGAGGATTGGTTGCCCCGAGCCGGGCGATGGCGGCGGGCGCGGTTCCTCCGGTGGCGGAAGTCGTCCTCAAGCCGCGCACTATGGCGCTTTCTTCTTGGGGGGGTTGTGCGGTTTGGAGGCGTCGCGTGGACTGTGATGGCGGGCGCCGCTCTTTGGTCGTGGGGGCTTCAACGAGCTCTCGCCGCCCGGCGTGGGGGCTGCGGGTGAAGCACCGGGACGAGTCTTTGGAGATCTTTGGTAACCTCACCAAAATCATACCTAGGTGCCGGCACCTTGTGCCGTCGCGGCAAACCAAGCACAAGATCATGTATGAGTTCATCTACCAAAAAAGCGGTCCATGCGGGCAACCAAAAACAATTCTCCCGATCCCGTAAGAGGCCGTGCGGGGCAACCAAACACAAGCTCTGACGACGGGGAGCGGGGATGAGGCGGTAGGGATGCCTCTTTGGTCGGGACTACCGGTTCGAGCAACCAATCACACCCTTTGTTGATGGTCGGATCCTGCCGGGTCTTTGCGAGGCCGTGCAGGGCAACCAAACACAACACCGGGAGCGGGGATTTGTTGATGCCTCTTTGGTCGGGACTACCCGGTTCCGAGCAACCAATCACACCCTTTGTTGATGGTCGGATCCTGCTGGTGCTGCCTTTCTTGAGCACAGGTGTGCCTAGCCGCAGGTGTTGGAGCCTAAACTGAATATCACAACCCTAGTTATCAGGCGACAAGGCCGACAATGGTGACCTGCTGGCTTCATTCACCATGGCCACACATCGACACATGTCAGGTAAACATTCTCATCCCCCACAAGCACACGAGATCGCGATGGCTACCTGGGACGTGGAAACCACTCCAGCAAGCAGGCAATGGGTACATCAAACGGGATCCGTTTGAAAGCGCTGCACTTCCGTTCTCATTTCCACGATCAAACCCACCTCCCACTGGGATTGAATTGGCAGGATAACCACTCCCCTATCCCAGAGTCCCCTTGTTTCCCATTCCTCCACAGCATTACACATTTCCATCCCACATATCGCATTATCCAGGCGCCACCTAAAGCTAATTTGGTGGGTACTAGGAGTAACAGCTCACAAGCAACAGCCATATATACAGAGGAAGGTCAACACGCAGCAATAATCCTCCTACACATCTCAGAAAAATAGGGTGCACAACTATCCACAGTTGTTTGATTCGGTTTCCCAGCTTAAGTTTAGCACCTAGCACAACGGATGTTGGTACACATGCGGGACTTAAAAAATAACTATTTGCACAAATTGTGATTATTTTGTGAGACAAAAATTGTTAATCCTAATTAGTCCATGATTTGACAATGTGGTGACAGGTTAATCTGTAATTTGTTTTTTATTAGTATCCAAACACCACATCATCCCATGTGACACCTGCTAAACTTTAGTCATGCATCCAAGCAACCCGAAGTCCCCAACATATCACCCTGCTAATGGATTGGGTTAGAATGGGTTAAACAATTTGGGTTCCAAGCAAGTTGGCTCTAGGCTGGAGACAATGGGCTTCATTTGCGTCATGGTCTGGATTGGTTGGGGTTAAGGAGGCACTGGATTGGGCTCTGGTTTGGTTTCCAACCCATGGATGCCTATGGGTTGTGGTGAATGGTTTGCCATACTGGTCCGCGGCGAGGCGTTCGCGATGCTCGATCTGGCGAACCTCCGCGCTGGGCGTGTTGACCCGCAGACCGCCACCGCGTGGGTCAAATTGGGAGCCATGCTCGGGGAGCTCTACTACGCCGTCGGCATGGCCAGCAACTTGTTGGGGTTCCCCGACTGGCCTGTGCCCGACCGTCGGCTTTGGCGGGGCTGCTGGCTGGCTTTGGCATGCTGCTGGCTCTGGCTGCCTCCTGTGTATGGCCAGCAATGGGCGGCGGCTTTGGCATGCTGCTGGCTGCTGCGCATGGCCTAGCCATCGACAACGTCGTCGACGCCGTGCTCGTGGACGCCAAGGGGAGGCTCCTCAACAAGAACACCATATGGGCAGCGACGTCTTCTGAGTCATCCGAAGCGGCGGCGGCGGCGGCGAGAGCTTCAGCGTCGTGCTTTCGTGGCAGGTGAAGCTCGTGTCGGTCCCGACGACACACGACAGTCACGGTATTCAATGTCCCGTCGGTGTCCGCCAGCCAGGGCATCATGATATGGTCACCAGGTGGCAGCAAGTCGCGCTCGCGCTGCCAGACGACCTCTTCATCCGCAGTTCGTCGAGCAGCAGACGGCCAGCTTCCATCCCTGTTCCTCGGAACGTGCGAGGCGCGCTTGCCGTAATTGACAGGAACCTAGAAACCGTCCCAGAAACCATGGGTTTGAAAATGGATAGGACCCCACGGGTTGTGTTGTTTGAATTGACAGGAGCGCATGGATTGGAGTAATTTGGTTCCCGCAGTGTTTGGGTTGGTTTAGTCTGGTTGGCAAAAGCTGCTTGCGGAGATCTGGTTCGGTGTGGGTTTAGATTGGTTTACAGCCCACTAGCAGGGCGACCAACATACACACAAGGTCTTGTCAAAAAAAAAAAAAAAAAAAAAAAAAAAAAAAACCCACAAGCACCAGATCACGAACGGGACTCACCTTCGACGAAGAAAGAGGCCGAGGGCCAGCCGCGCGTGGTGGAGAAGCAAAGCACCTGCTCCTCCGTCATGGGCGCGTTGAGCTCCACGACTTCGACTGCACCGCCAACGGCCCCGGCGGACGCCTCAGTGCCCTCAGCCTCAATACGACCCACGAGCTCGGCGACCCCGTTGGCGCCCCCGACGTCCACGATCCGGCCCATGAGCTCGGCGTACCCGTGCGGGCGCCGCATCGGGGGCACCCAGAAGGACCCTCCCGGCACGAAGGGCAGCCAGTCGGGCGCGGCGCGGCGCACCATGACGCCGTGGATGGCCTCCTCGAGGCGCCGGATCCCGACCACCTCGACCGACGGGGACGAGGGGAGGAGCCGTGGGCCGAGGAGCCAGCGTCTTCCTCGGTGAGGTCGATCTCGATGATCTCGACCTTGGTGGCGAGGCCACGGAGGGAGGCGGATGCGGCAGTGGTGGAGGGCGAGGAGGCGGGGCGGGCTAGGGTCAGGGTTTGCGTGAGGAGGCGAGCCATCGGCGGCGGCGGCGGCGGCGGACGGATGGTGGAGATGGGTGGCCGGGCGAGATTGAGACGGAGGCGGAAGAGATAGGGACAGATGCCGCTGCTCCGGGTAGTTCGTTCCTGTAGTCGCCGCGGACGATGTAGGGCCAAGATGTCAACGAGATGGTTTCTCACGTGGCCCTACATGTCATTGTGCAATATGAAACATAAGCACCGGTGAAACGAAATTATTGAGAACCGAACCAAAATTACTGAAACCGAAATAGGTTCCTATTTGATTTTGAGTTTGACAAACCCAAGTATCGAGGTAAATACCGAAACTGAAACGATTTTACCGAACTTAGCTGAAATGTGATAATTGAGTGTTAGTTTTACTATTGATTGTACTATAGACTATTATATTATATATTTTTGGCACTCACACTTATAGTCACGTGTACTTTTACATGTATTTATATTTTGCACTATTATTATCTTCAAAATCATGTCAAAATTAGTTTTTGAACCCGCTATTACATGTTCTTTGTGAGTAGTTCAATTAAATACAGAAATCAAACCGAATTTACCGATACCGAATTTCCTTGGTACCGATTTCCAGCGCGAAGTTGTATAGGTACCGAAGAACCAAACCGATCGGTTCAGTATTTATCGAATGCCCAGTGGTTAAACATTGGTATAATTGGCACACAAGCTCTGGCCCTATTTGGCTCGGTGAGCCATTTTTTTTTTGTTTTACCAAAGAAACACTTTTTCTTAACACACTCTCTCTAAGGATTTGTTTTTTCTCCTCCTTTCGTAAGGGATGAAGTCGAGAGAACTTAAAAAGTAGTTTTTTCCCAACTTCTCCTAACACATGTGGGGCTCAAAGAACATAGTGGACCGGTACGTGCCACTACATGGGAAGGAGCGGTATAAGTGAGCTCGTGGAGATGTGGTCGGCTCGTGGCCACCGAGCACTAGGGAAGGACCGCTGCGGCCGCCACGGGGTGCGTGCGACCGCTTAGAGGGCACGCGACCGCTTAGAGGGCTCGGTGCTAAGAGCACGGCCGCCGGGGACGCAGGATTGGGGCACAACTAATGGTGTTAAGGGTCGCGGCGTGTCCACTGGGTTGCAAGGTTGAGGCATGGTTGCCGACGCAGGCTAGGGCGTGCCCGTTGGTATGCAAAGACGCGGCCGCGGGGACGTGAGACTAGAGCATGTTCACCTGTGCATGGCTAGAGCACGACTGCTGCCGCGAGGCGCGGTCGCCGCCGAGCACTAGGGAAGAACAAAGCCATGGCGTAGCGTCATTGTCGATCTGGGTTCGTGTGTCATCAGCGTCAAGCCGTGTGCATGCGCCGACGACATTGCCAAGCCCGAGAGCAAGCTGCCAAGGCACGATTACATGGCTGAGTACTGGTACGGTCGTGGGACTAGGGCGCGGGCACGAGCGCACCACCCCGTGGGCAGAGGTCTATCGACGAAATATGGTCGGTAGTTGAAGGGTCGAGATTGGGATTAGAAGATGTGAATAGTCTTTTGATCCTTTCTAAAACTAATTTGAGCTGGCTAAACAAAATATAATACGGAATTGAAACTATTCGCTTAGCCAAGACTTCACCCCTCTATCTAAGACTCTACAACACCTCTAAAAAGATACTATACAATGCAATTGAGGTGCTTAGCCTAGCTTGAGCTTCTAATCAATTATATTGCAAGGTCACACAAACCTATGGACTAGTACTTAGGGAGCTCCTACACAATTCTAATGAGCAAAAGCACAAAGTCTACCTAAGCTCACTAGATGCACGGTGGACAAGGTAACACACGCCTAACCCAAAGGCTCAATTTCCTTAGCTACACAAGCTAAGCAAAGCAACTAAACAAGGTACACAAGCTAAGTAGAAGCAACAACACTACTTCTAGCTACACAAGCAAGAAGACAATTAGAGAGCTACACAAGCTTCTAATTGCAAGAGCAATTACACAATCATAAGCATAAGTTATATATGAATGTAAATATAAAAATTATGATTTGGAGAATGCAAACCACCGAGAAGAGTAGACACGTTGACCGCGAGTGGTTTTACCGAGGTCTCGAGAAGCTTGCCATTATCACTTGTGAACTAATCTCCCGTGTATTATCTCAATCACACATATTAGTTCAATTCTCACTCAATTATTAAAACCAAACAAGGACCTTTTAGTAGTCCATTGATGGGTATGCCCACAGTGGTAGATGAATTAGTTAAGGTGCACGAGACATGAACTAGATGGTAACGGAGACACAAGATGCAAGATTTATACTGGTTCACGATGTTAGTGTGATGTAATACCCTATGTCTTATGCTCTATTGATTTGTATTTGATTGGGTATGATGTTGATAGTTGTCCACTGGGCGACCACTGCCCCTCCTTATATACTCTAAAGGGATAGGGTTATAAGTAAAGTATCTTATTTGGTACTATTAAAATATATTCATGTAGTCTTGTTTTGGAGGTCGACACTTGTCGTGCACCACATGCTTCTTCTTGTGGGTCTGGGCCGCCTTTGATGGAAAGGCCCCATGTCTTGTCCTGTGGGTATCTAGGGTATATCCCTAATAGCTATTCCCCTCGAGCGCCTTGTATCTACTTAGCAACACCGTCCTGATCAAGTCGAGTAGTTTAAAATGAAGCCAACTAGTTCAAGTAGTAATCCGAGTGAAGATAATCAAACCAGACTAGTTTGATTGGTGATCCAAATGAAGATAACTAAGGCCGACCAATTTAACTAGTGACCTCAGCAAATATAATTGAAGCTGATTAATTTAACCATTTAGCATACCTCAGACTTAACCAAGTAAGGATTGCCATAAGGATGTGAGGGGCTCAAGATAAAATTTAAAAATTCTCCACCTTAGGTGAAGTGTAGCCACTTAGACTCCTTACTCAATGAGGAGGGTGTCAAAATAGAAGCACTACACGTAGCCAGGTGAAGTGTAGCCACTTAGTCCCCAAGCTTGCATTGATAGTAGGTGGCTCAGTCACGTGGTGCCAAGGTAAAAAAGAATAAGAGCCTTCAAACCAGTCCCTAGCTCAACTGAGAAAATTGGAGAAAACAGTACGGACATCGCTAGATGACGTGTACACATGTAATCCCCGAGCCTGCTAGAACATGAAGAGGAATCTTGTAGCAGGGTCAAAGAAAATAAGTTTGAATGTACTTATCAAGCCCCCTATGCGCTACCTAAGATTAGCACTCTAATCCAAACAACATGGAGCAACTTGATACCTCCTTCCTTTCTGTTTTTCATCTTTTTAGGTGTTCTAGATCTAGATCCATTTTCATGGAGAAGATCGAGAGAAAGCTTGGGTCTTCCTCTTCCATTGCATCGTGTTCTCACTATAAGAACCTGAAAGCCCATGTAGACAACACGGCGCAATCTCATTTGATTAGGTATGGTTCTGTGAAGGATTACACGGTCTGGACTTTTGATGGCAACAATATAGATACAAGTGGGGGTGAATCTAGAAGAAACTGGTCGATGACAACGAAAAGTGGTACCGATGAATCTAGATCCTCGTGAGCGCGTGTCGCCCGGCAATGACAATGGTGCTCATGATTACATCACGATGGAGGATATATTCCAAAGCATGGCTAACGTCAACCACGGTGGTGGCGGTGATGATGGTTAGAGGCTACTATGATGGAACCCGAGGATGTGCAACTTTTAGAGGATTTAGTCAACCACATCAACGAAAGACGATGTTGTGTTTGGATGCGTGAGGTGGCTATATAATATTAGAGAGATGAAGAGGCGGCAGTTGATTGTCTCTATAAGGACACCCAAAAAGAAGTGTACAATGCTACATTTTAACCTCCGGATGTTGTTGTTCAAGTCTCTTTGCTACCAAGTACCCAACACCTAGCAAGGTTCCCGCCAATACCTATCGGGTGAAGAAGTCGATCCAGGGCAATGATGATGCTTAAAAAAGTTTGATGCTTTCCCTAACCATTATATCCTATATCGGGGCAAGGAGTGCGAGAATTTTACGAGTTAGCATGAGTCGATACAAGAGGAATGTTGGTTGTCACGTGGATGCAAACAACGAGGTTGCCTCAGGGTGGGCGAAAAGAAGAAGAAAGGGGCCAAG